>SSNP01000152.1:609584-654890 GCA_006937955.1 Pachypanchax playfairii | reverse complement strand
GGGGTGTTAAATAAACAATGAAGGATGTGTCACAACACACATATGGGCTAAAATGAGGCTGTTTTGTCCTATTTAGAAACAGATGAGCGCTAATTTGAATCACTCAAAATTGCCATGAAGCACTATTTTGAATTAGTTCAGAGATATGCCGTGCTTCCCCTCCTCTATTGCTCTCCGTCTGTCTTCTTCTGTCTCGTGGACCTTATCATGTGTAATATGACTCGAGCAAGGCTTCTTCACAAAACATCAAGCTGAATTTACAATCTCCTTTCAAGTCTTTGTCTTTCTTCCCCTTCTTGTCGTTCCTGTCTTCCTTGTCTATATTGAAAAAGATGTGTTGAAGTATGAATCCCTTTTATGGCCAACACTTCAGTTTGCTTCTGAAATGTGCCCCCAGTGGTCGGCTGGCACGTTTTGTCTGCGTGATGGCTTGTTGAGTGTGTCGCTGAATATTCTCTGGCCCTTTGTTAGTCTCTTTTGTGGCAGGGCTGTCATTGATTATGAAATCTAGAGGAGAGCGTTTGGCTGTCATACATCTCCATTAGTGCGCTGCTTGACTACCATAGATTTTCTTGGCTCTTGTCTGTGTTTAGTATATTAAGAGAGAACCGTCCTCCCCTTGATACAAAGTCCCACTAACCACTCTCTTTCTCCCTCTCTTCCTTTCTCCCTCTTTTCCCTCATTCTTCTCCTCCCTCTTGCTTTCCCTCTTTCCTCTTCTGCCCCCCCCCCTTCCCTCTTCCCTCCCCTTTACTACGGCCCTATCTGTGCTGTCTCTGTGCAATGTATTATGTATAAAGAGCTCTTTATCTTTGATGCCTGCTGTGGACAGATCAGAGGGCTGGGAGACAAGATGTAACGGCATCTTTTCCTTTGTGTTCACAGGAGGCATATTTTATCATGAAGATGAATTTCTACAATGAGATGGCGGTCAGGGTAAATATCACCGCAGTGTTCTGTATTAGAAAATGCAGTGTCGTGGCGGGGGGGACACTCTGTTGCTCTGTGTGTGCTGTAAATGGGGAGCCCCATGAACAGCAGTGTTTTAAGCACTTCATCAAACAAGTTTGGTTGTAAAAAACTGTCCATCTTAGAATGTTTTCCCCCCTGAATTCTCACTTTTTACCATTTGACATTATGTTAACGTGTTTGCAATGTTTCAATTAGTTCTGCATTTATTATTGATAGACCAAGTGGGTTTTGGGGGCCCCAATCAAATACTGTGTCATTTTTTTGTACAGACGGATTTTACTAAGATGGATCCAGTTTCTGGCAACTCATTCATATCTGTTTTACAGTTTAAAACACAAAGCTCATATTTTACTCCAACTGCAGCGCTCGAACTCAGGTTTTATTTCTTTTTCACAGACAGAACTGCTGCCACTCTGAATCGAAAGACGATCATATGTGTTAGGAAGGATCGCTGTACACTTTTGACAGCTCAGCGTCTTTGAAATGAAATGAAATGAAATGAAATGAAATGAAATGAATGAAATGAATGAAATGAATGAAATGAAAATGAAATGAAATGAAATGAAATGAAAAATACTTTATTTATCCCAGAAGGGAAATTCAATGTTGTAGTAGTTTTTTTTTTGTCCAACAATAAAAACAACAATGAAGACAACAATACAATAATAAAAATCAAGGTCTGTTCTTGTTGTAGAGGCTAATGGCTGCAGGCAGGAATGATCTTTTGTATCTTTCGGTCTTGCATCGGACCTGAAGAAGCCTCTCACTGAACACACTCTGTTGTTTGATCACTGTGTCGTGCAGAGGGTGAGAAGAGTCCTCCATCATCTTCATCAGCTTGTCCAGCATTCTTTTTTGTACAATCAGCTCCAGTGGCTCCAGAGATACTCCCAGCACAGATCCAGCTTTCCTGATCAGTTTGTTGATTCTCTTCAAGTCTCTGGTTCTGATGCTGCTGCTCCAGCAGATGGCTGCAAAGCTGATTGCACTTTCCACAACAGACCTATAGAAGATTTGCAACATCTTGGTGCAGACATTAAAAGATCTCAGCTTCCTTAAGAAGTAGAGTCTGCTCTGACCTTTCTTGTAGATGTATTCTGTGTTGCATTTCCACTCTAGTCTGTTGTCCAGCTGAACTCCAAGGTACTTGTATTCCTCCACCACCTCTACCTCCTCTCCTAGGATGGAAATACTGCTGTGTTGATTCTTTCTCCTCCTGAAGTCAACAATCATCTCCTTAGTTTTGCTGCTATTTAAAACGAGATGATTGTTACTGCACCATTTCACAAACTGACTGACCAGTTCTCTATACTCAGCTTCTTGTCCCTCACTGATGCACCCAACAACTGCAGAGTCATCAGAGTATTTCTGCAGATGACAGGACTCAGAGTTGTACTGGAAGTCAGAGGTGTACATCGTGAAGAGAAATGGTGAGAGTACAGTTCCTTGTGGCGCTCCAGTGCTGCTGACCTCCATCCCAGACACACAACCCCCCAGTCTCACAAACTGTGGTCTGTTTGTGAGGTAGTCATAAATCCAGGAGGTTGTGGAGGAATCCACCTGGAATTTATGGAGCTTCTCACATAACAAAGCAGGCTGAATTGTGTTAAAAGCACTTGAGAAGTCAAAGAACATGACCCTCAAAGTGCTGCCTGATTGGTCCAGATGAGCGTGTGCTCTGTGAAGCAGGTAGATGATGGCATCTTCAACCCCAAGCCCATTACGGTATGCAAACTGTAATGGGTCCTGAAAGGTGCTGACCTGCTTGTTGAAGTGAGCCAGTAAGAGTCTCTCCAGGACTTTCATGACGTGAGATGTCAGGGCAACTGGTCTGTAGTCGTTTGGTTCAGCTGGTTGTGGTTTTTTAGGTACTGGAACAAGGCAGGATGTTTTCCACAGCACAGGAACTGTTTTCTGTCTCAGACTGGTGTTGAAGAGGTGCTGGAGAACTGGACATAGTTGCATTGAGCAGGTCTTGAGAACTCTGGGACTGACACCATCTGGACCTGCAGCCTTTTTCTGGTTCAGTTTCTCCAGTTGTTTCTTGACCTGGTAGCAGGTCACCGACAGAGTGGAGGTGGAGGCAGAGGAGGTCTTTGGGTGCTCTGAGGTGGAGGAAGATGATGCAGTGTTCTGGTCCATGACTGAGCTGCAGGGTGACGAAGTGGAGGTGTGACAGGAAAGCTGTGGGCTCATGGAGGGTGTGTGGTCTGTGGGGATGGAGGCAGGGGGGGAACTGAACCTGTTTGTTTTCAACTTTGTTGTCAGATAGTGGAGTTCAATTTTTTTTAAACCTCTGCAGTGACTTTTAAATATTTTTGCTGATTTAAGAAAATTAACCTTATTGTTTAAAAATTTTCATTACTTCCCCTTCATTAGGGAAACACATGACCAAAATATAATAGATTTACTGTAAAGTTAAAACATGGACATATTCCATGTGAGGCTTCATGTCAGCTGCATCAAATGAAAGAAGCAGAGGAGAGAAAAGCATGATGGCGGGCATAGAGCTGAGTCAGTGTGAGAGAAGGAAATGTAGAATTATGTTGTCTGCAGATTTTTTATTTTATTTTACAGGAAATATGCTCAGTGCCAGAGTGAAGTTAATCATATACCCAGTTTAATGCTTCAAACCATGCTGAAAGGACGAGAAATATTAACACTATATACTATCAAATAAATTCATTATAAAACATTTAAATTTTGGGTGAATATTAGCAAAATGTATATGCTAAACCTAGGTTATCAGAAGTGAAAACAAAACTGATATTAGTATATTTTTATACAAATAAACTTTGTTTTTCAAAGTGTTCACTTTCCCCTTGCTGCACTATGATTCCATAAAACAACACTTTAGTCTGTGATTGATGCCATGGCACTTTTACAGGACATTTCACAGAAACTCTGTTTTCATAAATCCATCTAACGTTACCTTTTAGGAAACTGTTACATTCTTAATCATTTTAAAGGGGGACAAAACAATCCACTTCTGTTTATTGAGGGTGTGTTAGGGTCCAGATGTGCAAAGAAGGGTATAACATTTTCTAAGCCTAGAAATTGAGAGCTTTATGTTTTACAATATATAGTTACCCAAACAAATAAAACTGACCACTATGTTGTTTCACAAAATATGTCATTATTGGATCTGTCGCAAGAAGAAAAATGATCCAAATGTAGACTTTGACACAGCTGTGCGGGTCACAGGGAAAACTTAAGAGTTGATGTTGCCATGTATAACAAAGCAGCTGCTACTAAAATTAGAGGATAGGGACCTTTATTACACATTTTATATAGCATTTATATTTATAAAAGTATCCTTTTATTTCTCATAAGAAACATTGTATGGATCTTTTATTTTTTAACAAAACATTATGGGGTAAAGGTCTGTGGCTCAGTGGGTAACATCATATAGAAAGCACTAGGATAAAGTCCATCATGGGCCCAATGAGGCTTTGCTTTACTGGGTATATTCGATGTTTGACAGATTTATTTTTTCTCTTGCTCTAGTTTTATCCCACTGCCCTTGACCAAGGCTTTCGTCTCAGAAGTAGGTTTGTCTCTGGATGTTGCTCTGTTCTCCTAACTCCAAAAAAACAAAAACAAATCATGAGGAAAAGACAGAAAACAAGTGTCTATTTTTTCTAATTGAGCAGAGACTCCAACTGTCAGTCCCATTGCTAAAGGGGTTTTTATGGTCAAGGAATCTGATAATGTTGATGCAACAAAGATGAGGCTCTAATTTTTGGTGTAAATCACAATATTCGGGCAACTGAGGTCTGAGCTCTATGAGTGCTTCTAGTTTCTAAATCTTTATTGTGATATGTTTATTTCTCTTTAACTCATTCAGTGCCATAGACGTCTATAGACGTCAAACTGAATCCGAACACTCAGTGCCATAGACGTCTTGACGTCTCTACAGCTTTTATTGGCTTAAATCCCGCAAAGCATTCTGGGGCCTGTTAGAATCTTCTGAAGGCAGCAGGGAGCAAAATAAAGAACGATTCACCATATAAAACTCACGGTAAGTGTTCATAAACAAACAACTGCGGTTGGGGGGGTAACAAACTGACTATGAAATGAAAATGAAATGAAAAATGAAATGAAATGAAAATGAATGAAAATGAATGAAAATGAAATGAAAAATACTTTATTTATCCCAGAAGGGAAATTCAACGTTGTAGTAGTTTTTTTTTTTTGTCCAACAATAAAAACAATATTAAGACAATAATATAATAATACTAGGGCCGGGACTCGATTAAAATTTTTAATCTAATTAATTAGAGGCTTTGTAATTAATTAATCAA
This sequence comes from Pachypanchax playfairii, assembly GCA_006937955.1. Taxonomy (NCBI): domain Eukaryota; kingdom Metazoa; phylum Chordata; class Actinopteri; order Cyprinodontiformes; family Aplocheilidae; genus Pachypanchax; species Pachypanchax playfairii. Next base: position 649,614 of record SSNP01000152.1, on the reverse strand, counting down.
AATTAATCACATTTTAATCGCATATAAATATTTGACCAGAGAACAGTGAGAATTTTTTTCAAACAGATTTTTAGTATACCATTGAATCATGACTGAATACACATAAGCTTAAGCAACAAAATATTGTTTATTTTTGTTCAACCAAGTCCAACAGACCAGTGCATTAAGTGTAGAAAATGTCTACACTTGTACTCAGAGTCGGGCTAACGTCCACGCTAGCTGCTATATGTTTAACATTGAGGTGATACTTCANTCTTATTTTCTCTGGTGGAGCAACTGACAAACTGTTGGAATGTTGGTAAAGCTGTAGAGAGGGAGACGTTGTTGAAGTCTCCAGAGATCGCCATAACTGAGTTTGGATGCTGTGTTTGTAGCCTTGCAACAACAGAGCTGATGACATCACAGGCAGTTTCTGGAGCGGTACCAGGTGTTATACAAACCGCTACCAGAATAACACAGGTAAACTCTCTGGGTAAATAATATGGACGGAAACTCACAGCTAACAGTTCGATGTCCCTCGTACAGATCTTCTCCTTCACGGTGACATGTCCAGGATGACACCAACGCTGGTTAACCAGCACTATGATTCCACCTCCCCTCAGCTTCCTGCTGAGTTGCTTACTGCGGTCTGCGCGGACCGTCATAAAGCCGTGTACAGACACGTTACTGTCTGGGATGTGTTCATGCAGCCACGTCTCGGTGAAACACATAAAACTGCATTCTCTGTACTCTCTCTGGGACCTGGTTAGCACCTCGAGCTCGTCCGTTTTGTTAGCTAGCGATCTGACGTTACCCATCACAACAGTTGGAAGAAACGGTTTAAATCTCCCCCGCTTTTCTCTCTGCTTCACTCCTGCCCTGCGTCCTCTTCTCTTTCTAACTCACTCACTTTGAATTTTTACAGGAATTTTATTTCAGAATATTTTGAAATTACTTGTTCATTCCCTTTTTTTCTCTAAAGCTTTTCTTGAAGTCAAACTCACTAAAGCACTTGCATGCCATAAAGATACTCAATAGTAAATACTCTTATTTGTATTCCATCCCTGCAGTAAATTTCACTAATGAAGTTTGCTCCATTTTTTCTTTCTTTACATTATATTTATTATGATTAATTACAACCATCAACTCCAGTCAGCATCATCCAGCCTCTACTTAAGCAGAAGAGCTCATCTCAAGTTCCCCCAAATATCAGACGATCCCATGCTTCATTAGACCGTTAGTCCCCGGTAGCCCATAGTGTCCTCTGTTTGAGTGGTTTAGTCGAATTACATCATGGCAGTTGCTCTTAGTATAAAGAAGTAAATGTCGCTTTTGAAATAGATTTTCTAAAATTATAAGGGATGACATAAAATTAAAAAGGAAAATGTTATTTTGCATAATTGGATTCTGTAGTTTAAACTTGAATCAATCAGTCGTAGTTTATTAATACCTGAAGGGAATTTAGATTTTGTAGTAACTCAGTGTTTCTTCAGAGAGTCGAGAGTCATTATTCTATCTGTGGACAGGAAGTCTCTCCTGTAGCGGTCTGTGTTGGATCTGAAGAAGCTTCTGACACTTTGTTATTGAGTTACTGTGTGTGAAGAGGATGATGAGGGTTTTCCATCATGTTCTTCATCCTCCTTTGGACAATCAACTCAAGAGAATCCAGATCAGTCCTCAGAACAGAGCCGGTATTTATCAGTTTGTTCAGCCTCTTTATGTACTTGCTTTGATGCTCCGCCCCAACAGGTGACTGCAGATGTGATCACACTCTCCACAACAGATTTATAAAAGATCTTCAACATCTTGCTATAAACCTTAATGGACCTGAGCTTCATCAAGTAGTCCAGTCTGTTATGTCCCTTCTTAAAAACAGCATTACAGTTGTGTCTCCAGTTCAGTCTGTTGTCCAGGTGAACACCAGGTATTTATACTCCTCCACCACCTCCACTTCTTCTCCCATGATGGAAATGGGTTTTACATGTTGCTGCTCTTCCTAAAATCCACAATCATCTCCTTTGTCTTGTTCACATTCAAGATGAAATGATTGTTCCCACACCAGGAAACAAAGTGATCCAACCAACAACTGCAGAGTCATCAGAGTATTTCTGCAATGACAGGACTCTGACTTGTACTGAAAATCTGAAGTGTACAAAGTGAAAAGGAGTGGTGAGAGTACAGTCCCCTGTGGTGCTCCTGTGCTGCTGATCATCTGGTCACACACACAATCCTTCAGTCTCACAAACTGTGGTCTGTTTATGAGGTCCAAGTCATTGTGGAGGCATCCACCTGTGTCTTCAGGAGTTTACACAGTAAATCAGGTTGAACTAGGACTGAGTGATATGGTAAAAAAAAATGATCACAATATATTTTTCCATATTGTTCAATAGCAATTTTTTTAAAAATTGCCTGTTTAAAGCAAAATGTAAAAATAAAGAAACTAGAAATTAGCTAAACCTTTTATTAACATTCTGAGTCTTTTTAAAGACAAAGATGCAAAATACACAAACTGTTTGCTCTGGGATTATTAAGACACCCTGAAATGTAAACTTTATCATTATCTGTGATGCTACATATTACATATGTATATGCTGTTCACACCATAGCCACTGGCACTTTATATTAAATAACAATACTGTTTAGCCGCTTTGGAGCTACAGAAATAAACATTGCAAAACAAAACTTTAAATTTAGCAGCACTGAATACTCAGATCAAACGGTAACACTCCTATAAAGATCAATAAACTGTGATTGATTTTGCTGTCTTCAGCTCCATGTTTGGTCATTCTGCTGCTTTTTCTCTGTAGTAGTGTAGCACAAAATGAGGCACACCTTTTGTGGTTTAATAGCGGTGGTCAAACAGTGTGCAGGGCGCATTACCGCCCCCTAGTGGGCTGGCATGCTTCCACCATATTTGATCAATAAAATAACTTTGCAGCTGATCCTCGTGATCAAACTGAAAATAATTGCGATCACGAAGTTTGATCATTTGATTGCCACTGAGTTGAATAGTGTTAAATACACTGAAGAAATCAAAGAACATGATCCTGCTTTGTCCAGATCACTGTGGGTTTGTTGAACCAGGTGTATAATAGTGTCTTCCACTCAGACACCACAATGATACGCACACTGCAGTGGGTCCTGAAACGTGCTTGTTTGCTTTTATAGTGGACCAGTATGAGTGTCCCCAAGATTTGATGATGTGTGATGTTTTTGCAAGAGGTCTACAGTCTCCTAGGACAGATGGATGAGATGTCTTTGGTACTGGAACAAGGCGGGATGTTTTTCACAGAGCTGGTATCTTCTCCTGGGTGAAGTTAAAGAGATGCTGCAAGAACTCCACCTAGCTGATCTATACAAGTCTTTAAGACTCTGGGACTGACATCAGCTGGACCTGCAACCTTTTTCTGGTGGAGTTTCTCTGACTGCGTTTCACCTGAATACTAAAGACCAACAGGTGGAAGGAAATATGGACCCCAGCGTCTTCTGATGTTGCTGGAACAGCCCCAAGACTTATGTGGAACTTGATATAGTTGAGGTGTAACTGGGAATCTGTGGGTAAAGGGAGGCTGTTTGACTTGGAGCAGGAGAAAAAGATGTTAAGCTTTTTTCTAAACTGAACCTATTGAAGAATAAGTTCCGTTTACTGGCTCTGTCCAGGCTTCCACCGACCTGATGCTCCCAAGTAAATTCATTTATCAATTAGTGCATGTTTTGTAATGGTTAACATTTGAAATTCTTGCTTCTTTTTCTATGAAAGTTGTGGGAGTTCAGATTCTGAAACTTGGAAGATGTTGAAAGAACCAAAAAGTGTGTGACAAATAATATGAGTTATGTGAAATTGATATTTTGTTTGAGTGTCAAATGAATGTGTATATGTTGAAAGAGGAGATGAGAACACAGCTGCAGAGGCACTGGTTCATACCTCTCTGGTACAAACCTCTCCACAGGGAGCAGGAAGGGCTCCAAGTGCCCTGAGCTCACCACCCCTAGAAAGAGAGACAACCTGTGTTTCTCATGCAAACACACACACGCGCACACACACACACACACACACGCCCTACCTTTCATAGATATATTCCTTATGCACTCAAAGAGCTTGTCACTTGCCATCTGGTCTGTTTCCTTTGTACTTTACTTTAGTCCACTGCTCTTAATCTTATCATTATCGCTACATCAGTGTGCATAATATAAACATTATATAGGACTGCTTAGTTTGCAATATATCATAGGCTGTTTCAGGTGGTATGTTTTCAAGTTCTACATCCAATAAAATCCTGCTCCAACAATGAAGGGGATACTTTGAAAAGACATCAGATATCAATTAGAGAAAAAATATCACACTGATATAGAATGGGTAATGTGTTAGGAACAAATGAATGCCATATCATTTGATGAAAATAATCAGTCTACAGTGTTCTTAATATGAAACCAGAAAGAAACTTAACTGAAAAACTGATTCTGCAGGCTGGTTTAATTTCCTGAAATGTCAGTTTGTATGGCCCCACGTGCTTGTATATATACCTGGCCCTCATATCTGTGTGTCCCCTCATGGATCTGCCTCTCCAGACCAACACTGACCCTCCAGCAAACAGATCATGCTGAACATGTTGCAGGCAGCATAACGTTCACTGCAGCTTCTTCAGATCCTTTCATGTCTGAGCTCAGAGTGAACCTGCTCCCATCTGGGAATCAGGGCTCCAGCACCAGACCTTCCAATTCTGGTGTTCTCAGTCGAGTTCCACAGTGCTGGGCATTAAACACAGGATCCACTACATGACATGGGGCCCTCAGGCCACCCTCATCAAGTCTGTTTCTAACAGTCTGATCAGAGATATTCACACCAGTGGGCTGCTGGAGGTCACTTTGTAGGACTCTAGCAGGACTCATTCTGTTCCTCCGTGCACGAACGAGCAGATTCAGGTCCTGCTGTAAAACCCTTCCTGTTTTTGGGCTCGTCTCCTTTCAGCCTTTTTAATGCACCTGTTGTTTCTTTCATTAACACCAAAACTGCTGATGCTGATTAACAACCTGCAGATAAATAACCCGGAAGTTTAACTGACTCAATATTCAGATTAAAAAATTCCAATCATGGTGTTCTCAGTCCAGTTCCACGCTGCCGGGTATTGAGCACAGGATCCACTACATGACGCGGGGCCCTCAGACCACCTTCATGAAGTTTGTTTCTAACAGTTTCGTCAGTTTTTGTCGCCAGTGGGCTGCTGGAGGTTCCTTTGTAGGACTCTTCCTCGACCCTACAGTAACTGTCGTAACTGTTTTATTGTTGCCACTTTAATGTACCTATTGTTACTTTCATTAACACCAAAACATCTGACACTGATGAGCAACCTGCTCTGATACTTAAAGCAGTACTTAGGAGCTTTCAGTTTAGGTTTATTTTGGCGGCGCCACTGGACAGAAGCGGTATTATTTTACGTGAACGAAGCCTGCATTTCCCATGAGCACCAGCGCGTAGCGTCGTAAAATCCAGATACCCCGTCCGCCAGCAGTTGGATTGAACTACATTACATTTCGGTTTCCAGTGGCTGAGTGAATGAACTGTCAACCTGGTGGCCAGTTATTACTTCCATGCAAATTTCCGAAAGCTGGCATTAGCATTTTGATTTGAGAATAGAAAGATACTTACTAGTCCAGCAGGAACAGAACCACGGCAGCATCAGTCAGAAATCCCTCCTCGACTTTGAGCTCACGCCAGCGAGTGAAAGCCGGGCCTATGTTGATTCTTGACTGTCCTTTTATCCGGTTACTCTCCCTTTTTCTTTTTTTTGTCTCCTCAGACGAAACTTTTCGTTTTTTCGGGGCTTCTGCCATGTTAGCTGCAGTTGCGCGTAACAGGTCGCATCGAGTTCCGTGTTTATGACGAATGGGGAAAGGGGAAGTGACGTATGCCGAAAAGCAGCCTATCCATTTGTAGTTTTTTGTGTGGCAGGGTTCCCACCATCCTCCTCAAAGTTGTTTAGTGCCAGTGAAAGCGATACAGACCCCCTCAAGCCATGACAGAGGTGTCATTCAACTTGTTGTAAGTCGCCATATAATCACAGAAGTTATGAAACTATTTCATGAAGGTTGAAAAGTTACTTAGTGTTGGTTTAACTGACAAGATCAGAAGATTAACTGAATTCATACTTGGATTAAAAATCGTTCCTTTTCTTTTTTATTTGGAGATGTATACATTTGGCCTATCTCGTTGCTCAAGATGCTCAGACTTTGTTTAGATGACGTCTACGATGCTAAAGTACATGGAAAGTGTTGTGAGCATAAGGATCAAAAAGATAAAAGGAGAAGATTGAGAAAAAAGCAGATTAATCATAACTGACATTGATTTTGCAATATTTAACAATAAAATCCCAATTTCCCATTTTTTTTTATTGTCATGCAGCTCTACTTTAGTACCTACCAAGCTTGTTATTGATGCACAGTATTGTAGCAGCATGTTCTTGGACTTATGATTGTTCATATTCTTGTTTCTCATTACCCATTTTCTATGAGCACATTTTTTTTCCTGGGTAGAGCTGCAGTCTACCCAGACAGCTCTTTCAGATTTACCCAGCACCATCACAAGGCCCTCTTGTCCTTCAGTGGGATGACAGAGGATGAAGTCACTCTGTTTGACTTGGCACAGGGATCTTTTTATGGCTGCTGTGGTGACTTGCCAAGGTCCATGTTCCCACGGCAGTGTGGAACTAGGACACAGTGAAACTAGGCCATAAAAATTAGCCTAAAACATTTCAGTGTAGGACAAACAAAGCCAAAAGTCTGTTTTTATAATATTATTATTTTATTCACTGCACATTTGAACTTAATTTCTTTTCTGAGTTAGCCAGCTGTAATCTATCATCTAATCCATTATCATTTAAAGCTAAACAACGGATTTGTTTTGATTTGTTAAGCAAAAAAATATTCAAGCTAAAAGATTCTGACATCAAACGTGTTGGGAACATGTTTAGCTCAAACAGTTTCCATTTTCTTCCACTGTTCTATGTTTAAGTCAAACCACCTCTGTTGACTCATTTTGATGTGGAGAAGCAGCAGCTTTTCTTCAAGATGACAGAGCTCCTCACCTCATCTCACCTTATTATGAGTTCAATATTCATCATCAACTCAGTTTACACATCACATCGGCTCCCTGCAGGGGTGTTAAACTCCAGTCTTCAAGGTCTAATATCCTGCATGTTTTAGTTATTAGGCTGTAACTATGTTGAACAAACACGTTTAACACCCTTATTCCACAAACAACATATTACCTCATGGAAACAATAGTATTTTCTGTGGATAAAGATGTCAAAATACTAATTCTAACTAAAACTAATCATCCATTCATGGTAATATTAGGGCTGGGCAGTATACCGGTTTGTACAGAAAAACAGAGTTTATTTTGGTTAAATTTGGTGGAAATTTTGCCATACTGCCCAGCCCTAGGCAGTATATGGTACTTGCTGTGTCTCTTACTTTTCTCTATATTATGTCTGCTTATGTCTTATTGATGTTTACATACACTACAAGTCAAAAGTTTGGACACGCTTTCTCAAGCATTTCCAAACTTTTGACTGGCAGTGTGTGTCCATATTCCTTACCTATTTTCATACTGATTACGTTCTTCTTCAGGTGTAATTTGGAATATATACTGTACCAGCACAGAAGTGAATCTCAGCATAAGTCCATGTGTGCAACATACTTGGCCAAATAGGCCTAATTCTGCCCATCATTCTACCTAATATGCTATGAGAAGATTCTGAGAATATTTGCTTTTGGTGGTGGTTTACACTTTAACCCACATGCCCAAAGTAGCATAATTTTGAGACAAAATCAATTTTTGTTATGATTTTACCTTCTTGACATGCTCTAATTCTTCTACTGTAACTTAGGACTGAGCTTAATTACATGTGATTATATCTGAGAAAAATAACTCCACAACCACTTAATCTAGGCTTAATTAAACCTAGTAAAAGAATGAAACAGAAACAAAAAACAATCTCTTTAACTTTGGAACTGATACACAGCTGAAACAGTTTTAATACTGTTTAATATGTTACCACTGAAAAATGTTATGTAGAATTTAATATGCTATTAGGGATGTATGAATTTGTACTCATTAACTGTATAGCAGACATTATTTATGACCAATAGAAATGGTTTCAACCCATGACCTACCTTGATATTAAAAGAATAAAACCACAAAGTTGTATTTTCCCCTGTTTCACTTACTCAGTTTTGCCACAGCAGGTACAAGCTGTCATTTCTCCACCATGACCACATTTTTTTCCCGGTTGTTGATTTCATTGTAAGGTTGTGCAGTTGGTAGAGCTGCTGCCTTGCAGTGAGAAGGTCCCGGGTTGTCCCTAGGTGTGAGCGTTTAAATGAAGCGCTAACACTGTTACTGGTAAGAAGAAAAGAAGCTGAGCTGCTGCTTAGTTGAGCTGCTCCTATAGAGGAGCTAACGCTGTTAAATCTCTTTCTGGGTCAAACTAGTAAGCTTGAAGAACTGCATCTCTACAAGATGCAACAAAACAACACAGATACATTAGTAAATGTCAGACGACTAACCTTTTCAATAACGTGCTGTTGGAGTATTCAGGCTCAAAGTTCCTCAATCCAAAGTTTTTTTAATCATATTTTAAGTCCATTTCTTGGCACTGCAACCCTTGTTTATCATTAATTGCAATTTAATCAGCTGTTTGTTTACCAACACCGCTAAAATCTTCAATGTCTCACGAACGCGCGCAGGGAACAAAGATGGACAGGGCTTAGAGCTGCTAGTGCTGCCCAAGAGTTGTGCCCACATGAAACGGAGCATTTCACACTGAGGTGAGATGAGACAAGATTGGGAACAACAGCTGAACTTTCAAAAAGGGCCCATTTGAACAATGCATGGCTTTTACATGTCACTAGCTACGTTTACATGGGCAAATTTAATCGAAATAAACACCCAATCGGAACAAAAAGACGTCATGTAAACATGTCAATCAGAATGTTTTGATCCGATGCAGCCTGATCAGAATGAAATTTCCTTCCGATCGAGAGAGGTGGTTTTGTCCGATCTTCATTCGGATAGACGTGCATGTATACACCCATTCGGAATGAAAGGGTGAAAAAAGCCCACTGCACATGCGTACATCTTCAGCGTTACGTCTTTCCGCTTTCACAGACTCAAGTAGTAAACATAGCGGGAGGTAAACAGAAGTGGTCTGCTGGCGCTGTCATCCTGCTCTCCTCTCCTGTGGTGGAGGAGCAGTAGCAATATGTATTCAGTCTCTAGCTTGGTTAATGCGACCAGTAAAAACCCAAACATAAAGGTAATCACCCGCAGAAGGTCCATATCGGGGAAAACGTGAGTCAGCTCGAGCACACGATGGGGAGGAAAAGACGCACAGAAAGGACGGAGTTTGTTTTTTCTTCCCCCAGAAAGACAACTCGCTGTGCGCATGCTCAACTCATTTAATCTGATTGAGTGCTTGGTGCATGTGTACTCATGGCATGATCAGATCATTTCAGTTAGTGTCCATGTAAACAGGGATTTGGGAATTCCGATCGACCAAGATTTTAATCAGATTGGGGAAATTTGGCGCCTGTAAACGTAGCTATTGAGATGTAAAGGAAGGATTCTGAGTGTGTGAAAAGTGCATAATATGGGGTTTCCCATGTGACGAGCAAGTTCTGTGTGGAAACGTTTTTATTAGCAGCTAGCTAATATGGAGCTTCATGTCGCTGAAGTGGAGGAGCTTCGGGCCACTTGTTCGACTGCAAGACACACCACGGAGAATTTCATTGCTTTTTTAATTTTATTGGATTAGTGAGGTGTGCAGGATGATGTGTGGGGAGGAGAGAGGATCTTAGAAGGGACTGCATGAAGTTTTGGTTTGCTCGAGAAGAGCCGTGGGGCAACTGTGAGCTCTTTGCCACGGACTGAATCGATGACTGAGCTACAAACAGGTAGGAGCTGCTTTTATTAGATTCAGTGTGTGATCAGCGGGGCAGGAGAACATGATTAGTGAGCTGAACTCATTATATTTTATTGTCCTGCTCGGATCGAGGATCAGAGTGGGTTTGGTGAGGAATATTGGTCGACCTCAGCATCGGAGCGCGCGTGGGGGGGGTTAACGAGCCTGGCACCCAGATGGCTGAAAGCTTTGTGCTGTGTTATTCTGTTCATGTTCCATATACCACCTTTAAGTTGGAAATCTGAACTGAAAAAAAAACACATTTTTTGTGATTATTTAAAAAAAAAAAACGCCCACGGCATTAATAGATGCCAAACTTTGTTTCTCTGTATTCTCCAAGGTCATGGCTTCTTTTGCAATGGCATCAATGATGTGGCTATGTGTTAGATTCCTACATTTTTGTTTGTGTACTTTCCCACACATTTACTTGACTGTGTTATTATTTTGTGAAGACAAATAAAACCAGTAGAGGTTTGGATTGAGACAAGGCTGAAATGTTTATCAATAAAAGTATGTTCATTAAACGTGTTTTAAAGTGTTTCGGGTGATATATGATTCACACCTGTGGTGGGAAAGTGATCTATGGAAGATCAAACATCTTGTGCAGCTGCCCCTCTCCTGTGGAATGTCTGCCGACACTCTTATGACACATTTCACTGAACATTTGTTTGTAGCATATAGTATTATAACTGGATTTCTATGCATTTTTGGATAGTTGACACAAGAATGAGCATCAATGTTTCCTGTTTTTTCCCCATTTCTAGCTCTGCTAATTTCTCGTTTTCAATTTGTCAAAACTTTGCATTTGTATCATACCTCTGACTTTATTCTTTACTTCAATCTGTCCTACTCCTCACTATTCTCACTCTCAACATAAGAAGAGTATCTTTTCCTAGACAAGGAAGTTGCACATCTATGGAAAAAAGGGAAGAGTGAAGGAGAGTGGAGGGAAAAGATTAGGGTGATCTATGTTAAAGAAGGACAAAGACTTCTCTAAACCCTCTAACACCATGTCAAATCCTTAGGGAAAACAGTCATAATTAGCAGACTAAGCCTAGATCTGATCCAAGGGTTTGCATATTTTAATGCTCTAAAGCAACAGAAGTGAAACAGCTGGTTTCTGTTTCTAATTTTTAAACACTGTCTTGTTCATGAGCCAGAAGGTGCCCCAGCAGTATTGATTCTTCTTGCATTTAGAAAACTTGATGAAGAAAATGACTTGGTTGGTGATGACTTGAAAGAGTATGGTTAAAATTGTAAACTTTGAACTTCTGTCTTTGAGCCAAAACTATTATCTCCTCAGCCATCAGAGGACATTTTCCAGAAACTGCTTGTGCTCAGTGTTCTGCAAAATGTAGCCTCATGATTAAAGTTTTTGTGTTGGGATCCAGCTTCCTAACTTTTACTTTCTAGTTTTCCCCTCCTAGTTTTACTTTTTTAGTTTTTGTCATGTTTTTCAAAAGTGAAAAGATGTTTGTTTAGGTCTCACATTACAAAACCCAGTACCTGTTACACCAAAGATTTATTATTCCCACTGATTTTTGTTTGCATTATTTCAAATGATAGAAAAAAAGGCAAACCTCTGTCTCTATTTTCATGTTTCACACTACTCTTACCCATTAACCCCTTATGGCCAGTATATTTAAACATTTTTATAGATGCCATAACAAATTAACTGATTGTGAAAAGAGTCTTGCTTTCCAAATGTTTATTTTTTTATTTGCATTCTTAAATCACAGTTTGTTTTACATCATCAGAGTAATCTTCTGTCACATTCCTGAATTATGTTACAAACGGCACAAGAAGACGCTAAACTTTTTCACACGTTGGGTTTTACAATATGGCGACAAAGATAAACTTCTTCATGATGCCTTTTGGTTTTTCACACTTGTACCAGTAAAGCTGTCCAGGCAGAATGTTGAAGTGTTCTTATTTAGCGTTATGGGAGTAACAGCAGTACTATTTAGTTAGAGCTACAGCTCTGCAGATTCATCCCCCTCTTCACACATACCTGCCAACTCAGCTCTGTGACTACCTCCGTTGTTGGCTCAGAGGCATATCAGTGGTGAATCATCTTCAAACCCACCCTCACTTCATTTTGGTCATTTCAAATTTGACGCAAAGCAAAAATAAGGCATTTTGAGCCTGGCTTGAAAGTGAAGAATTTAACAGACTAATAGTTTGATTACTGCTCAGTCTTTAGTTACAGCGCAACCAGAGGAGAAACGGCTTTAAAGTTCTCACAGGTTCCTAGAACCGTTTGGTCCAAAACCACCTAAGAATGTAGTACATCCTAAGTACAAGAGATATTAATATTATTATTATTTATTATTATTATCTGGTAAAATAAAACTCAGACATTGGACCAAATTGTTAGTACTCTTCTGTTAAAGAAAAAAAACCCCACTGGATTACCCCTTTTCCACTAGTGTTGGGTCAGCCCTGAACGGGTCGGGTCAACACGGTTTCCATTACCATCTCAGGAATGTGGACGTAGGTGGGGACATGGGCGTGCTCAGCTTAGGAATTGGAGCGAAAGGTCGGTGATGTAATACGTAATTGCCACAAGAATAGTTAACAAACCTGGGATGTGAGCATTGAGAGTAGAAAACAACAATGGAGGACATTGAGGTATTTTTGTACTTTGTACTTGGGATCTTTCTGAAGAAAAAACTGTTAATAACATGCCATTGTTGCCGGCTGTTTATTTGAGGTCGCTCAGACTATGAGAAAATACAGTACCTGTGACGGGTTTGAAGTCCGTAGGTGGTGTGAAAATAAGCCACATACCTTCTGGATACATGTTGTCGTCTTTCTACCTGCTTGTTGTTTTATGTACCGACGAAATCACTCACGTTTTCACTATTCTCATGAGATTTCGTGATCTTCCAGGACTAGCTGGATGTGAAGCTGTGCAAGTGATTTACGTGTTTGACGCACTTCCGGTAGGAAGAGACGCGCTGCTGATTGCGCGAGCAAAACATTGTCCGCTGCTCACATGTCCAGTGGAAAGCAGGGGTCAGTCTGTACCCACCTACCCTAGTGGAAAAGGGTAAATGTTCACTGAAATACTTGAAACGGACATAAGAGGTAAAAGTAATTTAACATAAGGAATAATGGTTCCCTTAGTTGCACAGCCTTTTGAGGCAGTCACTCCAATCAAGAGATTCCTGTTACTCTCAGTGAAACATCTGCACCTGTCGACAGGTATTTTGGACCAGTCTTTATGATCAAACTGCTCCAGCTGTCTCAAGTTTGAAGGGTTCCTTCTCCAAACTAAATATTTCAGCTTGCTCCACATACTGTATGTACAATATGATTAAGTTCAAGGATCATAGAAGGCCATTTTAGAAATGTTTTGTTCAGATTGTTCTTGTTTTGTTTTGTTTTAGCTTATTTAGGTCATTATCCTGTTGGAGGACCACTTTTTAAAATTATATTGTAACTTTGTACAGTGGTGCCCTCTTTGGTTGTCTTCCATTAAGTCCATTTTGGCTCAAACCACCACAGATGATGTATTTTGACACTGACATACATTGAGCTTGGAGTTCATCCCTAATATTTTGCAAGTTTTTTTTTAAGCTCTTTCTGGTTACCATTTGTATTACTCATTGCTTCAATTTATCATCAATTTTTCTGTTATGACCACATGCAGAGAGGTTGTTACAGTCCTGTGGACCTTAAATTTCCCAAAATGTCGTGTATCTGTATTCACAGGAACATTTAGCTGCTTGAACGTGGTCTTATAGCCTTTATCTTCAACATGCTTATCAATAATATTTTTTCTAAGCTCCTTTCAACAAACCATGTTAAGTGTGGTACACACCACACACCATGATCCCAATTGGCACAGTGGCCACTTTTCACCCTTAGATTGATTATACAAATAGCCCTACCTGCAATGCTAATTACAAAAGACACCTTAGTTAAAAGGTCTCTGCAGTCAAATTATTCCCTCCTTCAAGCAGGTTATTTATTCATTTATATTAGTTTATGTATTGGTTTCTGTGTTTGTACTTAACCAAAATAACTAAAAATGTAAGCAAACTAAAAAGGATGGAACAAAGAGCTGTCCATCTAGCATAAAAATAAAAACAAAATTAAAAAAGTAATACTAACATAAAAGCTACATTTCAAATTCAATGCAAGCAATAAAGTTAACAAAAAATCCATTCCAAACAGGAAAAGCATAAAAAGATCAAGCCTAAATCTGGGTTGAAGGCCAATAAATAAAAGCAAATTAGAAGGTGGGTTTGTGAAGGAAGCTGGACAAACATGTCAAAGGTAAGTTGTATAATAATTCAGGGGTACAAATATAACAATGCACAGGCAGCTAGTGTAAAGCAAAGACGGGTTATGTACTTTTGTTTTTTGGGTTGATGGTTTGGGTTACCAGTGAAGCTGCATTCTGAACCAGCTGCAGACATGGAAGGCAGAACTGACAGACTCCAAGCTGGAGTGAATTACAGTAATCTAGCCATGATAATATAAAGGCATGGATTACGGTTTCCAACTGATCCCTGGAAAAAAAGCCATTTCACCTTTGCCAATCTCCGTCAGTGATATAATGATTAAAATCACTGTCCATTTTAAAACCATGATTAACTTCTTTAAGCTTAGCATTGGTGACTTGGGGGTTCAGTTCAACAGGAAAGGTCTCACATGAAAACAATTATCTTTGTCTTTTCATAAAAATGTAACATTTATACGGCCATCTATGGTTTAATGTCTTCAAGAAAAGCTAAAGGAGGTTTAATCAACCAGGCTTTCCTTTGACCTCATGATACTTAGAGCTTTCAATTATCTTATAACAATTGAAGCAAATGCCATTTTTAATAGTACCCATAAGAAGTAGATACAATGAAAAATTATGAACAGAAATAGATACATTTTAAGGATAGAAAAGGATGAAAAAGTTACTTATAATTGCAAAATCCCATTACTGGGGATATATGCTGCTTGGTGACGGTCAGCACTGAGTTCTCTCTAGTTTTCTGTTGTTTTTACTGTTACTGTCATATCTAAGCCAATTTCAGTAGTTTTAAGAGGTTGTGACAGGTGAACAGACCATGATATTAAAAGGGAAACTGGGATTGTAGGACAAGTGTGACTATATGATGATATAATCTGTGATACCAGATGACCTTGGGACTTAAAACATAAAAGAAACCAGTAAACAAATAATTTCTAAAAATGAGAGCTATGGGAGCAGATATTGGCAAAACCAACAAAAAATCACAACAAGTGGTATAATACTGTGTGTGTATATATATACACATACACATTTTATGTAGCAATGTACCTGTTCATGATGCCCCTTTAGTTCCACCATCTGGGCTGCATGTTTTGAAGCATATAGACTGGTGTTATCTTACTGGATCAACTTGTTTGATGTCTGTGATACACATTACTCACAAATAGTTGGGGATATTAGGGTAAAATTATGGATTATGAATAAAGTTTGCAGTACAGTGATATTCCATCTTGAAAGTATGACGTTTAAGTAGAAACATATAATGATTTCATTATCTCAAACAGTTTATTGAAACAAAAGTCAACATTAGTGATGAGTATACAACAACAAAATGACTCATGTCATAAGATCATGCGTCCTCAAGCATCAATCACACCTGTTGTGCATTCAGTGAACGGAGTGAGTTCAACAACAAAGCATATAAATATTATAACAAAAATACAGAACATATTATTACTATAAGTCATAAACCTATACAAAGTACGCATACAAAATACGGCCTAGTTGTTTTTGCAAAAAAAGTACTAAAAATTATTATTTTGTTTAAAAGTTCCAGTTTGATATCTTGTAAATTTTGAACCAGTTTTCCTCTCATCAGTAAACATAAGGCAAAATAACATGTTTTCTTTTCTTTCCATTGTTTCTGTCTTTTCTCAACCTGTTGATACTGCTCTTTTCTGTTTTATGGGTTTTTATTTGGACATGACTGAGCACACTGTTTTTACAGCCACATTATCAATGACATCATCACACTGATGTGATGGCATCATTGATATGCATCATTTGGCAACATCTAGTTACTTTCTGGGTAAACTTCAGCTACTTTCTGTCAGAGACAGTTGGAAACAGTGAGAGCAGGATCCTGTACGATGCCTTTATCATCTGCTGAGGGAGAACGCAGTTTGATTGATTGGGAGAATTACAAATGGCAGATTAGGGTGTTGATCAGGTCGAGCTATGTTGACAGTGTTCATTATATTATAGCTTCAAACAAGTATCTCATTGCAAACCATTGGCTGAAATTACACAAACGAACAAAGTGAGCTCTAGTTTAGGCTCATACAATTGTTCGTGTGTGTGTGTGTCTGGGGGGGGGGGCGACACAGGGAAAGTACTGACAACTTTGCCCCCCCACTTTAAAAATCCTATCTACGCCCCTGCCTGATTACCACAATAAAGCCTGGGATGTAACTTTTTTATGAAAGGGGAAATTTTAGTTGAACCAGTCCTCTAAAGTTTGCTATCATGGCTAAAACTCAGTTTCCTCCAAGAAAAATAAAAACATCAGCACTAGATCTGCAACTAACAGAATTTATATATAGATCATTGACCAATTTATAATCTAAAAGATTTAATTTTAGTTATTTTTATCTTCTTTCTGCCATGAATGTCATGCATGTATTAGAAATGGCATGATTTATACATTAACTTACCTGATATAAATGATACAAATGAATGCTGCAGGCTCAATCGAGGCTGTAGTAACACATGCCTCGAGGGTGTTATTCCAACATTCTGAGCCCACATCATCGATGTCTTTAACATTTTATTCACAGGAAAATATGGGCAGACTGGCAGCCTGTCACTTGACCCATACAGGCTCAGCTTTATCCAACATGATAGTCTTTCAGTTTTTGCTGGTGCAGAGCCAAAAAATAAATGGATTTGCACAGTGGTGTGAAGGAAAACAGTAGTTACAAGAGAAACGTTTATAAAATGAAAACCCCTAAATTCAAATGATCATATTCAAGGTCATTGACTGTGACAACTTTTTGCAGCAGCCATATATAACACCATGTTTGATACATAAACAGTTGGGATTCACTCAGGTAAATATTTTGCAGTATCTTTTGATCTTTATCAGCAAAGAGGCCCAAGAATAAATTATAGGAGGGCTGAGCTGCAAGACTGAGCACAGTCTGAAAATAACATCCAGATGTTAACCACAGCAACTCACGTGTAGCCTCTGAAACTGACAGAAGGACCAGCACATAGGGGAAAGAAGATGTGGCAAGTTCTTTGCACCAGCATGCATCACAGAGACCAGTTTGCTACCAGTCTTGTTGTTGGGTTTCTTCCTCAGAGCTGAACTAACTGATCTAAAACATGAAGTCTGCTTGCAGTGAATCCAGAGATACAAGGTCTTCATGTGTAGAAGATGTTTGGTTTGTGAAGATGTTTTTGGTTTGTAAAAATCCAGATGAGCACTGATCTTCTGAGTTACTCGTATTTCACGAGTTTGACTCTATGCAGTTTCTAATTTTATACATGATTATATCCCTTCCTGCTTTTACTCATTACTCATGTGTGAAAGCTCTTATTTCCAGAGACCAGCCACCTTTAGCTTTAGGACTGATTAGGTTTTAGTCCAGGCTGGATGCAGGTGGGCTGATCTTGATTAGGATATATTGGCTCAGTAATAATAGCAAATGAGTTTTCCTTTTTTTTTTTTTTTGCTTCTTTCTAGCTTTGGTGAAATGAGCTATGCTAAGGAAGACCCAAATGTAGGTCTGAAACCCGACAGTAAGCCAGAGTGTCTCACTGTCTCCTCTTGAAGTACAGAATGATATTATATTTGAAACCTTTTCTGCCTATAGCTGTTTTAAAAGTGTCTCAAGTAAACTGATCCTGCAGCTTTAAAGACATTGTTTATCTAGAAATACCACGCATGGCACAATATGTACACATACATGTAAAACAATAATGCCTTCTGTTTGGGGTGAATTTACAAAGACAGTGTTGTTTTCTGACAGAACCATAACTTATTTCCTCAAACTAAAACACGTACAGATGTTTGAGAGACAAGGCTGCTTGTGTCTTTTTGAAAAAACTTTCTATCTTTATTTGGTGCATCAAGGAAACATCAACTTGACTATATTTAGTATTTGGGAAGGTATTACTTAAAGCAGTACTACAGTGGGGCAAAAAAGTATTTAGTCAGCCACCAATTGTGTAAGTTCTCCCACTTAAAAAGATTAGAGAGGCGTGTAATTTTCATCATAGGTATACCTCAACTATGAGAGACAAAATGAGGAAAAAAAATCCAGAAAATCACATTGTCTGATTTTTAAAGAATTTATTTGCAAATTATGGTGGAAAATAAGTATTTGGTCAATAACAAAAGTTAATCTCAATACTTTGTTATATAGCCTTTGTTGGCAATGACAGAGGTCAAACGTTTTCTGTAAGTCTTCACAAGGTTTTCACACACTGTTGCTGGTATTTTGGCCCATACCTCCATGCAGATCTCCTCTAGAGCAGTGATGTTTTGGGGCTGACGCTGGGCAACACAGACTTTCAACTCCCTCCAGAGATTTTCTATGGGGTTGAGATCTGGACACTGGCTAGGCCACTCCAGGACCTTGAAATGCTTCTTACGAAGCCACTCCTTCGTTGCCCGGGCGGTGTGTTTGGGATCATTGTCATGCTGAAAGACCCAGCCACGTCTCATTTTCAATGCCCTTGCTGATGGAAGGAGGTTTTCACTCAAAATCTTACGATACATGGCCCCATTCATTCTTTCCTTTACACGGATCAGTCGTCCTGGTCCCCTTGCAGAAAAACAGCCCCAAAGCATGATGTTTCCACCCCCATGCTTTACAGTAGGTATGGTGTTCTTTGGATCCAACTCAGCATTCTATCCCCTCCAAACACGACAAGTTGAGTTTCTACCAAAAAGTTCTATTTTGGTTTCATCTGACCATATGATGTTCTCCCAATCCTCTTCTGGATCATCCAAATGCTCTCTAGCAAACCGCAGACGGGCCTGGACGTGTCCTGGCTTCAGCAGGGGGACACGTCTGGCACTGCAGGATTTGAGTCCCTGGCGGCGTAGTGTGTTACTGATGGTAGCCTTTGTTACTTTGGTCCCAGCTCTCTGCAGGTCATTCACTAGGTCCCTCCGTGTGGTTCTGGGATTTTTGCTCACCGTTCTTGTGACCATTTTGACCCCATGGGGTGAGATCTTGCGTGGAGCCCCAGATCGAGGGAGATTATCAGTGGTCTTGTATGTCTTCCATTTTCTAATAATTGCTCCCACAGTTGATTTCTTCACACCAAGCTGCTTACCTATTGCAGATTCAGTCTTCCCAGCCTGGTGAAGGTCTACAATTTTGTTTCTGGTGTCCTTTGACAGCTCTTTGGTCTTGGCCATAGTGGAGTTTGGAGCGTGACTGTTTGAGGTTGTGGACAGGTGTCTTTTATACTGATAACGAGTTCACACAGGTGCCATTAATACAGGTAACGAGTGGAGGACCGAGGAGCCTCTTAAAGAAGTTACAGGTCTGTGAAAGCCAGAAATCTTACTTGTTTGTAGGTGACCAAATACCTATTTTCCACCATAATTTGCAAATAAATTCTTTAAAAATCAGACAATGTGATTTTCTGGATTTTTTTTCCTCATTTTGTCTCTCATAGTTGAGATATACCTATGATGAAAATTACAGGCCTCTCTGATCTTTTTAAGTGGGAGAACTTACACAATTGGTGGCTGACTAAATACTTTTTTGCCCCACTGTAAATACTTTTAAAACTTTAAGCTATTGTTTTGAAACTTGTCTAAGTGGATAGTCTCTGAAAAACATGTTCAGCTTCATATTAGACATCACTCTGGATGCCTCCGATGGCCCTACATTATGCTGAGCAACTTAAGTGGTTGGGGTCATGGCCGTGAGTGGGCGGTTCCTTTACTGCTTTACAGCAACAGCTGTTTCTTGCAGCATCGGTCGCCACTAGCAGTTTTTCGGCTCACTTACCGGAGTGCTCTTTTCGTTAGCATCATGAGAACAATCTAAAAGAGTAGCTAGCAATGATCGTTTATTTTTTTTCTGCACTGATAATAATTGCGCATTAAAAATAAGCAAAATACATCACCTTGTCTGATGACATTGTTATCTGCAAAGTCAGTTCGAGCAATGGCCGTCTGAGACCCTTATGTTTACAACAGTTGTAATTACGCTTTTAACCACTGGGTGAGAAAAGCAAAAAAGTTATTTAGTACTGCAATAAAGAGGCCATTTCACACGCATTTCATGACTTTGTGGTTATTTCTTAAGTATTAACCTGTAATATGAAACATTTTATATCTACAAAACGTCAGGAAACACTGATTAACAGACCTTTCAATCTGGCAAATTTCGGCTGGTTCAGGCTCGTTCCGTCAGGCTTCTGCAGCAGCTCGTTCATATTCATTATTCGAATTTACTGGACTCCGATTGGCTAACAAACTAGCCTATGAGAGCAAAGAATACTGTTTCCTGACCCGCTGCGCACAGCAACAGCGTACATAGTCTCTTCCGGTTTGATGCGTCTTATGCTACAGCTTTTATCCAGCAGCATGCTAGGCGTGGTTTCAACTGCGGGAGCTGATGAATACTAACGAACAAAGGAGTTGTGATGAAACAGATACAGGCCGTTCAAACTCGGGAGAACTCAAGTGTTATCGCCACCTGCGTAGTTTGAGAAATAAAAACTGAAAGATAAGTTGTTGACCTGTTTTCACACCCACTATGAAGGTAAGAACACCTGTGGAGGTAAAATATTCAACAGAAACCTCAGAAAAACTGTTTTTAATGGAAGGGTCTCTTTAAAGTAAAACTTGATTTTGGAAACGGTTATATGCAGCACGTAATAACTCTCACTTGGCTTCCCATTATTCCTCAGGACACAAGTCGGGGGCACACAGCTAATCGGGTGATGCTTACAGTCGAGGTGTTGAAGGGATCAGGTTTCTGAAAGTTCAACCTCGAGAATCCAGTGAGTGAAGTAACAGTATGCTTTGTGTTTTTTCACAGGTACACATCCATTTTTTTCTTCAGCACCCCCCCCACACACACACACACACACACACTTTTTTATTTCTCCTTTTCACTTTTGAATTTTTCTTACATACTGTATCTTCTTTCTGAGTAGATAGACATTATCACATGTAGTATAGCTGCATTATTTGAAGGACCTCTAGGATTATCTGGTCCCTTTTTACACAAATGTTGGCGCGTATTATGATTCTGTATTTACGTGTTCTGATGTTAAATCTTTGCTTTTAAATCGCACAAGCTGAATCATGTTGAACTTTCAGGACAAAGCGGTTTTGAGTTTGTTTGTTTTATCCGCTTGACTGGATTTTCTTTTTTCATATTTCTGTGAGATTTCTTGTGCTTATATAAATATTAGATAAAAATAGACACTGCATCTTTGAGTTTGGTCCTTAGTGTGGGGTACACTTGATTCAGTTTGACATTGAAAAAAAAAAGCTTGTTACTTTTGCCTCATACTTTTCAGTTACTTATCAAAAAATACATTTTAAACAAATCGGAAGACTCATTATTATGACATCTCATACATTAGTTAGTGTATCACAGCAATGTTCCTATAATATAATAGTAATGTACGGTATTTTCCTCTTCCTCCTTTAACCCCCCCTTTTTTTCTTGGTTCGCTAAACCTGTCACTTTGATGAGTTGTGTGCAATCTTCTCAGGGGCCGTTGTGCTTTCATCGGGGCCTCCATCTTTCCTTGTACAGTGTACAGCCTTTGATGTAGTCCCTCTTTGGTTTCATGCGGGCCGACCTCAGCCCCAGCTGGCTGAAGCAACAGCTCAGCTCCTGAAGCGCATTTGAACGCCACACTTCAACTGAATGTTGATCTTAGCTCTGGTAAACCGCTGGACACTGATGTTACTGCTGATTTACACTGAATTATTTTCAGTGCTCCTGCTGCAGCCCCCAGGAGCCGGCGTTGGGCCTCAGAAACATGCTGTGAAGTGTGTTCAGGTCGTGTGTTTGTCAGTTACTTCAAGCCTGCAGTCTGAAGATCACTTCAGTATAAAATAAGCTCTAAACAAACTTTGTTTTTAGACAAAAGGAGTGAAATATGATACACTGAATGCTGCACGTTATTAGGACGGGGTTATTATTCAAGACAACTACAAAGCTCTGCATGGTTTAGTTCTTTAACTGACCTCGGGGCCAGCTGTGCACAAGCGCCTCACTACTGCAGATGATTACACTTGCTATATGAACTGTGTCCTAATCGTGGTGGACAGCTAAAATTAAAACCAGGTACAGCCCTCTGCACTCCCAGCATTCTGAGATAAACCTCCTCCCCTATGGAAAAGAACCAGGTTTTATGTGAACGTAATGCTTTTTTAAACTCCAGCTTATAAAGAAAACGCTGCTGTTAGGAAATCACAGCGCTTTAAAGAAGCCTTAACGCTGAGATGACGTGCACTGAACAGTTGTGGTTTGATTTCTGTGTGACATTGAACATGTGCAGAAAACTTTGTGCTTTATGCAGGTTTTGACAAAAGTTTTGTATTTAACAAGGATCAGAGAAGAAATGTACGTTAAAAATGGAGAGTTTCTCTCTGAGATTTAAATGTTTCCTGCAATTTTTGTAGCTCTGTTTACATCTTAAATGGACATTGAAAAGTATTGGTGAGCTTGTCTTTTCATGATAAAATAGTCAAATTCTGTACAGCAGGTGTTTGTAGCAACACTGCTTTTATTGAATCAGACCCAGAGAATGATGAAATGACTCAAGCAGAAATAAAAACCTTCACAAGGACCAAACGTAGATGTTTTGACTCAGTGGATTGAGATCCATGGAAAGACTCATCTGTGCAGCTCGAGTCAAACATATTTTCATGCAGCAGAGACACGAGTTAAACATATCATTCATATGAACAATGTGACCTGAAATCAAATACTGCACAGAAACAAAAGCAGCAATATTCACAAAGAACGGTGCAGAAATCAGCTTTTCTGAATGTCACACTCTCAATACAGAGTGAGCTCCGAAACATGTAAATGTTAGAAATAAAAAGCTACTGGAGTTTGAAATGAGCTGCTTATCGACTTGGCTGTCAGGTCAACAGGATTTTTTCTGTGAGCTTTGAAACGATCTGCTGTCGTGAGGATGCGTCATGAACGTTACTTCTTTCACAGCTGTCACCACACACTCGTGCTCACAATTCATTTGACTTACAGTTGTCATAATTTTTACACCCCATTAAAACCACAGATAATCAAATAAAATACGCACAGTGCCACCAGATTCGCCCACGTCAGGATCCGACTCTTCTGCTCTGATATGACTGTTTATCCCTAATTTCCGTTTGCATCCATGATGACACTGAGACTGACTGTGTTTGATCAATCAGAACTTGAAGCCTGTGGAACTGATTTTGGCTCAGACATCCAGCTGTGCATCCAAAACCTGTTCTCTTCAGACTGTCTTTTCTCCTGAGTCAGTGATTTCTCATTCAGAAAGAGACAAACACTCAGAAACAGATTCTTGAACTGATTCTCCATTTTCTGTCATAGTAAATCACTTTGTTTACATCTCTCATTCCTGTGTTTCATCATTTTGGGTAAATGCTCCTTCCTCAAAAATATTGCAGTGATATAATATAAATATGTATGTTTGAGACTTTAATACTGGAAATATATGCATCCTTGTTTGTTAGAAAGTGTCCACAAAGCACAAATGTAATACTGATTTTAAGAAGTTGTAAAATAACACACACAAATCTTTTTTTTGTGGTACAATGTCAGATAACTTTAAGTGTGTTTACGGTGTTGTGTGAGAGCTTGGATGATTTTGAAGGTTTCTACATTGTTAAAAAGTAAAAAAATTATCTTTTTCCTTTGTTTCTTCTTTTTTCATTTAGAACATGCACTTTTGTAATCAAATGATTTTTATACAAATTAAAAGAAACTGTTCAGACGGGGTTAATGAATAAGAATGACTAAGATTGAAACCATATAAATCTTTCTAATACTGTTTAGTTACAATAATTAGTTATAGATATTTGAGTCATATCAATCTCTATTTTGTTCAGTTCCATGTTTCCTTTACTTTTATTTTGAATATAAAGCTCAGCCATTTAATCTTTTTATATCATACACCAGTATTTGTTTTTTTAACTAATTTGGTATTAGATGCCATTTTTGGGGGACTTGTTTTGTGAATTCTCCTTGTTGTGTGCCGATGTGGCAGTGAGCGATGTGACCGTCCTATCAGTGCTCCTCTGAGCTGTCCCAGCCTGCCTCCCCCCGCCTCCGTCCCTCCGGTGGGGGCGGCATAGCGCCGGGGCTGGAGTGTGTGGGGCTGTTTGTCATTCGGCCAGGACACACTCCCAGAAGAGACAGACTTCTTGCTGCCTCCTCGGGTTATGCTCGTTTGTTTAAAGACGCTTGCGGTTGTTTTAATTTCACCGGGACTTATTCGGTGGTTGGCGGGGCGGCGGGCAGCTGTGGAGCCCGGCGGAAGGCTCAAAGCGCCGGGAGGCACAAAACACGGTAAGACACCACCGCTATCAGTCATTCGGTAGTTATTTGTTTCCCGTTCTCTTGTTTGTAGTTTATTCAGACTTTTGAAGAAGTTATTCGCGATGAAGCTGGTGATTTTTGGCCGCTGTGTGTGGAAGTGTTGTGAAACGCTAGAGGTTGTTTACACTGAGGGTCCACGGATCTTTGTTATTAGACCAACAGATTTGACTGAAAGAATAAATAAATAATACATTCCCTAAATCTTTTTATTTATTGATTTGTGTTCTTCTAAAATGTAAAACAATTTCGGTGTGTTTCTGCTTCCTGGGGGTTTGTTGGTGAAGCTGTCATGAGCTGTTTGATCTTGTTTTGCACAGAAGATCCGAACATAAATTAGACTTGATGTTTTTGTATAATTTGAAACTATACAGAGCCATAATCATTAATTAATGACTTGGAGTTACTTGGTGCATTATATACATAATGATGGAGGGGGAAAGATAATTTCCTAAAAATGAAAACATTTGATCTTAGATTTGTTTTGGAACCCAGTGACTGTTTTAAACATCTGGGCAGCAGGAATGTTAAAATGTCTGGTTAAGACTTAGTACTGTAGCCTTGAGCAACCATTCTACTTGGTATGTTTAACCACCTAGCAGGAAGAAAGTGCCTGGGGGACTGATGGGGGGTTGAGGATCAATTATATTCAGTTACTCTGCTGACACAACCCAAACCTGTCTGAGTATATTGTATCTATATACTGTGTCAATCTTATGAGAGTTTCACAACAACAAGCGGCTACAGTTATTGTAAAAATCCTAATTCCAAACAAAAGGTGTGACACTACGAAAATGTACATGCACACAAAAAGATGCATTGATCTGTAAATCTTAAAAGCTCGTATTTTATTAATAATTGAACAGGAACAACAAATTAGATGTAGAGAATGTTGTTCCATTCTTGTCTGATGCAGGATTCAA
Organism: Pachypanchax playfairii; assembly: GCA_006937955.1. NCBI lineage: Eukaryota > Metazoa > Chordata > Actinopteri > Cyprinodontiformes > Aplocheilidae > Pachypanchax > Pachypanchax playfairii. The sequence goes on along the minus strand of SSNP01000152.1, from coordinate 624,173 downwards.
GCTGCTCAACAGTCCAGAATCTTTGTGGAACCTTCCGTCGATAATACGCATCAATTTCACATTTGGACCTAATCTGACCCTAGAACAGTTTTCCAGTTGGTCTCAGACCATAATGAAGGAGTTTTGGTTGAGAAGCTGCCGGTGTTCCTGCATCATGTTTACATGTGACTTATTCTGTGTATGTTCATCTTAAACTGGTGTTTGTAGGTCACACAGTGAAGTGTGTTGACAGATGCTGATATTTGGAAGTGTTCTTGAGTCCATGCAATGATGTCCAGTAGAGAATCATGTCTCTTTTTAATGCAGTGCTGCTTCAAGGCAAATCACAAGCATCCAGTTTTGACCTTTGACCTTGTTCTTTGTGTGGAGTTTCCTCCTGATTCTCTGAATATTTTTAAATTATTGTACAGTGAAACCCCGCCCTGCGGACACCCCTTGGAATGGACCCTGTCCAGCGGACACGTTTTGGGCCGATTAAGTGTTTTTACTACTTACAACCCCTCTGGAGCAGACACCCTGCTGTTCAGGACAACTGACACTTTTCGTCTACCGAAAATAAAATAAAACCAGTGAAAAATCACCCCACTGACGGACAGTGGCACAGAAGCCAGCTGCACATTGGATGCGGAGGACACAGACCAGGAGGACCCTGAGCTGCTGCCACCAGCCATCAGCACCTGCTCCATGGCATGTGCCAATGACCTGATGCGCTACCTGGCAGACTCAGGGACAAATATTAGCGCTTTCCTCATTTTGATGGGACATTCAGGTCCGTTAAGACAAGTAACCGTTCGACACAAATTGTCATACGACTTTCAACAGTTTGATGCCAGTTTCTCCCTTGCTTAAGTAATGTAAACTTTGGTCATGAGTATTTTCATAATAAACTAAGAAAAAAGAAATATGACACGTATCCATTAAATTTTATTTAAAGTTTAGACATATTCAGAAGGATATTTGACCATGTGCTAGTTCAAAAAAATAAGCTGATGTACCAAGGAAATGTCAGTGACAATGGTTTATGGACATTCCTAGATGACAGGACACCCGGACACTCTACCCCTCTGGGGCGGACACCCCACCAAAATGGACAAAACGTCTGGTCATGTCTACTATAGCGAGGTTTCACTTTATATACAAGTGTTTTCGTGACTAAAATAGTTTGCGGTTGTGATCCAAAAGTACTTTTCCGCAAATAAGAATATTTGCAGTTTCAACTTGATATGGGTCTTTTAAAACAACACAGGCATCATGCCATGTACGATACTGGTGAAAACAGTAGCAGGGACACTGTTTGCATTGAANAAGCGTCGGACTGATTGAACAGAAATAAACAAATTTATTAACACTACGCCATCTTTATTCTCCACATCGTATCCATCATTGACAGAACTGATGATCCATTTAGAAATAAAGTTTGTTACCACACAGTGGTAATTATATCCACAGAAAATTTTTTTTATTTCTATCACAAAATGTCTCGTGACACTAAGCTGATGGGCTGCCATTGCTGTTGCGTGAGTGATTGATGAACCGATGGAAGTTAATGTTAATGTGTTATAGTTAATAATTTGAGACGTTTGCGGTGATTTTTATTGGTTGAAATATTTGCATATATGGTATTCACTTCAGATGGTGGCTGTTCAAATTCTTCACAATTCTACATCAAGAAACTTTTTTTCTCAGATTTTTCTATGAATTTCAGAGACAGTTTGTCACAGATTGATGAACCTCTGCCCATCTTTACATCTGAGCAGCTCTGCCTCTCTGAAATGCTCCTTTGACACTCAGTCATGTTTCTGCAAGTTGTTCTGATTCGTTGTCTAATTTTCTTCTAGTTGATTTTAGTTTGTGACAATTACTTTCTGAGCCTTTTTTGGCTCTTTCCCATTTTTTAAGACGTCTTGCTGCCATCAAGATGAGCTCATATTTTCAATGAAATGGTTAAATATTTGTTTCAGCATCTGTTTATATTTCATTAGGGAAAATTGTTTTATTTCACCACATCTTAATAGCTTTGAAATTGGAGTTATAGAAGCAAAGTTGGTATTAATGGGGACTTGACTGATTCCTGGTAATTAGCTTTAATTAAAGGGCTGCAGGATACTTTCACATGAGGTTTCTGTCTCTCTCACACACATTCCATAATCATAAAGTTGACATGAAAGATTGCAGAAGAAATGCTTCTCTCTCACTTGTGTCGTTTTGTAAAGCTTTCAAAGAGAATTTTGTTACATAATGGTATTTTTGTATTTTTTAGGTTATTTTAAAGTTAATACAAAAATTATTCCAATTTTTCCAATTTTGAAATCCTGCCATTTTCCTGTACTGTGTTGTTAGTATTAGCTTTTTGTTGATACTGAAAACACTAGCTTTGATTTAATGTTTTAAGAATGTCTTAGTTATTTTTTAAGCTAAGTTCTCAGTTGTTCATGAAGCTTGGCTCAGCTTTCAGAGACTCGAGACTCTGCTTGTGTCCTGATGTCTCACCTGTGCTGACGTACATGCAGATTTGGTGCTAAATTCCTTTAAACACTTAAAGCAAAGAGCAGTCTTTCTTTCATATTAATATTTAAGTGGCAGTGAATTATAGCTGGCTTTATAATGGACTGGCAACTTGTTCAGAGTGTAACCCCACCCCCACCTGATGACCTCTGGAGTTCGCCACTAGTCCCCCCATGTCCCTACACATAAACAAGCAAGTATAAAAAATGGCTAGTCTCATTTTTCAAACCCTAAACTCTTAAGTTCTCCTGCTTCCATTCAGTTTTTTTAAGGGATTAGAAGCTCTTGACATTTCTGGGAGCTGCATTAATGACCTGTTCTGGGTTTCACAGGGACGCAGGCATGAATGTTTTATGATGTCATGGTTTTAGTTCAATACAACTCTGTGTGTACAACTTGGACTGATTAATGGGGATTTTAAGGATCTTAACTACATATTAACTATATATTTTCTTGAATGTACAAAAAGTTCACAAGTAAAATGAAATGAGCATTTAGTTGTTACTTGAACTTCATTTTCAGAATTCTTCTACTTTTTAATTGCTTCTCTCTTTAGGATTTAGAAGTTATAACGCAGTACACTAATTCCTCGTAGAGTTGGCCAATATAGCCAAAAATATTTAGCACGATATACAGTACAGACCAAAAGTTTGGACACACCTTCTTATTCAAAGAGTTTTCTTTATTTTCATAAATGATGGTCCAACTAAACGCAAACCGGATGGAATAGCATGCCGCTGCAAGATGCTGTGGTAGCTATGCTGGTTCAGTATGCCTTCAATTTTGAATAAATCCCCAACAGTGTCATCAGCAAAGCACCCCCACACCACCACACCTCCTCCTCCAATGCTTCATGGTGGGAATCAGGCATGTAGAGTCCATCCGTTCAAAAAATTGGTTTGTGATCAGACCAGGCTATTGGTACATAGGTTGCTTCGTTGATTTTTAAAAGTAGTTTATTTGAAGCAAAGAGGAAATCAATTCTTGAAAATGACTTGTGTCTGCTTGAAAAAAAAGAAAAATCCTTCAGAGAAGGGTGTACACTGCCTATGTCTGTGTCTCTGGCCCACCAATGCAGTGCCTGAGTGGCTACAGTTTGATCCCTGGTTTCTGAGCCTCCAGTTCTATCTATATTCTTGTCCCAAACTGCATTGAGATCCACCCCTACAATAAACTGAAAGTCCTCCAATTCATACATAATCTGGGCCAGAGCAGTGTAAAATTCTGGGTCATAGTTATTTGGCGCATAAGCTAAAATGAGAGCTAAACGTGTACCATTTAAACATATTTTAGCAATAGCAATGTGGCCTTTATTATCTGACCATGAGCTGATTAAATCAAATTTAAGGTTTCTTCTGCATACCACCAAAACCCCTTTTGATTTTGTTGTTGCTGAAGAACTAGCAATGGAGTGGTAAAGTCTATTTGCAAAACGGCCCACATCCCTGGACAGCAAATGCGATTCCTGAATCATGGCAAAATCTGCATTTTTCTTTCGCAAAAAGTCTAATATTATGCCCCTTTTGTATGGAATGTTGAGACCCCTGGCATTGGAAGAAACAAAGTTAAAGTCTGTCATTTTTCTTTATGTTTATAACAACATTAGCAAACCCCCAGAAAACACATTTAGGCTCTGAACCCCACAAAGTAAACTTGTATAACCCCTTTTGAACAAAACAACCAAAACCCTGTAAACAGAACTTAGCGAAGTGGAGGTAACCAGCACAGCCCAACATCTCTAACTGGACCATAAACAAAAGATCCAAGCCACAAATACAACTAGCTAAGCTTATTCCCCATCACCCAACAATTCTTTGATCAAACAGTAGAGTCCACATGTAACATCGTAAATCCCTCAAGCAACACAGGAGACGACAGCACTATTCTGGTTGCTATAATTAGCACTCCCATTAATTAAGACAGAAAACCCTTCAGAATAAGCCCCAGTTTACCCACCAGATCACGTTGAGATTTTTGATGCACAGCAATGCCTTTTTTGGGTCATCAAAAGAGAGGTCAAACATTTCTTGAAATTGATTACCAGGTTTGCACACATTTTAGGGGGATTTTTGGTCCACTCCTCTTTGCAGGTCAACTCTAAATCACTAAGGATTCTAATTGAGAATTGAGAAGGTGGTGGAGTTGATTACATGAATAAAATCCCTCCAGCGTGAGAGTCAGATCTACCGGGACCGAGTATTGTACCAAAGGTGGCGCTTTTTTGATCCAGCTTGTCGTTTCAGGCTTGTGATGTCGTTAGCTCGACGTTACTGTTCTTCTGGCGATTCTAGTGAACCTGACGTGGATTCATCCAACCAGTATCTCCCGTTAGAATCTTCTGCAGGCAGCAGAGACCAAAATAAAGAATGATTCAATGCATAAAACACAAAGTGTTCATAGATGTACCGATGGTCAGGGCAAGGGGGTTAGCTGACTAGCTCGCTCACTCACGCGTGCACACACATACACACACACAGAGTAGCTGAATCATAAATATAAATCTTTCTAACCCTAACCCTCATTCAAAGAGAATGAGGTGTGTCCAAACTTTTGGTCTCTACTGTATCTTATTCAAATGTTGAAATTGTCTATTAATGACTATATTCATACATAAAAAACTATCAAAAGTACTTTTTTACTATTTATTTTGTACTTTCATAGCAGTAAAACATAGTTCAGATGTTGCATGAATCAATGAAACATGAAATATTTACATCAAGGTCACTGATCTGCTTGAAAAACCTCTTTACACAAAAAGCTCTTTATCTCCACTGTTTGTCCTGAAACGTGTATTTTGATGAAAGTTGCTCTTTTGTACTGCAGATTACCAAATAACAGAAAAGGTAGAAACATTTTTTTTGCTGCTGCTGAAAGAAGAAAGACTAATCTTTCTGATGGAGGTTTCAGAATTCACATAGTCATAGTACGACATATTATGTGAGCCTTCAAAAATCAGTAAAAATCAGTAAAAATGCTCAATATCTCTGGCACTGAGGGATAGAAATCTGAAAATGGCTGGCACTGAATGCGTTAACAGCCTCACTAAATTGCAAATAACACCATGGTCAACCGGTCTTTTTATTTCTAGTACATGCTTCTTCAGTTGGTTGATTTCTTACATGAGACACTATTGACAGATGGCTGAGAAGCACGTGGTTTGTTATCATGGGTGCTGATTAGCTCGGATCAACGTGTTTATGTATCTTTTCTCCTGGAGCTGTTTTTTTTAGTTGTCACCTCAAAATGGTAAATGGTGTGTACTTGTATAGCACATTTTTGAGTCAGATAATTCCCGAAGCGCTTCACACTACAATTTCTCATCCACGCACACACTCACATGTTTGGTGATAAACTACACACACAGCTGTCCTCGGACACACGCAGAAAGAGGCGAGGCTAACAGGTACCAGCGAGCATCACCAAACAGTCAGAGATGGCAAAACTCACTGCTTCATCTAAAATAAAATCATACAAATGTGTTCTACAAGTTGTTTGTAGTTTGTTTTTCTTCAAGATAAAGCAAATAAGACTGTATCATAGATGTTTTTTTTTTGTTTTTTTTTCAGAGGAGTGACTGTCAAGCCAAACCCACTTGGAAAGGATGTTGGCCCTCGGTGATGCAGGCGGAGACCCTCTGTCCACGAGTAATGGAGGTCCCCATCATCCAAGTGGAAAGGCTGCATCAAGCCACAGTACGGCAGTCAGCAGCAGCCTTGACTCACTCACATTGTCTTCTAGTAATGACTGCCATACAGCTGATGGCCATGAAGAGGCTAAAGTTAGAAATGAAGCTTCTAAGCTGCAGCACAGATCACATGACGAGAGCGAAAACAAGCCGAGTCAAAACGGTGACGTGCTCAAACAGAACAGCTCTCTGAGGTACCTCCACCCACCCTCTGCTGCCTGTCCCTGCCCTGCTGTCACAGACCCTCACAAACTGGACACACATTACCTTCCCTCCACCCTGTCCCCGTCTTCTGCCTCTCCTCCCCAGAGCCCACCTCACTGCTGCCCCCACTGCCACTTCCACTCCACCCTGTGCTGCACCTGCAGTCAGCAGGAGTGCCCGCTTTTCCAGAACCCCATCTCCAGTCCAGGGTCTGGCTCCGGCCCACACACAGGCACCCCCTGCCCCTGCTGCATCTCCTCCTGCACATACCCACACCCTCATCACCCATCTCCCCCTCTCACACTTCATCACCATCATAGCCAGCGCTGGCAGGAGAACCTCCAGAGTCAGATACATTCACCTGTTGTCAGGTAGGTGGAGGAACAGGCTTTGTTTCCTGCAGTGGCGGGAGTTATTCAACATCCTTCCAAATGTTTCAAAACAGAAAGTGGTTGCTGTCATGAAACAGACTGTTTATTTACTGTTTGTTATCAAATGTTTACTAATAACTCCAAACTTATCCACATCCTGGACAACACGTTGTCCTCTCTCACGTGTCCCCAACGCTCTGCTTCATAACATCTTGTGTTTGTAGTTATCATGTCACCAAATCAAGTGACAGCTGTTGGCATCCTAATATTTCTGAGCAGTGCTCGAGAAGCCATTTTGCTAGTACAGTTTTTCCAAACAGCAGCTTATTACTCAGTCATAACCAACAGGTTGCATCAGGTATCTGACGTCCTAGTAGAACTTACTCTAATCTTAAAATTCTGTTGTCTATGATTGGCGCCTCCCTGCAGTTGTTTTCCCTGATAGGGGAGTTTTATTTGCAGGGTCTGTTGTGAAATAGACAGGATTGTGATTGTGTAACCTTTACTGGAGCTTATAAGACATGCTAATTCTAATAATAAAGCTTACAGGGCAGCAGAGGCTCATGAGGCTGAGCATGTTGTCCAGATTTTGAAGGGTAAGCTGTTCAAACCCAGGTGTGTCCTTCTACTTCCTGGCATTGCCTCTGAATGTTGGTGGTGGTCAGAAAATGACAACGTCTCCTCTGTCAGACTGTCCCGGGGCAGCGGTGGCTACGATGAAGTTTATCAGCACCAGACTGTGACTGAGTGTGTGAATTCACCATAAAGTACTTTGTGTGTCTTGAGAAGCACAAAATAAATCAGTTCCATAGTTATCATAATAATGTACACAGAATAAAATAAACACATTTGTAGAGATGAAACATTCAGTTTATTATAAATAAAATAAAAATATTCCGAGTCAATATATTGTACTTCCATAAAACGTGTTCTGTACGAACGCCTGATTCAAAAAAGAAGCAAAACGTGTTACTAGAATGTTCTGGGAAACAGATAATTTAACCCACTTTTGTGTGTTAGTGACTTTTTATTATTTCAAGGGTTTACAGATCAGCTCATAGCCAGTGATGGTATAGTTACTTCAGAAAGTAGTTGAGTTACAACGTTACCATCAATTAAAAGTAATCAGTTACACTACAGCGTTAAATATTCATAATGGTAACACGTTAGAATACTTATGCATTACCAAGAATTAAAAGCTAGTTTGCTGCCTCGCACATGCTGCAACTTAAACGAGAGCTCTTTTAAATGCACCAAGAAGTCATCAGTCATCCAACTAAATTAAAGGTGGAATATGGAATATGAACACCACAACAACAGAGAAAAGCCTTCAGCCAATGGGGTGCCAGGCTCGTAACACTGACCTCTAAACTGACAAGGAGTGGGAATAAAACACCAAATTAAAAGGCTGGTTGAAGCCGAGCAATAACAAGAACCATCACATTTACAAGCACATTATGTAAGTTAGGGAATTCGATATAGAAAGGAAGGGTTTGTAGATATATATCTGTTCCTATCTCTATATCTCTACAAACATATATATTGTTATCACAATAAATACCTAAAATTATCGTGATAAATATTTTAGGCCATATCGCCCATCCCTACTTTCCAGCCCCGCTGATCACACTGACTCTGATAAAAGAAGACTCCTGTCGCTCAGTCATTTATTCAGTCCATGGCAAAGAGCTCACGTAGCTGCCCTGGCTCTTCTCGAGCAAACCGAAACTTCCTGCAAGATCGTCTGTCCTCCTCACGCCATCCTGCGCGCCTCACTTCTCCACCCAACCACAAAATCCTCCGTGGTGTCCTCCAGCAGAACCTGCAGCCAGATTTCACCTCACTTCAGTCAGCTGCTGCTCTGTGTTAGCATGAGCTGCTAAATAGTTTCCCACAGGACCCTGCTAAGTCACATGTCAGGGAATCCTCTCTGGCAAACAAATAAGATATATAATCACCACATATCCCCGGTGCTTCCAGCTGCTTGACCTGCAGACTCCACAGTACCAGCATCACTGTGCCGGACTATTTACTGTATTATGCAACCCACAATAGTGCCCGCTGCTCTGCCAGCTATTGGCTGGTAGACGTAAACAAAATGCCAACGTCATGCCCGTCAAAATTAATATATATACAGTGGGGCAAAAAAGTATTTAGTCAGCCACCAATTGTGTAAGTTCTCCCACTTAAAAAGATCAGAGAGGCCTGTAATTTTCATCATAGGTATACCTCAACTATGAGAGACAAAATGAGGAAAAAAAATCCAGAAAATCACATCGTCTGATTTTTAAAGAATTTATTTGCAAATAATGGTGGAAAATAAGTATTTGGTCACCTACAAACAAGTAAGATTTCTGGCTTTCACAGACCTGTAACTTCTTTAAGAGGCTCCTCGGTCCTCCACTCGTTACCTGTATTAATGGCACCTGTGTGAACTCGTTATCAGTATAAAAGACACCTGTCCACAACCTCAAACAGTCACGCTCCAAACTCCACTATGGCCAAGACCAAAGAGCTGTCAAAGGACACCAGAAACAAAATTGTAGACCTTCACCAGGCTGGGAAGACTGAATCTGCAATAGGTAAGCAGCTTGGTGTGAAGAAATCAACTGTGGGAGCAATTATTAGAAAATGGAAGACATACAAGACCACTGATAATCTCCCTCGATCTGGGGCTCCACGCAAGATCTCACCCCGTGGGGTCAAAATGATCACAAGAACGGTGAGCAAAAATCCCAGAACCACACGGAGGGACCTAGTGAATGACCTGCAGAGAGCTGGGACCAAAGTAACAAAGGCTACCATCAGTAACACACTACGCCGCCAGGGACTCAAATCCTGCAGTGCCAGACGTGTCCCCCTGCTGAAGCCAGGACACGTCCAGGCCCGTCTGCGGTTTGCTAGAGAGCATTTGGATGATCCAGAAGAGGATTGGGAGAACATCATATGGTCAGATGAAACCAAAATAGAACTTTTTGGTAGAAACTCAACTTGTCGTGTTTGGAGGGGAAAGAATGCTGAGTTGGATCCAAAGAATACCATACCTACTGTAAAGCATGGGGGTGGAAACATCATGCTTTGGGGCTGTTTTTCTGCAAGGGGACCAGGACGACTGATCCGTGTAAAGGAAAGAATGAATGGGGCCATGTATCGTAAGATTTTGAGTGAAAACCTCCTTCCATCAGCAAGGGCATTGAAAATGAGACGTGGCTGGGTCTTTCAGCATGACAATGATCCCAAACACACCGCCCGGGCAACGAAGGAGTGGCTTCGTAAGAAGCATTTCAAGGTCCTGGAGTGGCCTAGCCAGTCTCCAGATCTCAACCCCATAGAAAATCTCTGGAGGGAGTTGAAAGTCCGTGTTGCCCAGCGTCAGCCCCAAAACATCACTGCTCTAGAGGAGATCTGCATGGAGGAATGGGCCAAAATACCAGCAACAGAGTGTGAAAACCTTGTGAAGACTTACAGAAAACGTTTGACCTCTGTCATTGCCAACAAAGGCTATATAACAAAGTATTGAGATTAACTTTTGTTATTGACCAAATACTTATTTTCCACCATAATTTGCAAATAAATTCTTTAAAAATCAGACAATGTGATTTTCTGGATTTTTTTTTCCTCATTTTGTCTCTCATAGTTGAGGTATACCTATGATGAAAATTACAGGCCTCTCTGATCTTTTTAAGTGGGAGAACTTACACAATTGGTGGCTGACTAAATACTTTTTTGCCCCACTGTATATATTCATATATATATATTAATATTCAAATATAATTTATAAAGAAAATGCTGTATTTTCATTCTACAACCCTCTAAACACCCAGTGGAGGCATTATTTTGTTAAATTTTTTTTTTTTTAATGAAAATATTCCATATTGTACCTTTAACTCTGCAATAGCAGTAAAGACAGTCGGCAGCAGGTTATTACACATAGTGTAGCTCTCTTCATAACATCAGACACAGATTGGTTCTTTGAAACCGGCGTTTATTCACAAGCATGTCCTCCAGAAGCTTCAGCCATGCAAAAACTTGATAACTTCTTGCCATCATCATCATGCCATAACATCACAGGACAACACTTCACCACGCCATAAGAACCCATTGGCTGCTTGTCGTGAAAAGAGGTTCTTAAAGGAGAACGCCCGTTTTTTGCAATTGGGGCCTTATTTATTCTGTGAGATGTGTTTTACTCGTCATCAGTGGTACTTTTTTGCGATTCGGATTCGTCTCGGAGATTTTTGATTCACACAGCAAACACCTAAACGCCAATAAACGAGAATAAACGAGAGTCAGTTGGGCCTGCGTTCGCGGCGCAAGCCCAACTGACTCTCGTTTATTCTCGTTTATTGGCTCGTTTAGGTGTTTGCCGTGTGAATCAAAAATCTCCGAGACGAATCCGAATCGCAAAAAAGTACCACTGATGACGAGTAAAACACATCTCACAGAATAAATAAGGCCCCAATTGCAAAAAACGGGCGTTCTCCTTTAAGTACTTAAATATCACTCTTTTACCATTTATCTTCATTTAGCTTCACGTTTCAAGCAAGAAAGGGAGCGCTGCATTTTTTGTGTTCACAGTCTCAGTGATTTCTGCAGCCAATGTGGGATCTCGCGAGATTTGCAATTTACGCGTGACTTCAGCACCAACTTCACGTGAGAGTTCAATAATCAACATTTTAAAGCGATTAAACAGATAAACTTATATCATCTTGTACCAAATGAAATCTAAATGCATTTTAACATAACAAACAATGAAATACATTTATTTATTTATTTGCTTAATTTAATAAATTAAGAAATGAACTGTACATACTTAAACAACAACACTTACACATAGTGTTTTATTCATTTGTATTATGTACTTCTACAATGCAAAAGCTGTACTTTCTGCCATCTTGCCGGAAGTTCGAAAACACACAAGGTCAGGTTCAGGGCACAGACGTACCACAGTGCTGATCCATCCGCAGGTGGCACAGTAGGTCTGCTCTCTAACAAAAAAACAGGCTGCAGTCGGGATTTTCTTTTCCTTATTGAGAAGAACTTCTTAAAATAGTGGATTACTTAAAAAAAAAAAAAACAGTTACTTATTGCTTAACGCATGAAACTAAAGTGTTAAGTTACACATTTCATAAAAAAGTAATTAGTTCATGGTTGGTTCATGTTAACAGGTCTGGAAGCCTCTGCAGCACATGACTGATGTACAGTACCTGCAGGTCAGACACATACAGAAACGCTGTTAGACATATTTTTATGGATTCATTGAGTGAATATGAGTGTGTATTTAACAGTTCCAATGTTATGTGTTCTATGGACTCTTTAGACTGATGGATCACACTTACAAAGATAAGTTTAGTTTTTCACTTTTTCCCCCCCATTAAATAGTAATAACTTGTGAGGACTGATGTACTTTATATGCTGACATGGTGACCATGTTTTCTCTTTTCCAAGGCAAGAGTTTAAGTTGTTCTTTCCCATTTACTCTCTAACCACAGCCTTTCACCACATTTAAAACAGAATCATTTAATGTCCTTAAAAATCGTTCACATGAATTTATATTCATCGTTTATCCAAAGGAAAGGGTTGTTTACACACACCAGCAGCAGATCGTTGTGGTGAAGCTGATCTGCATGAGATCGTTTCCTGTTACTCCTTAATGCAGAATTTTCCTCTCGGAAATAAATTTTAATTTTCCCCGCTAAGTTTCATTTGGAAAAAAGATGCATTGTGGTGCTGAAAGATGAGGTTTGTGTAGTCATGGTGGATATATATTCCAGAACCTGCTGAGTACACATGAAACCCTGGGTGGTCAGAGGGAAGCAGTGCTGGATTTTGTTGCCTGTTTTTGGATTCATCCGTAGGTTTCTGTGGTTTCTCTCCTCCCTGTTCTCTGGTTTCGTTTTTTTTCTTTCACCCCATTAACACTCACTCTGTTTTTGTTGATCCCACTTGCCATAAGTCCCTCCTTCCCTGTTTCATAGAAGAATGGAGACCAGATGTATCAGGCCGATGTGTCCCTAATGTTAAACTTCTCTCTGATTTACCAGATAGAGTTCCTGTTGTTCACAATCAGCAGCTTTAAATCACAGAGCCTCCAAAAACTACATCCTCACCTCACCTCTTCCTACATTTAGTGTTTTTGTATCTGATGGTGGATTAAGATATGATAAGGATTTACCTTCCCCAGCTGAACATTTCATCCCGTTTCCTGTTTGATCTGCCTTTCTACTAATTCTTTGTTGAGTTGTGATGCAGTTAAATATGTTACATTCACTTAATAAACCTAAACCTCATATTTACAAAGATTTTTATCATTTAAGGTTGTAGAATGCGGGGAAATGGAGTTAAATATTGCTTTTTAGGAAGACCTTTTAATGCATGTATCATAACAGGAGATTTTTATGTGCTTGATCTCAGTTTAACAGGAACAGTAGTCTATTTAACAAGGTTTGTTTACACTTGGTTATTTCTATTTTTGAACCAATTAAAGACCTCATGTAAAATAACCCAAATCCACAGAAAAATTCAAGCACAACTCAGTTGCTCTCCTGGATGCCCCAAAAACAGTGAAAGTATTTCCATTCCCCCTCTGGATATCTGTTAAAAACATTATTGTGATATACAGCATCACAGCCTTTTTTACATGGACATTATTATTTAAGAGCACACAGATTTGGGGCGTCCTTGGGATGTCTGCAGGAGATTTAAAATCTTCAGGTGAAACCCACTGAGCCAAAGCTGTTGGGAAATGGTTAAAACTCACTTCTGCACTTTATTTAGTAAAGTTGTTCATAAGCTTACCAGAGCAAGAGCTTTTAAAATATTGGTATCTTTAACCTCATTGTTAAATAATAAGTTGTAGGTTTTAAAAGATAATCACAAAGTTCCAACAACCTGAAGTACACAGTCATCAATCAGAGCCATTCTGAAGGCTTTACATTGCACATTACAGTAAATACAGAACTGTGTATTATTTATTCCTATCGTCTTGTGACTAACGTGGAGCTGCAGGACACCTAAAGTTCCGCCGACCTGATTTTACCTGCATCTGTGATCCTGCCACAGTCATCAAAGATCTGACTGACACTCAAGCATCCAGGGTCATGCTGAGTATTTAACCTCTCCCATTGAAACTGCTCTCCTAAATCTGGATGTGTATATGTCCCGTTCACCAGTGCCTCCTGCAACATCACTTCTATGACAAGGTTTGTTTAGATTCATGCCCTGTCTTTCACTCCCTTTTGCCACTGTCTCAGAAAAGGCCAGCTTGATGGTCTTCACGTGTTGCTGCCTGGGGAAGTGCTGTGCACTTGGGGAGTAACATTCATTTCACCTCCCAGCCTTCACGTGAGCAGAGCTTGTAGAGACTTTTCAGCTAAAGTTTTGCTAGTTTATTTGACAGAGAGCATGAAAGAAGCCACCTCAAAGCGAGCAGTATCATCACCTGTGTTAGCTTCTGCTAAGAGATAAAGGGACGCTTTTTTTTCACTTGGAGTTGAAAAGCTGGACATCGAGTCTCTTGATGCCGCTCTGCGGAATGGAGTGAGGAATAATACTCATTTCTGCCACCTTGTGGTGGTTAGTGGAAATGATGGGGTTGTGATTTGGCTCATTACCTGGTGTTGGATATAAAAGCCATTCTTTTCTACATAGTATACCTTTAATGGGCTTTAATTTGTGACATGGCCCTGGTTGGTTTGGATGTCTTTGTTCCCTTAATAAATGAAATTATTTAAACTATGTGTTTTCTATTGAGTAAAGTCAACTTTGAATTCATTCAGACAGGCACTTTGTAGCTTGAAAACTCATTTTTGGAACAAAATAACT
>SSNP01000152.1:580241-609574 GCA_006937955.1 Pachypanchax playfairii | reverse complement strand
GGTGGGTGGTGATGGTTAAAATGTGTGGCTGGGATATTCTAATGACATTTGCATTTTGAAAAATTATGTTCAGACAAATGTGTTCAGAGAATTTACTGTATTAAATTTTGCTTTCTGATCTGAACCATTTAAGTGGGACAATAAAGCAAAAAGATAAAAATAATAAATTAGTCAGGAGAAAAATATCTTTTCACAGCTGTGTTAATGTATTTTGGCTGGATTTAGTTCTTCATAAAAATTAGAAACTCGGATGGGATTTTAAATGGATCCCTGAGGATGTGCTAGTGGCTGACGAGTTCTGTCAGATCATTAATTTATAAACTGGTTAAAAGCATTTCAACGAATCCTCTTGTAGAAAGTTTTATTAATAGAAGTATAAGATTACCAGAATTAATTACTTTAAATTTAAAGACCGTGTAAAGGGAATTCTGCTATTTTCTTCTAACCACATTATAAACATAATAAATGTTCTAAACATGTGAAAAACCTCCCAACAATTAAAAACTGAATTGTGGAGCTAGCCTTCAAATTGCGTTTCAAGAGTTTTCTGTTTCAGGATTTTATGGGCGGGTCTAAAAGGGCAGCCGCGTGTCGTCACGCGGCTGCCCTTCAGGATAACCCCGCCCCCTGCTGCTCTCGTCATATAAAACCGTACAGTGCGGTAGCTTCAGTGGTTTTCCCGCTCCTTCATCCGAGGGATGACCGTCTGAAAAAGCTTTGGGTCGATTTTGTGCAGAGGAGCCACACAGTAGACAGTAACTAAACCAGCATGATAGGTAGGAGCTACTTCTGCCACCTGCTGCCTTCATATGCTAAACAAAGCTTAGAATGGCGTAGCAGCACATTCCGCTCCTTCACTGATCAACAAGTCTGAAGCATTGCGGTTGTGTGGAAATATTTCAACTCCTCAAAAAGCAGCGATGCGCAGTTTTACATGTGGGTAGAACCTCAAACTTAACGAACCAGCCGGAACTCAGAAACGGAGGAAATGCAGTGATGTAGGGAAGAGAAGGAGGTGCTGCTAGAGGATGAGATAGACAGGTTTCAGCGCCTGCAGCGGACACGCCCCCAGCGTCTCAGAGCAGAGAAAACTGATCCTTTTTTCATTATTTTGTAACCAAATTTCATATGCTTCACAGTGTTTTTAATCATTCAAATTTGGCTGGATGACTAATAACTAATATTCCTGTGCAGTGACAAACTCAGAACACACATTTGTTGTTACTTTACACGGGCTTTAAATAAATCTGCAAACACAGCTGCACAATGTTACTTATTGTCTTATAAATTTGTCATTTTTGACCAGAATTTCTGCTGTGATTGTGCTATGGCCTAATCCGGTTGAAATTTAATAAGGAAATTATTGTCTGTAATAAATTATTGACCATTTAGGAGGGTTTTAAAATGTTAAGCCACTACTGATCGTCTGGAAATAGAGTGATAATTATTGAGGTCTGAGGGATCATTTCAGGTTTCCTGAGGAATCACAACTGTGGATAAACTCATATTAATCCTGATTAAGGGTTTTTTTGGGTCATATCCTGTTGGTCTTCGATTCTTATCCTCTCTGTTTTGTAGGCATGTTTGAAATTTTAGAGTTAGTCAGGGATATATGTGATGACCTCTTCATTACAAAAACCAAAATATATTGATGATTTAGATGGATTTGTTTAATCTCAGAGAGAGTGGTGGAAATTAGAACTCGGGATATTTGTCAGTTTCTTCAACAATAGATAGTTCATGCTCACCTCAGACTGAACTTTTCAAAAATTTACAAAAATCTCAAAACAAGCATTCAACACAAACTCCTTTTTAACAGGAAGTAACCTCCATCAGTGAAAGAGAAATGTATTTACCTTATACAGCTCTTTACTTTTTGGTTACATTTTTTCATGTCTTAAAGAGGCCATTTCATACAGATTTCAGGTCTTTGTGGTTATTTCTGAAGTATTAACCAGTAATATGAAACATTTTATATCTAAAAAAACGTCAGGAAACACTGATTAACAGACCTTTCAATCTGTCTGCTTTAAAATTCGGGTGGTTCCGGCTCCTTCCGTCAGGCTGCTTCGTCAGCAGCTCGTTTATAGTCATTATTCAAATTTGCTGAACTCAGATTGGCTAACAAACTAGCCTATGAGAGCAAGATATACTGTTTCCTGCCCCACTGCGCATGGCAACATCAGACGTTGTGTCTTCCTGTTTGCTACGTCTTATGCTACAGCTTTTAGCCAGCAGCATGCTAGTCGTGGTTTCAACTGGGGGAGCTGCCGAATACTAACAAACAAAGGAGTTGTGATGAAACAAATACAGGCCGTTCAGACTCGGGAGAACTCGGGTTTTATCGCCACCTGCATAATTTGAGAGATTAAAATTGAAAGAGAAGTTGTTGACCTGTTTTCACACCCACTATGAAGGTAAGAACACCTGTGGAGCTAAAATATTCAACAGAAACCTCAGAAAAACTTTTTAATGGAAGGGCCTCTTTAAAGGAAAGTTTGAAAACTCTCATGATCATAAACATCTTTCTAAAGTTTCTTACAGCTGGATTCAACTAGAGTTTGCCATTTTCTAGATTTTCTGACTTGGCAGATGAACTCAAAAGAAACAATGATTCATACCTTTTTACTTGTTGATTTTTTATTGGTTTCATAATACAGATAGCTACAACTTTAAAAGCCCAGAATTCACTCAAGCACAAATAAAGTATTTTTTGCCTTTAGTAGCTTTACCAGACCTTTGCCAGTGTACATCCCTGGGTCTATAAGCTTGACATAAAAAAGAAAAGACTGGAAAAACTGCCAAAATGAAGACGTCATACAGACTGACAGCTTGCAGCCATTGGCTACAGTCTTCAAATCCCAAATGTCTGCCTGGAATCTGTTATCCATATTTCACTGTGAGGAATTCCAGGCAGTGGCAGGTGCAGACAGAGAGGGCCGTGTTCACCAGTGGGTTCAGTCATCCTGAGGGTGTCCATAAATAGACACATACAGACGTGAACACATGTTGCTGTTATCCATTTCTGAATTCAATGCTTGTGAAAAAAAACTAAAATGTTTTAACGTAATGTGAAAAAGTCCTTTGTGTGATAATGAAAAGGGGAGGTTCCCCACCTGAACTGAACTGATGCACATTGAAGTACGGTGTGTTAATCACATTTGCTAATCAAAATGCTCATGCCGTTCTGCACAGTGCTGTTTTCTTCTCCGCTAGCCTCATGATGTCATTTGTAATTGCGTGCAGCGTTCCATCGATGCACTAACCAAGGTGAGGCCCTCACGTCTGCTGCACAGGCTCAGACTACACCATGTTGCTGCTCTGCATTCAGTTTCTGTCAGCACAGTGTTGAGTGAGCGGCTGGCGGTCTGTGTTTACCTTATTAATTAGTCTAGTGGTCCAGAAACACTCTCCCTCTGGTAAACAGAATAACAGTAAAGGGTTACTTTGGGTCATGAGAGAAAGAAAATTAGAGGTGAGGCAGAAGCAAATAAAAGGAGAGGAAGTGTAACACGGAGCTAAAGTGTAGACTTTGTTTTCAGTTTACAGGTTGCATTACTTTCACTTCATTTTATAGACTAAAAACTGTTTTTAAAATAAAAGTTATGTGCTTGGGGATTTCTGCTTTTGAGCTCAATTTGTGTTTTATAGTAACAGAATAAATTATTGCTATTTTGTTGTATAGATTTTCCCACATCTTTTTTCCTTTCAAAGTTTTCAGATATGGTACGCTATCTTTCCAGTTGGCTGAAATAAAAAGACTGGAGGGTTGCAGATCAAAATTTAAAGCAGACCTTCAGTAGACAAATTGATAGGCCTAACAGCAATGTTCTAAATCTGTTCCAAGCATTTCCTCTCCATTTGGGCCAAATCATTGTCCCGAGGTTTGCAGTTAAAGGCCTATACAAAGAGTTAAGAGACAGTGCACAAAGAAAAGACTGCCCGCAAAACAGATGTTTTCCTTAGCTGTTAGTTAAAAGGTACGAGTGTAATGTGTCTTAAAGATTATTTTGCAACCTGGAAAACAAATGTAATCAAGTAGTTTTTATTATTAATTGTTTTTTTCCTGTAGTGTCCATGTGTTATTGTGAGCTGAGCCACATGACATCAGACAGTAATCATAATATACTGTTGAAACTTTTAGAGATACTTACTTGCCACCTTTCTTTCAGTTCAGCTTATATTATCACTGTTACTTATGATTAACTTTACTTTGAGGACAAAGCAGCTAGAAATTTGACACCACCCTCTTTTGACCCAGAATTAACAGTGATGTGTTTGTTCCTTCATGATTTCTATTTTTTTCGTGTAATTGTTTCAGATTATCAAACAAGTTCAAATTTTATAAAGATAACACAAGTAAACATAAAATGTAGTTTCTAAATGCAGGTGTTTATTATTAAGGTGAAAAAAATCCAAACTTACATTGCCCTGTGAAAAGTGATGACCCTCTGAACCTGAACTGGTTGAACTGTTAGCAGCAACAACTGCACTCAAGCATGTGTGATAACTGTAATGGTTGTTTTCCAGCTCTGTGGAAGAATCTTAGCCCACTCATCTCTGCTGAAATGTTGTAATTCAGCCACATTGGAAGGTTTTCTAGCATGAACCTTCTTTTTAAGGACATGCCACGTTTTTAGCTACCTTAAAACGGAATGACCCCCCCCTTTAATCAAGTAGGAATCCTGATAAGCCCTACTTAGAAACTATTAGTATTGTGCGGATGTTAACATTGTTTGATTTATTGATTAACTGAATGAGGACTTTATTTCGAACATTTTTAAAAAAAAAAGAAGTATTGATGACAAAATACAGCAAAAAACAGAAGTATTTAAAGTAATACATACATTCTCCATAACATTCGAAAAGGAGTGAGAAGAAGAAAAAACTTAGTTTTAGTTTATAGTACTTGTCATTTAAAAGTGACCATAATTGTGACAGAGTTTTTTATTAACATGTTTACATTAGTGTGTGTTTAATGGCTTTTATATCCATCACCAGGTGACAGTAATGAGCAAAATCTCAACCCTGTCACTTCCACGAACCACCACAGGGTGGCAGAAATTAGTATTATTCCTCACTCTGTCGTACAGAGCAGCAGTGTTCAAGAGACTAAGGGCCTGTTTTATCAGTATTCCAAGTAAAGAGCGCAAAATTGCATGCGCGGCAAAAATGTTGCGCTAGGGGTGTGTTCCTGATTTGCAGGTGAACTACTAAGATTGATTGCCCAATTGATAGCTCGCTCAAAAAGCAATATTTAAATGAGTTTGTCGGCACTGTTCCCTTGTGGGGGCAAGAAAGGCGCAAACGGAAAATGAAATTCAAGCCATTGGAGCTTCAAATATGAGCAGAAGAGACAAAAAAAATATTGAGCTGCAGCAAAGACATCTTCAGGCTCCGCTCAACAGTGATCTGGGCAACCTTGGCTGGTGCGTAAAGTTCCCCTCCAGTGTGGTCCAAACACCAACAGCTGCTTTTCAGAGTGTGGTGCGCTCCACAATCCCCCTCAGTAGTCAGGTTGAGCCCAGGTGTTAGGAGGGAGGGGGGAAGTGGGTCTGTGCTATCACCTTAGATCAGGGGCTGCTATTAGATCCATAAATGTGCAGAATGATATTTACAGCACAAATAACGTAACACATGTACCCAAGAGCCGTCTATTGTCATATTCACCATCTCTCAACCTTGTAATTATAACACTGTTCCTCAGAATGAAAGAATCGTGTTCTGAACCTGGTTAATTTGCCACAACATTTGATATAATGCCCTGCCAGTCGGACGCAACTTTAACGTTTAAAAATGCACCTGTCTGCGGTTCCTGTACAGAATCTCTCTTTCCAAGGGGGGAACATGTTGCACATGCGTGCAGCCTATTGCTCCAGTAATGTTACGAAAGCCCGCATTATCATAAAAGCCTAGCTTAGTGGCATTTAAAGAGGCCATTTCACACAGATTTCATGATTTTGTGGTTATTTCTGAAGTATTAACCTGTAATATGAAACATTTTATATCTAAAAAAACATTAAGAAACACTCAATAACAAAACTTTCAATCTCTCTGCATGAAGATTAAGCAGGCTTCGGCCAGCAACTCATTAATATTCATTATGCGAATTTGCTGGACTCAGACTGGCTAACAAACTAGCCTATGTGAGCAAACCTTTGATAAATTAGGCCCTAAATGTCCTTGAATGAGCCTTGAGCAGCAGATCAGGAGCGCGGCCAAAAACTGGCTTATACTCACTGTAGTAGTGGAAAAAAGTACTACAAGTTTGTCGGACTGTCAAAAAATTTAAAAAGATATAT
Source organism: Pachypanchax playfairii (assembly GCA_006937955.1). Classification (NCBI taxonomy): domain Eukaryota; kingdom Metazoa; phylum Chordata; class Actinopteri; order Cyprinodontiformes; family Aplocheilidae; genus Pachypanchax; species Pachypanchax playfairii. The sequence goes on along the minus strand of SSNP01000152.1, from coordinate 603,272 downwards.
AACTTTTTAAAATAAAAATAAATCACATATGGAATTATGGTAAACAACATGTTGTTTAGCTCTCTAATTATGGTATTACTTTATTTTTAAAAAGCATAATATTGAAAATTCTACATATTCTGCCTTTAAGATCATGGATTGAGATTCAGATCAGATCCAGAAATGTTACTCAGAGCATTTGAGGCCCGACTTGGATTCAACACAGAAATTCAATCAAGTAATGACCAATCAGTGACAAGCTTTTTGGGTCTGTGTTAGAGGGTGACGTAAATATCTTTACCTTTGATACGTTCGAAGTTGTGTACATTAGAAATGCAAGTACTATAGGCCTGTTTGTCTCGAGCGAGGGGATTGAAAGGTTTGACAGTTACATCGGATTTAATATTTTCAGTGGTCCAGAGTTTGAGGTCTGCCAAAAAATACCTCAGATCATGAAGACAGCATGTCATCGTTTTCTCAATAGTCTCTGCAAGTCTGTTTTTGATTGGCTGTTGCTTTGACTTAGAGATGTAAACTTGATTTATCTCCCTCTTTTTGTTTTGCAGCTCTGCAAGGCCCTTTCAATTCCCCAAAAGGTAAAGACTGCCAAAAATTGTTTTTACTCTGTTGATGATCTGGTCTGCAAAGCTCTCCTCCTCCTCCTCTTCATTTCTGCCATCCATCCATCACTGCCATCATTTCTCAGTAGTGAGTCATGGTTCAAAGGGGGGAGTTATGTCTCTCTCTGTACCTGGTCTCTTGTAAACTGCTGTCCAGATCCCTTCATGTGTTTGTTACATTGCAGGAAAATTCCCGAACAAAATAAAGTTTGAAGAAGAATCATTTACAACCAGTCCTGACACAAAGCCAGGATTGGCTGATACTCCCATGAAAGTATCATTTATTATCAAGAAATGCTTTTAAAAGCCAAGTTGAGGGCTTCAGTTACTCTTTTTTATTACTTTCTTTTGTCTCCTCTAAAATTGTTGCTGTTTACCATTTTTAACCATATTTATCAGATTTTGTTTTAGTGTTTTCACTAATTTGAGCTTGTCTCCCTAGCTACGCTGGGCTGATAGCTGACTGGCCGGTGGTTGTGCTCGGAGTCTGCACTGTTCTGATCGTGGTTTGTGCTTTAGTAGGAATTCTGGTACCAGACCTGCCTGATTTTTCTGACCCATTGTTGGTGAGTACAGGTTTAAAGTGTGTCTTCTTTCTTAATGCAACTGCTATGACTCAAAACTTGGACAGTAGTCTGTGAATTTTATCCATGATGATAACAGTTATTTTAAAACATAAACTAAATGAAATTGTTTTTGTACCTTAAGAGATCATTATATTTGTGAATATAAGCATAACTTGCATTTTTTTGGGAAACAAAGTTTGTTGATGTTCTTTAGTAAGTAAATAAGTTTCAAGCTGATCAAGCATTTACTCCAAAATAACAAAAATAACAAGTGGATTTTTAAAACCATAAATCTAAATCTGCCTCATAAAAACAAATACTTTATTTGATTAAAACTTTTTTGCTTATTGTTGTTTTCTTTGTTTACTAAAAGGGTTTTGAGCCTCGGGGAACTGCTATTGGTCAGCGACTGGTCACATGGAACAATATGGTCAAGAATACAGGCTATAAAGCCACACTGGCCAACTACCCCTTCAAATACGCTGATGAGCAAGCCAAAAAGTAACTTCTTAAACTTTCATTCACATTATGTTGACACATTGAGGTGAAATACAAGTGTCAGAAGTTGAGTTCAACAATAAGTTTGAGTATATTTTTAAAGGTACAGTATGTAAGAATTTTACAGTGAAATACTCACATATCAGTCTAATGTCCCTCCGATGTTGAAAATAAAGTCACATAACAGATCTCAATCTCAGCCGGCTGGATGGTCGCTAGTTTCTGTTACTTTAAAAACGCTGGTCTGGACAGGAATCATTATTTACATGTCCAGACTTCCTGGTTCCATAACGAATCACATGTGAGTCTACAAGGCTGCCAAGTCTTCAACACAAGCAGCTGTTATTCCACAACGAGCAGCAGCAAACAGTAAGAAACCACCACATTCTTCCAACTGATGGGGCGTTCAAACGCAGTTAGGAAAACTCAACGCTTAACAAATGGGCCTTCAGATATTCCCAAAAATTTAACAAATACAAGAGAAACTAAACAAGACTCAACATCAAAACTGGCAACCCAACAGAAAAATCAGGAAGGGGAGGGGGTGAGTGGTTGAGAACAGGTGGTTTTTTTTTCTACATGAACTGCAGGATTTGGATTTGACAACAAGGTCTGATTCTTACATACTATACCTTTAACTCTACCAAGTGGTCTTTTTTCCATTTAGGTTGTGTTTATCTGCAAAGCTCAGACTTGCTCATATTGGTAATCGTGAGCTACTGAACTCCTAAACCACATCAAAAAGCAGAGATGAGAGCCTGAGGTTTCCAAATCAGACACCCTTTTTGCCAGCCTTGCCATTTGTTTGTTCTCCAACTTGTTGACTGGATAACAACCAGTGGCTTTTGTCTCAGTACAAGCTGAATGTCTTAATTGATTGTGTTTTATGTTTGGGTCCTTACCATTAGTTTAATGGACACCCTGAACACAGTATAACAGTATGAATTTAATATTTTCTAGCCACCAAGAACTCAGGTGGCAAGAGGACCATTTTGATAGAGACAAACGTCAGGCAGAGTGGGACTTCAGTAAAGAGTTCTTCTGTGATGTGCCAGGTAAAGTTGTGACCACAAAGTACTGAAAAACTGTAAACGAAAGCTACATGATATTAGGGATGCCTATGATTGAATATTGAAACGTCAGTTGCAATAAATCTAAGTTTTCCTCACTGCTCTTCTTTTCACCTATTACCAAAATGACAACTTATCAAAAGTTATTAGTTTTGCCCAGTAAATGCTAGAGACAGACATTTGCTTCCTCAGGACTTCGAAGATGAATGGGTGGGTAAAATAAGATAGGACCCACCCAGAGTGGTTGATCCTCTCAAATCAGTTTCTCAAGACAGTAAATGTGGATCTTTATCTTATGTAAGAATAGTTTTTTTTTGTTTATTTGTCAATTTTATGTTTATGTTAGATTTTTTTCCCTCCTGGAGTTAATGAACTTCTTTCTTTTATGCAGGTGATAGTTACTCTCGGCTTGTGTTCACATCAGCAGAAGGAAAGAATTTATGGAATATTCAGGCTATCAAATCAATGTGCAATCAGGACAACATAAGGGTGAGGACACAGTCATCTCTCCAAGTCAGGATTGAACATAATGATGTCTCATTAAAATATGTTTATCCTGTTTTTTATTCTCTAAGTGCACATTCATTATTTCTGCCTTTGCTAGGTGCGCTCCCACCGTGACTACTGGAGCCTTTGTCAGCGCACCAACGATGACTCCTGTTGCCCAAGCTGGACACTGGGGAATTACATTGCTGTTCTGACCAACAGGTCGTCCTGTCAGAAAATCACTGAGCGTGACGTATCCCACACGCTCAAGACTCTTCGCTTGTGTGCCAAATTCTACCATAATGGCACACTTGGACCTGACTGCTGGGACATGGCACTGCGACGGAAGAATCAAGTGAAATGTGCCAGTGTGCCACGGAAGTGCACAAAGTACAATGCTGTCTACCAGATTCTTCATTTCCTGGTTGACAAAGATTTCCTCAGTCTGAAGAGCATGGAACATCCCTTACCTGTGCTGAAATATAGCATGCTCTTCTCTCCCACCGAGAAGGGAAAGTCCATGATGAACATTTACTTGGACAATTTTGAAAACTGGAACTCATCTGATGGCGTCACCACAGTCACAGGGATCGAGTTCGGCATCAAACACAACCTCTTTCAGGACTACCTCCTGACTGACACAGTGTACCCTGCCATAGCCATAGTGATTGTTCTGCTGGTCATGTGTGTCTATACGCGCTCAGTTTTCATCACTCTTATGACTATAATTGCCATAATCAGTTCACTGATTGTATCCTACTTCCTTTATCGAATGATCTTCAACTTTGAGTTTTTCCCATTTATGAACCTCACAACCCTCATTATCCTTGTAGGCATTGGTGCAGACGATGCCTTTGTGCTTTGTGATGTCTGGAACTACACTAAATTTGATAAGCCACATGCTGAATTGGCAGAGACTGTCAGTGTGACCTTACAGCATGCTGCCCTTTCCATGTTTGTCACCAGCTTCACCACCGCTTCAGCTTTTTATGCCAACTATGTTAGTAACATCACCGCAATACGATGCTTTGGTGTTTATGCTGGCACTGCCATTTTGGTCAATTATATTCTAATGGTGACATGGTTGCCTGCTGTAGTGGTGCTACATGAGCGCTACCTGCCTAATGTGTTGTCCTGCTCCAAGCCTGCACTCCAACAAAGAAGCATCTGTCCACTCATGTTCTGGGCTGGTCTTTGTCAGAAGGCCAACAAGTGCTTATTTACAGTTTCAGAGGTAGCAAGGATCTTCTTTGAGAAGGTGCTGCCCTGTATTGTTATTAGGCTACGCTACCTCTGGCTCCTCTGGTTTCTTGCCATCACAGTAGGTGGGGCTTATGTGGTTTGTCTTAACCCAAAGATGAAGCTCCCATCCCTTGAGTTGGCAGAGTTCCAGGTGTTTCGATCTTCTCACCCTTTTGAGCGATATGATGCAGAATACAAAAAGCTTTTCATGTTTGAGAGAGTTAATCATGGTGAGGAACTCCACATGCCTATCACTATCATTTGGGGGATAACTCCTGTGGATAACGGGGACCCCTTGAACCCCAAAAACAAGGGAAAGTTAATGTTAGATACTAACTTCAACATAGCCAGTCCAGCATCTCAACTGTGGATCTTCAACTTCTGCCAGAAACTCAGGAACCAGAGCTTCGTCTTTCAGTCTGAGGAGCAGGACTTCACCAGCTGCTTCATTGAGACATTCAAACAGGTCAGTTTCATGTACTTGGCTTGTACAGAACTAAGAATAAACTCTAATTTGAAGAATTAGTTTTGGTGTATGTTTATTCATTTAGTTTTGGAATTGTTTTTTAACAGTGGATGGATAACCAGGACTGTGAAGAGGCCTCAGTCTACCCTTGCTGCAGTCAGTCCACATTCCCTTATAAGCAGGATGTATTTGAGCTTTGCATCAAGAGAGCTATTATGGAACTAGATCGGAGTACCAGCTACCATCTGGATAGCAAGACCCCTGGACCTCGGTTTGACATTAATGACACTATCAGAGCCATAGTTTTAGAGTTCCAGAGTACCTATCTCTTCACACTGGCATATGAGAAGATGTACCAGTTCTACCGTCAGGTAGGACCTGTAGTATTTAACATCTTGGTTAGATTTGTATGCTCTGTCACCTGTCATAGCTGCTCTAGTTGAAATAAATCAATGTTGTTGTTGTGATTGTTTTTTTTAGGTGGATACCTGGATCGCTGAAGAGCTACGCTTTGCTCCAGAAGGACTTAACAATGGTTGGTTTGTCAGCAATCTGGAGTTCTATGACCTCCAGGACAGTCTGTCTGATGGCACTCTGGTTGCCATGGCACTTTCAGTAGCTATGGCATTCAGTGTCATGCTACTAACCACCTGGAATGTTATCATCAGCCTGTATGCTATTTTTTCAATTGCTGGGACCATTTTTGTCACAGTCGGCTCTCTGGTTCTTCTGGGCTGGGAGCTGAATGTCTTGGAATCTGTTACAATCTCTGTTGCAGTAGGACTCTCAGTGGACTTTGCTGTACACTATGGGGTAGCTTATAGACTTGCTCCAGTACCTGACCGAGAAGGAAGGGTGATTTTTTCGCTCAGTCGAATGGGCTCTGCTATTGCTATGGCAGCACTGACCACCTTTGTTGCTGGGGCAATGATGATGCCGTCAACCGTACTAGCCTACACCCAGTTGGGAACATTCATGATGCTGATCATGTGCATTAGTTGGGCTTTTGCCACCTTCTTCTTTCAGTGCATGTGCCGATGCCTGGGGCCCCAGGGCACCTGTGGTCAGATACCATTGCCCCAAAAGCTACAGTGCCAAGCTTTCAACAAAGCCACATCCACAAGCCCCCCTCCTCAAGGGAAAGGTTCTGGGCTGGGGAAATATGTGATTGATACCCGTGATGGGGAAGTGGAGCACTATGAGTTGGAACCACTGGCATCCAGTCAACAAGATAAAGATCATAAGTTTGGCACTCAACTTTATAATGGAACCCATACTCACTGTAACAGCACTGAGACATTTTCATACAGCCACTGTAAGAATACTGACCATGGCAGAACTGAGCCAGAAAACAGGCTTGTAGCAACACTAAGTCCACATTCCAGGTGTCAGCACTCTCCGAACACTAACTTTATATGTGGGGATCCTTCTCACTCCTTACAACCGTGGACCTCCCACTCTTGTGTTCACCCTTCTAAAGAGTCCCTTTCCTGTCCACCCACCCCACAACTCCTTCATCTTTCAGGTAATTCCTTAAACAAACACAACACAGGCCCATCATCCCTGAACCTTGACCAGGTCTACACACACATGGAATGCCATTTGCACCAAGTTCATGGCCCTCCTCCTCATTTCCATCACCTCACCCAGGGAAGAGCTGTGACCCCCTGGCAAGGACCTGTTCATACCTGTTCCCTCAGGAAGTACTGTGTCAACTCTACAACCCTTGTGCCAAACCAGGACACAGATCCAGTACTAGCCCCTGATTCCCAGACTATAGGAGAAGAAATTAGTCCTTTAGGTCCTAACAGTAACCAGAATGCGAGCACTGACTCTTCGATACAACCGCTAACTCATTGTCTCTCCCCGTTGGCGCACACAGTCTGTCAGAAGATGAAAGGAAGTGACCACTGCTGTGGTGAAAATTCTACATCCACCACAATCAGAGACACACTGAAATGTGGGAGGATGAACCAAGAAGATGCTTGTAATGTTCCTGGCAAACAGGAGAGGCTTGCAAGTATTCCTGTTACACGGGAGGAAAGTGCCAAAAACTGCAAACAGAACTCTAAAAGAGAACGGGCATCTTCTGCCTCTCCAAAGAAACTGAATTGTTTTAACAGAACGTTGAAAGTGAAGTGCAATTCATTTACAGAGTTTCATGTCCGAAAAAGCGAAGCCAGTGTGCCTCCTGTTGCAGTAAACACTAGTCACTCCTCTGAAAGCGTATGCTGACTGTAAATTGATTGAAAATTCTCAATTCCATAAAAATATGCTCTCTAAAGTGTTATTACAGTTACTTTCTGCACTGCAACACCATCCTTCAACATTTGACAGTAGAATACCGGAAATTTTAATTCCTACTCAAGTGCCCTCACACACATCCACATCTTGAATAAAATATAAATTTGGTAGGCATCCATCTACAGAAGACGATGGAGTATCTTGCATTCAGGTTGTTTTACAACAGTTAACCAACTATGAAGTTTTAGATAAACTGGTTCTACTTTTCTGTAACTCATTTTATAAATAACTTGTGGCATGATACAAAATAAATAAACTATATTTACTTCACACATCAGTGACCATCTGTTGACTATACTACACCGAGTTTATGGGGGAAAAAAATGCTTTTGTACAATTTTGGTGAATTATTAAAGGAGTCATGAACTATTACTACCATGTATACCTATGCTCTATAATAGTTGTCAGGCCATAAAAAATCAAGTGAACAAAAAAATAGAAAAAAACCCTTTTCTGACACTATTTTATAAACATAATATTGTCTCGCAAGAATACTTGCAATGTTTTGGCTGTATTGGCTTTTCATTATAATAATGCAAATCTGGGGCGTATTGATTGGTGGCAGGAAGGAGGGTGGTTGACACTAGGCTCTGAGTATTTCCAACATGGCGCCCACCGTTCCACTATGCAGCACAATACAGAATAGATTAATAAGACCACAGGCTTACTGTTTGAATTGCAGTTTGATTTCCTGAACACACACTGGCTGTCGTTCAGCTGCTGTCTGCCTGTCTCTGTGTCTCTGAGCCAAAGCTACCGACATGCACACCTGTGGCGCGTTCAGATACACATTGGAAATCCCATACATTACCCTTTAGTACAAGTGTCATTAAAAATTAATATAATCTACTGGTCCCTCGTAGCTTGGTCCAATTTTGGGAGACCAAAAACATTTGCTTGTTGACTTTGGCAGTCAACAACAGAGCAACTCACGTGTGCTCCTTGTTTCTTCATTTTCTGTACTCCAAACATAGATTCAGTAATGGCGGAGCTCGACTGAATAAGAGGGGGAGAGCGGCGGGGCGGGCTTGCAGCAGCATTAGCCTACGGTGTCCAAATATGACACATTCTGCTGATTTGACGTCAAGACGGGGAGAAATTAAGATCTCATGTTTGAGTGCGCATGCACGTGGGCTGGTTACAAAAGCCAGGGGTGAACAAACACTCCGCTTTTAAAAATCAGCATTCCAGCCAGTGTAAAATAATTAGGAAACCATAATATAAAGCTTTTCGTGTGGAAAAGTGAAAACCTTAGCTTATGACTCCTTTAAATATTCAATAACAGAAAACATGATGATGTCACATGATCAGTGCAGTTTAGTCTGCTGTTGATGTCATGGCTGATTGCTGGTCTGAAAACTTTCTTATACCAGTAATAAAAGAAAAAATGTCTGTGATCTTTTATCTGTTATGATCACCTGAGCAGAGCGTCTGAAAACTGACCGATTTGTGCAGATAGCAGACATCTGGACACGTTTCACTCATAACTGCATTGCAAGTTTCAACCCAAGATGATTTTCTTAGAAGTCTTTATTAAAAAATATGATTTTGAACAATTCTTGTCAAGTTTGATCCATCACATTGACTCCGCCCTCAGGCAGCATCTTTTCAGCTGTGACACTGCGCAGTCTGACTGAGGCACAATATTCTGTAGCATCTGCACACGTGATGGAAGAAGAGCTGCTGTTCTGCTCAACAAGTTGCTTTTACTAATCAACAAAAACGGTTTGTGTTGGCTGAAACCGCCACAACATCAGAGCAGTTCAGAATCTACCACCACTGCAACTCCCGCTGTCTTTTTCTTCACTCTCACACACGCCTACCCCATCAAGCATCCCATTCCCTTTACCTGCAAACCCTCTCTCACCTCTGAAATCAGTGTCAAAACCATCAGCCACGAACATCAAAGCAGGATCGCTATAGTACTCAACAAAAAACATCTGTGATTTATCACCAGCAGCAAACATTTGATAAAATGCAGTAACATCACTGTGGAGTTGCTTATGTGAACAGTGCAAATTAAACTGACTGTCAAAAAGACTGTAGATTACTCAGCAGTTCAGCCTGCGTTGTGGATTGTGATAATCCAATCACTGTATTTGCAAAAGCCAGAGAACAAAGATGGTTTGCGAAAACTGTCAGTAACCCTTGGTGAACCCAGGGAGAGATTTTATGAAAAATGTTGTAGCGTAAAGTAACTTAATATTAACCAGAGTGTATGTTTTAATGTTGTCAAATATCATCATAAGTTTAACAATGTACCACATGACACAAGCTGTTTTGTATCTTTTTGTATTTTGTCGGAACTCATGTTCAATTTATCATGTGCTCAAGTCACCACATGCCTCGGATAAAAGTTGTATGATTAAAATGTCTTATTTTATCACTCATGTCCTGCCTCTGTGTGAGCTCTTGGGGAAAAAAGGCTCCATTTAAAGAAATAGCTTATCTTTAAAACCAGCATTTTTGCAGCTGTTTTGTTGTCACAATTGGTGTCTATGTTGCTATGACTTCTTGTAACCTAAGGTCAGCATCTGGATTTTACCTAGGCTGGGCTCATGTACACTTCATTTATGTCAGTGGAGCAGTCCATTGTTATTGCCGCATATGTGGTTACTTTCATTTTGTCCAAGATCGAAGTCTAAATGCACTAACAAAGTTTGCACAGTTTAAACTTTCATCACATAGTTATTAGTCAAATAGATGTATAAATAGATTGAAAAAAATCCCCCTGTATTATGAGACTCATTACATGACATCATTACATAAACTGACAGAAGTGCTCTGCCCTTACAGGCTTGCTGAGGCAGACAGCTTTAATTACAAGGAGACAAAACTCTGGCACAAAGCACATAGAAAGCAACACAGCTGCCATCAGTAGTGGTTTGCTTTTCAAACAAATACATATTTTAAATGAGTTATGCTTTTATTATGGGAACAGGATTAAACTGGAAAAAAAAGCTACCACCTCTTTGGGAGTTTTTTTTTTTAAATAACTGTTTTGTGTTTGTTGTATTGTTGAATAAAACATGCCTGAGAGAAAGGTCTTTACTCCTGGAATTGGTGGCAGCCAAAACAGGAATTTTAAAGCTGAATATGTCCACCTGCCGACTAATCATTCAGCAGGTAAATTTTTTGTGATTGGTCAAAAAGCAGAGTTGATTAAACTCAAACAAAATCCTTCAATCTCACAAACTGGTCTGTTTGTTAGGTAGTCTAAATGATTGTGGAGGCATCCACCTGTGTCTTCTGGAGTTTATTATGCAGTTTGTTGAAGCAGGTGTATGGTGGCTCCTTTCACTCCAACCCTACGACAATCAGCAAACTGTAGTGGGTTCTGAAACATGCTTGTTTGCTTATTCAGGTGGACCAACATGAGTTTCTCCAAGACTTTTATAATATGTGATGTCAGGGCAACAGGTTTAGTTATTCAAGAGACAAACAGGATGTCTAAGGTATTGGAATAAGGCTAGATGTTTTCTACAGCAGTGGCATCTTTTCTGAAGAGATACTGCAGAATCCCACATAGCTGATCTGCACAAATCTTTAGGACTCTGGGGCTAACACCATCTGGACCTGCTGCCTTGGTCCTGTTCAGCCTCTCTAGCAGTCTATTCACCCAACTTCTAGATACTGACAGGCAGAAGGGGAGTCAATGGGGATACCAGCTTATTTCGATGTTGTAGAAGATAAAACGTCACTAAGATCAAGATCATTGAGGTGTGACTGGAAGGCTGTGGGTCAAGAGTGAGTGGGAGGTCTGTTTGGTTTGCAGCAGGAGAGGAAGATGTTGAGCTTGTAACTGAACTCAATCCCTTGAAGAACATGTTCAGTTCATTGGATCTAACCAGGCTTCCATCTAACGCATCCTCCTGCTTAAAGCCTGTGATCTTCAACCCTGACCACACATCTCTTACATTATTTTGCTAGAGCTTGTTCTCCAGCTTTTTACACTTTGTTGTTTCTAATCTTGACTGTACGCTGTTTTTTGTGTAATTCTTATTCTCAGTCTCCCTTCCTGAAAGCTCTATTTTTCTTGTTTCTCCGGGGTTTGGTATTGGGGAAGCACTTCACTATTCTGGTGGGACTGTTGTTCACACAGTAGTTTAAATAGTCAGTCACACTCAGTCATAGCATTCATGTCCTCTTCATGTGACTCACAAAGTGCATCCTAATCTTTAGCCTCAAAAGATCCTTGAAGAGAAAATGTGCAAAAGTGGAAATTAGGAAAAAATGCATAAACATTTATAAACAAATGATATGGTAGCAAAACTAGTGAATGATCAAAACTGTTTTTCATTTTAACTAAACTTCAGCTGAGCTCCGCTCGCCAGTGTTCCTCTGGACTAAGTGTCTCAGTTGAAGTTGCTGTGGTGAGCAGAACAAGTGCGTCCTTCAACAGGCAGTGATGACACTGTCACGCAACATAATTGCATTGGCTGGTGGGGGTTAACACAGAGAGCAAGAGAAATCCACAAGCATCTTACAGCCTGTTTTTCACTTGTGCACAAGAAATAAGGATTTAAAAGAGCAGTTTTTATGCAAGAAGCATTAAATCTGAGAGTAGAACCGGTTTTGACCAATAGCAGAGCAACTTTGCAAAGAAACATGACATTTTTAAGCATGAAGAACATAATTCTGGCTGTGAAAGTGAGGGACCTGACTTTCAAATGAAGAATGTATGCTTTCAATTTATGAAGGGGAAACTTCCACACTTCTAAACTCTTTCCATCTCAGTCTCTGCTTAACATTAAAATTAAATTCATGTAGCAGAAAAGATTTTCTTGCCTAAAATCATCTCCCTGAAGCAGTCTCTGTTGGAGAGGAAAGGAAAAGTACTGCATTTTGCTGTCTCATTGCTCTAATCCCTGTCACACCCCAAACCCCAAAACAAACTTACACATAGAAACAAGTCCTAAAAAAAACAAATTACATAAGTCAACACATACACTGGGACCTATTGATGCCTCCATGTTAAAGGAAGCATCTTATTTTGGCTCATACGGCTCAGTTTGTGTTTCCTTCAGCCTCTGATGCCGCTCAGCTGCCTTTCCTCTGTTTTGTGGCTCAGTCACTGCGATTTCGAGAGACAAGTCCACTTTCCTCTGAAGGTCTTTCCTCAGGTTTGCATGAACATCGCTGTAATTATATTTGCTTAACTATAGGCCAAATATTAGCTGTGGCCATGGGCACATGTTACGTTATCCCGTGAAAGAGCATGTATGTGTTCGAAGTAGAATTCACTGACCTGAAATAAAACAGCAAAGAGGCTTCTGAGCTGGAGAGCCTGTTTACAAGGTAAACATTTGCTTCCACTTTACAAATTCCACTGTAGCAGAGCTGCTGTTGTTCAGATTTCTGCAAGTGCACCATCATTTCTTTCCTTTTACTCTCTCTTGATCATTTATTTTCTTCCTATCAAGTTTACAGAAGGCCTTACATGTCTCAAGAGCACAAACAGAGCTGTAGGGACCTGAGATTAAACAAATGTTAACTGAGTCAAAGTACTGGATCGTGTTTCTTTACTTGATAAATGTAATGTCCAGTCACTGGTTTGTTTCCATGGTGATGGGGACTCAGACTGGTGAGGGGTTTCTATGTCCTGAGAATTTACAACCGGGTGAGAGTCTCTGCTTTAGGATGTGTAAATAGTCTTTTGGGTGACATTAAGGGTAAAATGTAGAAGTTATAGGGCTGTCCCATGCTGATCGCTACAAATCTATTGACATTAATAGACTATCCTCAGTGTTCAAGAAGCTGTAGGTTTTAATGTTCAGAGCAGCTGGCTCATAAAAACTGAGTGTATACCGGCAGCTGGGGGCCAAAAGGCCGGAAGTGTCGCTCTGCCCAGTAGCTTCCTGTTTTCAAATCCAACTCAGATGGAAGGAAACTTGCTGATCACTTCAGATTCACTCAGGCTTAAAGAGGATATTTCATACAAATTTCAGGACTTTGTGGTTATTTCTTAAGTATTAACCAGTAATATGAAACATTTTATATCTAAAAAACGTCAGGAAACACTGATTAACAGACATTTCAATCTGTCTACATCAAAATTTGGCTGGTTCGGCTCGTTCTGTCAGGCTGCTTCGTCAGCAGCTCGTTCATATTCATTATTCAAATTTACTGGACTCAGACTGGCTAACAAACTAGCCTATGAGAGCAAGGTATACTGTTTCCTGCCCCGCTGCGCATGGTAACGTCAGACGTCGTGTCTTCCTGTTTGCTACGTCTTATGCTACAGCTTTTAGCAGCAGCATGCTAGGCGTGGTTTCAACTGCAAGAGCTGCCGAATACTAACAAACAAAGAAGCTGTGATGAAACAAATACAGGCTGTTTGGACTCGGGAGAACTCGGGATTTATCGCCACCTGTGTAGTTTAAGAGATTAAAACTGAAAGAGAAGCTGTTGACCTGTTTTCACACCCACTATGAAGGTAAGAACACCTGTGGAGCTAAAATATTCAACAGAAACCCCAGAAAAACAGTTTTTAATGGAAGGACCTCTTTAATTGACATCTATAGAAGTTTTGGCACTTAAATTATTTAATTTAAATATTGCATTATGTCATTTATACAGTATAAATTTACAGCAACATTTACGTGCCCACTATACTCTCAAATATTTACTGGGTGTTGGATGGAAGTAAATCAGGGCCATAATGTGTTTGTTTGTGGAAAAAATGAAACTGAAGGAAAAAGTTAAAATCGATAAAAACTCTATCCAATATTAAAATAAACTGAACTAAATTTTCTTTCATTTTGAATATTTATTGGATTTTTTTCCCCAGAAATATTTCAACTTTCATTTTTATGTAATTTTTCTTCTTTTTTTCCTTTCGGCTGCTCCCTTCAGGAGTCGCCACAGTAAGTCAACCGTCTCCATCTAACTCTGTCCTCTGTATCCTCTTCTCTCACACCAACCAACCTCATGTCCTTCACTTCATCCATATATCTCCTCACTGGTCTTCCTCTAGACCTCCTGCCTGGTAGTTTCCTCCACCTGTTCCAACCTGCTTGCACACATTTCTTGACTTCTTCTTTCAAACTCTGTTGTTTTGGATTGTTGTCACTAAGTACTTGAAATCCTCCACCTCTTTATCTCTGCTCCCTGTAGCTTCACTGTCCCACTTGTGTCCCTTTCATTCACACACATGGACTCTGTCCTATTGCATCTAACCTTCGTCCCTCTTCTTTCAGTACATATCACCACCTCTCCAGATGTTTCTCTACACTGCTCTCACTATAGATAACATCTGCAAACATCATGATCCATAGAGATTACTGTCTGACCTCATCTGTCAGTCTGTACATCACCATAGCAACAAGAAGGGGCTCAAGGCTGATCCTTGATTCAGTCCCACCTCCACATTGACCTCCTCTGTTACACCTACAGCACATCTCACCACCACCTTACAGCTCTCATACACGTCCTGCACCACTCTAACGTACTTCCTCATACAGAACCACAGTTCCTCTCTTAGAACCCTGTCAGATGTTTTTTCTAGATCTAAAAGTGTTTCTCTGTTCTTCTCCATCAACATCCTCAAAGTAAATACTACTGTATAGCTGTAGTACTTTTCTTGGCATGAAACCAAACTGCTGTTGATAAATACTCACTTCTGTCCTTCATATAGTGTCTAAAACTTTCACAGCTTCATTGTGTCACATCAACTTTAATCTCCTGTAGTTTCTACAACTCTGCACAATGTTCACCTCCATTCCTCTGGAATCCTCTCACTCTCTAAGATCTTGTTAAATAATGGAGTCAAAAAACCTCTCCCAGGTACTTCTATACCTCCACAGGTGAATCACCAGGACCAGCTACCTTTCCACTCTTCATCCTCTTAAGTGTCCTCCTAACTACATCATTACTAATCTTTGGTACTTCATGGTCCACAATAATCATCTCTAATTCTACTCCTTGTTCTCTCTCATGTTCCTCATTCATCTGCTCTTCAAAGTCTTTCTATCTTCTGATCACACTTCCTGTTCCTGTCAACACATTTCCATCTTTATTCTTCACTCTGATCTGCTGCACATCCTTCCATCTCTGTTTCTCTGCTTCACCAACCTGTACAGCTCAATCTCTCCTTCCTTACTGTCCAACCTGGTGTACAAGTCATCATGCACCATTTGTTTGGCCTTTGTCACCTGTACCTTCACCTTAAGCTGCATTTCCATGTACTCCTGTCTACTC
This sequence comes from Pachypanchax playfairii, assembly GCA_006937955.1. Taxonomy (NCBI): domain Eukaryota; kingdom Metazoa; phylum Chordata; class Actinopteri; order Cyprinodontiformes; family Aplocheilidae; genus Pachypanchax; species Pachypanchax playfairii. Next base: position 587,842 of record SSNP01000152.1, on the reverse strand, counting down.
TCTTCTGTCCCCTCAGTGTCCCTCTTCTTAGCTAACATCTTTCTCTGTATACACTCCTGCACTTCCTCATTTCACCATCTTGTCTACTTTCCTCCCAGATGACACACTAAGGACTCTCCTGCCCGTCTCCTTGATCACACTAGCTGTATTTGTCCAGTCATCTGGAAGCACCTCCTGTCCACCCAGAGTCTGTCTCAACTCCACCCTGAAAGCAGCGCAACACTCTTCCTATTCAGCTTCCATCACTTTGCCTTCTTCTCTGTCTTTGTTCTCTTCATCTTCTTCACCACCAGAGTCATCCTACATTCCACCATCCTATGCTGTCTGGTTACACTCTCTCCTACTACTACTGTACAGCCACTAATCGCCTTCAGATTACATTGTCTACACAAGATGTAGTTAAATGTGTGTTTCCACCTCCACTCTTATAACTGACCCTATGTTCTAGTCTCTTCTGAAGGAAGCCACTACAGCCATTTCTATCCACCATCTGTCCTTCTGCATTCCTGTCCTGGATAACAAACCTTCCCATCACTTCCTCATCACCCCTGTTACCTGCACCAACATGTCCATGGAAGTCTGCTCAGATCACCACTTTCTCACCTCTGGAGATACTCCGCATCACTTCATCTAACTCACTCCAGAAGTTATCCTTCTCTTTTAACTCACATCCTGAGACATATACCAACTGACAACATTAAACATAAGTTTAAGTTTTTTTTAAGTTTATTTATAAAGCGCTAGTTCATGACAAAGTCATTTCAAGGCACTTCACAGAAAAATCAATCAATTAATAATAAAACATTTTCTATCTAAGGAACCAGCCGATTGGGCTGAATTGTTATTTCAGCACAATCCCCCATCCTGAGCAGCACAATTGGCGACAGTGGAAAGGAACGACTCCCTTTTAACAGGAAGAAACCTCTAGCAGAACCCGGCTCAAGATGGGCGGCCTTCTGCCTTAGCCGACTGGGGTCTGAGCTGACAGGAAAGAGACACAGACAAACACAGATGTATTTAGGCCAGTCGTCATGTCTATGGAAAGATAAACAGAGAAACAGTTAATGGCAGCAGTAACAATCAAAGCAATAACAATTTGATGGTTCTAGTGGGAATATTTCATCCCTTGTTTATGTGAGATACATCCTCCTCAGAGGCAGCCAGAGTAAAGAAAGACAGCAGAGTGAAAAAATGTGGTCAGTATGTCCTCCGGCAGTCTAAACCTATAGCAGCATAACTAAAGGAAAAGCTCAGGAGAACCCAAGCTAACCCTGACTATAGGATTGTGTAAAAAGGAAAGTTTTAAGTCTATTCTTAAAACTACACAAGATGTCTGCCTCACGGATAAAAAGTGGAAGCTGGTTCCACAGGAGAGGAGCCTGATATCTAAAAGCTCTTCCTCCCATTCTACTTTTAGAAATTCTAGGAACTACAAGCAGACCTGCAGTCTGAGAGCGAAGTGCTCTGTTAGGAGCATATGGAACAATAAGATCTTTAATATAAGCTGGAGCTTGGTCGTTCAAGGCCTTATACGTCAAAAGTAAAACTTTAAACTTTATTCTGGACCTTACAGGGAGCCAATGAAGTGATGCTAAAACAGGAGAAATATGGTCTCTCCTTCTAACTCTCATCAGAACTCTGGCAGCAGTATTTTGGATCAGCTGGAGGTCTTTAACAGCACTATCAGAACATCCTGATAATAATGAATTACAGTAATCAAGTCTAGAAGTAATAAATGCGTGAACTAAAGTTTCTGCATCCCTTTGATTCAAAATGCTCCTAATTTTAGCAACATTACGTAGGTGGAAGTAGGCCATCCTGGTAACATATGAGAACTAAAGGACATGTCCTGGTCAAAGATAACACCCAGGTTCTTTACCTTCTTGTTGGAGGCCAAATTAATGCCATCCAACGTTGATGACTGACTACCATCAGTAGTAGAATAACACCATCAGTTTCCAGCTTTAGCTCTATTTGAGACTCTTTTTACTTCCAGAAGGTTCTTAACAAACTCATCTTTCAAGATCATTCCTCTTCCTATTGGCACAGAACAGCTTAAATCCTTCTCCTAGGCTCCTGGCCTTGCTACCTTCCCCATCTAGTCTCANTTTTCTGATCTTTTTTTTTTTTTTAATTTGACACTTATTTTTTGTCTGTTTCAAGATTTTGGCACTGATGTGGCGTGAGTGGTTAGTGACACTACAATATAAAAACAAAGACGAGAAATACTGATGTTGACAAACTATAAAATAAAACATGTCCAATAGAGGTGTGACTGTTAAAATTCTACAGCTTGATATCTAATCTAATCTAATCTAATCAGCATCTTTCACCTGAGACTAACAACAACGAGGGATTCCAGAGTCACTAAACAGCTGCAGCTCCACAAAGCTGGTCCTACTGTGGCTGTACCTTGACAATGGAGAATACTGGTACTACAAATACACAGGAAAACAACAAAACCAACATTTTATTCTTCTATGATTTTTTTAATGAATAAATTTCATTCTATACTGATTGTTTTGAACAAATATATAAACTAGAAGTAAATTGACATTTTGATTCTGTCAGAAAGGCCCTCAGCTGACTGCTCAGTATGAGACTCAACCAAATATAAGAAAACAAAGTCATGTCACTTCCTGTTCTGCAGGGAAATACATGCTGAGCACATTTATAATGTTCTGTAGTTTATATTGGTTAATCCACATTGAGATGAACTGACAGCAGAGAGAACTAATGCTGAAGCCATTTACTGTATATCTGGTATTTTAAGAAATGTCAACTAAATATTTTTGAATATAAATAATGTCTTAAATAATAAATACTTCCTTGGAGAATCAAAAACTATCAATCAAGTTTTAAGCTTGCGAAAAACAAAAATTGGAGACTAAAAAACTAAAAATTAAAGCTGAGAAAAGATATTTTCAACTACATGAGGGAAATAAAAAAACAGGAAATATAACATTTATTATCAAAACCAATTGAATTTTCCGTTTCATTTTAATATGTTTATTTTTACACAATAAATAAAACTTGGATTTCAATTTAAACTTTTGTTTTTTCTTTAGTTTAAATGTTTTATATCAACAAACACCATAACCCATAATGACAGTTCCAGTCATTTTCTTGACCTATTTATTCCTGTTCATGGTCACGAGAGTCATTGGTTGAGAGGCGGGGTCACACCTGGACAGGTTGCCACTCCATCACACATAGAAACAAACATCCAGTTACACTCACACTTAGTTAATTTAGAGTTACTTCATGTATGTTTTGACTCTGTGGGACTGTTTAAACACACGCATGCACGGTAAAATCATATAAACTCCATGCAGAATGGTCCACATCTGGTTTTTGAAATCCCTGGACCTTCTTCCTGTAAGACAGCAGTGCTACCCACTGCACCACTGTGCAGCCTCCAGTTTCACCAAAACCAACCTGAATGCAGCTGTCGCCCTCTAGTGTATAAAATGGTAGAAAAAATACCTTCATGCCTCACAAACCTGTTGATGAAAGTTAACCCACATGTTTTATTAGCCTCATGAAATGGAGTGTTAATATTCATTAATCCAACTTTCATCTAAAATCAAACATTTACATTTAACTTGATGTTTAGAAATGACCTTTACCTTTCATGTAGTTAATCTTAACATTTAAACATACCAGCATTTTACACATATGCTGAAAAAAACAAAAAAAAAAAGAAAACACAATCTGTTGTACTTTATTATTCTGCTACACAATTAAAAACACGTGATTCTTTAACATTTCAAACTACCAAAATTATATCAACAAACAACAGTTTGTACTGAAGATCTCAATTAACTGAGTGCTGCTTTTTAAAGAGGCCATTTCACACAAATTTCATGACTTTGTGGTTATTTCTATTAACCTGTAATATGAAACATTTTATATCTTAAAAATGTCAGGAAACACTTATAAACAGACCTTTCAATCTGTCTGAATGAAGATTCGTCTGGCTTTGGCTGCAAATATTCATTATGCAAATTTGCTAGACTCAAATTGGATAACAAACTAGCCTATGAGAGCAAGGTATACTCTTTCCTGCCCCGCTGCGCATGGCAACAGGACAAGTAGTCTCTTCCGGTTTGATACGTCCTATGCTTTTAGCCAGCAGCATGCTAGGCGTGCTTTCAACTGCGGGAGCTGATGAATACTAACAAGCAAAGGAGTTTTGATGAAACAAATACAGGCCGTTTAAACTCAGGAGAGCTTGGTTTTATCGCCACCTGCGTAGTTTGAGAGATTAAAACTGAAAGAGAAGTTGTTGACCTGTTTTTACACCCACTATGAAGGTAAAAACACCTGTGGAGCTAAAATATTCAACAGAAACCTCAGAAAAACCGTTTTTAATGGAAGGTCCTCTTTAAAACCAAGAAAAAATTTACATTTTTTCATAACAGAATTTTACCACTAGTGTAAAATCCTGAGTGTATTATTTTTAGATGACTTTCTGTAGAAATGTTTTAGACCAGATTCCAAAAACTGTTTGTATTTGCAGATTTCCCAAATTTATTGGTGCCCTCTATTAAATGTTGCTTTATTTCACCTGTAAAATGATTAAGAGCAGGTTTCTAATGTCAACACAGATCACTTTATCTAGTAGCATTAGCATAAACAGAAATGCTAGAGGATGTATTTTAACCCTCCTTTTAATAATTGTAACACTTTTCATCCTCCTGCACAAAAATGTGCACAAGAGAAATAAGTGTTGATAAAATGATATAATCTTTCAAAAGTTCTGTTTTTTTACATGAATTTCATCCCTAGCTTCAGTCCTCTCAAAATATAATAAAATATTTGTGTATTTCAGAGATTTAATCCCTTTAAAGTCAGGTTTTGTCATTAAAACCTGGACTGTAAAAACATCCAAAAACCTGAAAAAGTTAAAGGTGGTATAAGGAATATTTTCATAAAAAGCAATATTTTTAACAAAATAATACCTCCACGGGGTGTTTAGAGGGTTGTAGAATGAAAATACAGCATTTCTTTTAAAATTATATTTAAAGTAAAATATTATAAAATATTGATTTTGATGGGCATGACGTTGGCATTTTGTTTACATCTACCAGCCAAAAGCTGGCAGAGCAGCGGGCACCATTTTGGGTTGTCTAATGCCATAAATACTCCAGCACAGTGAGGCTGGTACTGTGGAGTCTGCAGGTCAATCAGCTGGAAGCACCGGGGACATGTGGTGCTTATATACTTTATTTACTTGCCATAGAGGGTTTCCCAACAGCAGGGTCGTGTGGAAAAGTTTTTATTAGCAGCTAGCTAACACGTAGCAGCAGCATGCTGCTGAAGTGGGGGAGCTCTGTGCTCTGCTTTCAACTTGAGGACACACCACAGAGGATTTGTTTATTTTTGTTTGCTGCTTGTATAAGTGAGGCGTGCAGGATGATGTGTGAGGATTACAGAGGATATTAAGAGGGACTGCAGGAAGTTTTGGAGCTGCGGGGCAACTGTGAGCTCTTTGCCACGGACCGAATCGATGACTGAGCTACAAACAGGTAGGAGCTGCTTTTATCAGAATCAGTGTGTGATCAGCGGGGCTGGAGAGCATGATTAGTGAGCTGACCTCATGAAATTTTATTGTCCTGCTCGGATCTGGTATCAGAGTGGGTTCGGTGAGGAATATTGGTCGACCTCAGCATCAGAGCGCGTGCGCAGGGGGGGGGTAACGAGCCTGGCACCCAGATGGCTGAAGGCTTTGTGCTGTGTTATGTTGTTCAAGTTCCATATCCCACCTCTAAATCTTTTTTGTGATATATCTAACGCACTTTTTTGGGCGGTGGATTGTAAGAGTCTTGGAGTTTCACAAATGTGCCTAATTTTTTTTTTTTACTTTATATGTTTTGTGTAGTATCAGATTTTCCAAAAAACTCACACTTTTCACCCCTGGAGCGCAAAAATGTGCACTACAGACTTTAAGAGCAACTTACCCCCCCTTCAGAAGATGTCCTTGTACTTGCTTCAGTTTAAAAAATGTGCTTGAAGAAAAGGTGTGTCTAATCGCCGAGCAGGACTTTTATTGACAGCTCAGCTGCCAGCAGTGCAGAGAGGCTCCTAAACCGAGCATGCTGAGAAAATAACAGGCATAAATCACATCCACACAATCAGAGCCGATTTCATTATTCTTTAAATGATATCAGTTTTTTTTTTTTGTCGTAGCTTTCACTGTAGTTTTCCTGTTGATTGTTGTTAGCCAGTGGGCTAAAAATGTAAGTATTTGCCCTGATTTTATTTTATTTTAATTATATTATTAATTTATTTTGTTGTAGTTTTCTGTCTTGAGAGATGGTTTTATAATCCAGGAGGCGTGTCTTAGAGGCGATGCTTGTGACGTAGATATGAGTGCTGACATGACCTGCTTTCAGCCAATCACAAAATTCAAATGTAATAGCCACCTTTCAACCCTAATGTCAAAAATTGCCCAGAAACTGAAAAGTTGCATTAGTAAAGACCCACTAATACAGTTTATAAACAGAAAAAAAGCTGTTTTGAGGGTGAGTTGCTCTTTAAAGGGACTCTAAGTAAGTTCAACTCTCTTTGGTTAAAAAATAAATAAAGAGTCCTCACTCCTTTCAATTCGGCTCATGGTGGTGATTCCAGGATGATGGATTTCTGGTGGTTTAAAGGCAAGGCTGTTGTCAGGCTTTGGGGACCAGGTGATGCTGCTACTCGAAATCTATAAAGGATCATTAACCCAACAATGAGCGATAAGGACCCAGAGCGGGCCCGGATATAGGCATAGGCAAGGAGGGGCAATGCCCCCCTAAATGCCGTGACTGCCCCCCCAAACCTAATGGCAGGCAAAAAACCAAAATTTAAAACATATCTGTAGGAAAGTGGTCTGAGCGCTGTCTGCTCTCTGTCCCTCCTTCAAAGTAGCCTCTGATTGGTAGATACATAAGGAGGGCGTCACTTCAGTTCCTTGCTTGTGGTAAACCTGAACTCCACGTCTCATTCTCACAGCAGAGTTAGCAGACACAGAGCCGTCAGCAGAGCTCAGCTCAGCCCAGCCGCTGTTTCGAGTTTTCCTCTGCCGTCTGTCACCGAAATTATTTGGCTACTTATCCCAAAACGCGTTCTTGTTCTCTGAAAGAACTTCTCTCCCTGTCTCTGTCGCGCTCTCGTAGTTTTTGTCGGCTAATTTGAGCCGAGTCACTATGTGCAGATTTCTAGTTGCTAAAGCTACTACTGGCAGTTGTAGCGAAGCTGCCGCTGGCAATGCCAAGACCTCAGCAGGAGCTGAGTAGGAATCTTTACCTGGCTCGTCGGGCTGTACAGCTCCTCAACTCGCCACAACTTCTCCCCCCTGCGCCCAGTCCAGTCCCAGTACCTCGATTTCTTCCGGCTGCACAAGCACCACAGCCCCCCCCCCACTGTTCCCGGCTCAGTAGTGGCCGCGACTGATATCGACACGGGCTTGAACGCTATAAATATATATATAAGATATAAGCCATGCTGTGTGCAGAACTGAAGATATGAAAGAAACAGAATGCACAAAAAGATATTAAAAAAGGAAATGAATAAAAAATGAAAGGATAAAAAGATAGACAGACAGACATAAGTAGATA
>SSNP01000152.1:500210-578354 GCA_006937955.1 Pachypanchax playfairii | reverse complement strand
GTCCTCTTTAAAACCAAGAAAAAATTTACATTTTTTCATAACAGAATTTTACCACTAGTGTAAAATCCTGAGTGTATTATTTTTAGATGACTTTCTGTAGAAATGTTTTAGACCAGATTCCAAAAACTGTTTGTATTTGCAGATTTCCCAAATTTATTGGTGCCCTCTATTAAATGTTGCTTTATTTCACCTGTAAAATGATTAAGAGCAGGTTTCTAATGTCAACACAGATCACTTTATCTAGTAGCATTAGCATAAACAGAAATGCTAGAGGATGTATTTTAACCCTCCTTTTAATAATTGTAACACCTTTCATCCTCCTGCACAAAAATGTGCACAAGAGAATTAAGTGTTGATAAAATGATATAATCTTTCAAAAGTTCTGTTTTTTTTACATGAATTTCATCCCTAGCTTCAGTCCTCTCAAAATATAATAAAATATTTGTGTATTTCAGAGATTTAATCCCTTTAAAGTCAGGTTTTGTCATTAAAACCTGGACTGTAAAAACATCCAAAAACCTGAAAAAGTTAAAGGTGGTATAAGGAATATTTTCATAAAAAGCAATATTTTTAACAAAATAATACCTCCACGGGGTGTTTAGAGGGTTGTAGAATGAAAATACAGCATTTCTTTTAAAATTATATTTAAAGTAAAATATTATAAAATATTGATTTTGATGGGCATGACGTTGGCATTTTGTTAACATCTACGAGCTAATAGCTGGCAGAGCAGCGGGCACCATTTTGGGTTGTCTAATACCATAAGTAATCCAGCACAGTGAGGCTGGTGCTGTGGAGTCTGCAGGTCAAGCAGCTGGAAGCACCGGGGACATGTGGTGCTTATATACTTTATTTACTTGCCATAGGGGGATTCCCAACAGCAGGGTCGTGTGGAAAAGTTTTTATTAGCAGCTAGCTAACACATAGCTGCAGCATGCTGCTGAAGTGGGGGAGCTCTGTGCTCTGCTTTCGACTTGAGGACACACCACAGAGGATTTGTTTATTTTTGTTTGCTGCTTGTATAAGTGAGGCGTGCAGGATGATGTGTGAGGATTACAGAGGATATTAAGAGGGACTGCAGGAAGTTTTGGAGCTGCGGGGCAACTGTGAACTCTTTGCCACGGACCGAATCGATGACTGAGCTACAAACAGGTAGGAGCTGCTTTTATCAGAGTCAGTGTGTGATCAGCGGGGCTGGAGAGCATGATTAGTGAGCTGAACTCATGATATTTTATTGTCCTGCTCGGATCTGGTATCAGAGTGGGTTCGGTGAGGAATATTGGTCGACCTCAGCATCAGAGCGCGTGCGTGGGGGGGGGTAACGAGCCTGGCACCCAGATGGCTGAAGGCTTTGTGCTGTGTTATTCTGTTCAAGTTCCATATCCCACCTCTAAATCTTTTTTTGTGATATATCTAACGCACTTTTTTGGGCGGTGGATTGTAAGAGTCTTGGAGTTTCACAAATGTGCCTAATTTTTTTTTTTTTACTTTATATGTTTTGTGTAGTATCAGATTTTCCAAAAAACTCACACCTTTCACCCCTGGAGCGCAAAAATGTGCACTACAGACTTTAAGAGCAACTTACCCCCCCTTCAGAAGATGTCCTTGTCCTTGCTTCAGTTTAAAAAATGTGCTTGAAGAAAAGGTGTGTCTAATCGCCGAGCAGGACTTTTATTGACAGCTCAGCTTACACACGCAGCCAGCAGTGCAGAGAGGCTCCTAAACCGAGCATGCTGAGAAAATAACGGGCATAAATCACATCCACACAATCAGAGCCGATTTCATTATTCTTTAAATGATATCAGTTATTTTTTTTTGTCGTAGCTTTCACTGTAGTTTTCCTGTTGATTGTTGTTAGCCAGTGAGCTAAAAATTTAAGTATTTGCCCTGATTTTATTTTATTTTAATTATATTATTTATTTATTTTGTTGTAGTTTTCTGTCTTGAGAGATGGTTTTATACTCCAGGAGGCGTGTCTTAGAGGCGATGCTTGTGACGTAGATATGAGTGCTGACATGACCTGCTTTCAGCCAATCACAAAATTCAAATGTAATAGCCACCTTTCAACCCTAATGTCAAAAAATGCCCAGAAACTGAAAAGTTGCATTAGTAAAGACCCACTAATACAGTTTATAAACAGAAAAAAAGCTGTTTTGAGGGTGAGTTGCTCTTTAAAGGGACTCTAAGCAAGTTCAACTCTCTTTGGTTAAAAAATAAATAAAGAGTCCTCACTCCTTTCAATTCGGCTCACGGTGGTGATTCCAGGACGATGGAGTTCTGGTGGTTGAAAGGCAAGGCTGTTGTCAGGCTTTGGGGACCAGGTGATGCTGCTACTCGAAATCTATAAATGATCATTAACCCAACAATGAGCGATAAGGACCCAGAGGGCTTTTATACAGAAAATATCAGGGAAAATATGATTATGTTTGTGAGTTGTGTGTTAGGAGGATTAAAACAATGTCTTAGACAGTCCTTGCTGGAACCGGTGTTCTGCAGAAATATGCTACCTGTTGAGATGTGCCATCGATTCCTTCTGCACATGTACTGTTCTGCAGTCTTGACTTCAATGAACAGATTTATCATTTATTTTTGTTTCTATATTTTTCCATAAATACATTTTACCTATCAAATAAATTCACCCAGGACAGGAACACTAAATATGATGTTATTTTTACTTAGACAAGTTTCAAAACTGTAGCTGCATTCAAATCGCTGTGAAACAGAAGCAAAATGCAATCTGAAAAAGACTGATATGTGACCCACAAGCTACAAGCACTAGCCAGCTAGTTGTCTGAGGCTTGTTCTTTATTTAAAGAGGCCATTCCATTCAAAACAGTTTTTCTGAGGTTTCTGTTGAATATTTTAGTTCCACAGGTGTTCTTACCTTCATAGTGGGTGTGAAAACAGGTCAACAACTTCTCTTTCAGTTTTAATCTCTCAAACTACGCAGGTGGTGATAACACCCGAGTTCTCCCGAGTCCGAACGGCCTGTATCTGTTTCATCACAACTCCTTTGTTCGTTAGTTTTCATCAGCTCCCGCAGCTGAAACCACGCCTAGCATGCTGCTGGCTAAAAGCTGTTAGCATAAGACATAGCAAACAGGAAGAGAGTGCGTGTGCTGTTGCCATGTGCAGCTGGGCAGGAAACAGTATACCTTGCTCTGACAGGCTAGTTTGTTAGCCAGTCTGAGTCCAGCAGATTTGCATAATGAATATTAATGAGTTACAGCCCGAAAGCCTGATGAAGCCAGCTGAATTTTGACGCAGATTGAAAGGTCTGTTAATCAGTGTTTCCTAACGTTTTTTTTTAGATATAAAATGTTTCATATTACAGGTTAATACTTAAGAAATAACCACAAAGTACTGAAATTTTTGTGAAATGGCTTCTTTAAAGTCAGGATGAATTTATCATCACACTGTTTTAAAGATTAGAACTAATGGTCTTTCTTATAAGTCCAAAGATCTTCATTTTTCACATTAACAGGAGTTTCTTCAACAAAAGTTCAAGTTCCAATGACATTCTCCAGCTGAATCACTTCCTCGGTACTGGGTCGATGTCCAGGATTTACAACCTCAAGCTCATCTTTTCCCAACGCTTTCAACTTAGTATCTTTGAGAATCTGTGAGATGAGTTGCTCATAGAACCAACCGAGATCCTGAGGGTCCTCCGGCCAGTTGAGGTACCTCCTCTTCTGGACAAAGGCTCTGATGGCTTCACACTTCATCAGCTGGTAGTGGTCCACCTATAGGACGTCCCAATTCAACACAAACAAGATGGAGTATTGACGATGTGCTTGTTTGCTTGGATACAAGAAGCTATACATAGTGCTATAAAAAGTATTTGACCCTTACAGGTTTAATTCTGTTTTATATTTTTTTGATTAAATGTTTCAAATGCTTTTTAATATTAGACAAAAACATAATGAGTAAATTCAAAATTGAGTTTTAAAATGATGATTTTTTGATAAGACAGAAAAAGCAATTGAAACCAACCTGTGAAAAATTTATTGCCCCCTGAACCTAATGACTGGTTGTGACCTTTGTATTGAACAATATGTGATCTATATTTATGGAAGAGAAGACGCTGGTGTTTCTGGTTGGTGTTTACATCTGGCTTCTCCTTGGTATGATCATCTTTAACTGGTGTTTGTGGATCACACAGTGAAGTGTGTTGACAGACAAGGACTCTGAAACTGTCCTTGAGACTAGAGGTCGACCAATATTAGTTTTTCTAATGCCGACGCCGATATCTAGAGCTCCTAATAATCTGATGGCCGATATGTGCTGCTGAAATTTTTGGCTGATATCTCGGCATTTTCTATTCGTGTGAATGCTAAAATGTCACTAATTTAACCAAATTTCAAATCTGAATTTTGTTTGCTGAACATAATTACAATCAAACATCCAAACAAAGTTAAACAAACCAAATTAATCAATTAATAAATAAAAGGAATGAAAAATAAAAAAAGGTCAAATTCAATTGAAAAACTTTCAACTTTTTACTTAGGCTGTTCAGAAACATAAATATATGTTTAAATAAAATAAATAGAACTTTAGAAAGCAAATAAAAAATCCAACTGAAAAATACTAAAACTACATAAAAACTGAATAAATATAAAGATTTAAACACAACATCCTGCAAAAACACTCCAGCAACATCTAAATCTTAAATCTGTTTGTGAAAATAATTTGTAACATTTGTATCGATAAATAAAACATACATTTTCTTAACAGCAGGATCATAAAAACATGTAAACATTACTGAACTATATCGGCTCTACCAAACAGAGTAATCAGCTGATGCCGATACATAGAAATAGGGCAAATATCGTCCTGACATAAAGGTCTAACCCTACTTGAGACCGTGCAGTGATGTCCATCATGCAACAGCCTCAGGGTCCCAAAATCCTGAGCATGCAGTTTTGTCCCCCCGTGCATGAATCTTCATAGTTTTCACACTATTACAGGAACATTTTTCTGAAATTGTTCCATGATATTTATAGTTTTATTGTAGACTGATGAACCTCTGCCCATTTTATCATCTGAGAGACTTCGTCACGTTCTTCAGCTCTCACCCATTAACCTCATTTGTTGTCAAATTTCCCTGCAGTTGATTTTGATTTGTGATAATCACCTTTTGTTGCTCCTGTTCCAACTTTTTTAGATGTGTTGTTGCCATCAGAATCTAAATGAGCTCATATTAGTGATGAAATGATAAAAATACATGTTGTTTACGTGTTATTAGGAATCATATCTGGGTTTATGTGGAAGGTTTTAGGGTTTTTTGTGCTATTTTGTATTTTATTTAATTTTCTTTTTACTCATTGTCAGATCTTTTGGTTGCATTCAAAATTTTCCAGCCAAGTATTTTCTTGTGTTATTCTTTTTATTTCCTGTGTTTCATCCTGGTTTATTTCGGTTCCTCTTTATGTTATGTTGTTGTCTGCCATGTCAGCTGTTCTGTGTTTCAGCACTGTTCCCTGTCTTCCAGTCCATCAACACTTTATGAACTTTGCAAATTACTACTACTACTACTACTGTCATTTAGCAGACGCTTTTATCCAAAGCGACTTACATTGAGAGAACATACAAGCAAGAAATGAAGGAAACAATATAAGGAGGCAGACTGTTTGGAGTCCAGTTTAATTCCGACGCTGATACATCAAGTGTATCAATTTGATTGTTGCATTCCTTTATTTTTTACATTGTACTCAGTGTACTCTGAACTTTAGGGAACTGGGTTTGTATTAACTTGGTTATCTTGTTCTGATTAAAAAGATTTGAAACATTTATTTGTGATAAAAAACACAAACAGTAAGGGAGCAAATACCTTTTTGTCTTGTTTAGAAAAGATCAAAATTACTTTATTAGCAAATTGGACCTAAACTTTTGCTCACAACACAAATTCAGCTATCAGTTTTATTATACCCACCTTCCCGACCACCACCATAATCAAGACATTTTTCAGCTCCTCCAGCATGCGACCCTGAGCGAGAGCGAACGCCTCCAGGCACCAACCGTCTACAAAGAGACACAAATATGTTCGTTTAATTAACTCTTAGATAATTCCGGAATAGCGCTATAACTGGTGGCAGCTTGTTGGAGTAGCTCTGTGACTTAGCTAGCATTTGCTAGCATTTTTTTTCTTCTTTTTGAGTATTTCTTGATGGTTTTTTCTTCTGGAAATATTTTCTAAATACTTTTCTTCTGATTTGGGTGCTGTGCTGATCGAGTTTTTTACTGGATTTGTCACTTTTTTGCCACTTGTTATGATGCGTAACCATGGCAACAAGAGACTTGTTTACAAGTAAGAGCAGCTAACTGACATTTCTAAGGCTGAAATAATCCTCAAATTGAAAGTCTGGATCCCTGATGAGCTCAAAAGAAGAAGACATGGATGCAGAGCAAGAGCAAAGTGAAGAGAGAGAAAGAGGAAGTTTAAACCTTCACTTCCATCAGTCATATTGACAAATGGGAGATCTATTTGCTAACAAAATGGATGAACTTGAAACTCTGTTGAAATGCAGCATCATGTGTTTCACTGAGACATGGCTAAAGGGACATATCCTGGACTCCATTGTGTCTCTGTCTCACTTTCAAACAATACGGACAGACAGAGATTTGAAGAGGAGCGAAAAAAGAAGAGGAGTTTGTCAGCTGATCACATCTGCAGTTACCTGTTGGGGGCGGAGCATCAGAGTATGTGACACGAGGAGGCTGAACAGATGGATATGGAGGACTGATTCTGTCCTGGAGACTGAACTGGAGTCTCTTGAGTTGATTGTCCAAAGGAGGATGAAGAACATGATGGAAAACCCTCATCATCCTCTTCAGAACACAGTAACTCAACAACAGAGTGTCTCAGTCAGAAGATTCTTCATAATCCGCTGCAGCACAGACGCTACAGGAGATCCTTCCTGTCCACAGCTAGAACTCTCTATGGCTCCCTGAAGAATAACTGAGCTACAACAACACTTGAATTTCCCTTCGGGGATTAATAAAGTATTTTTGATTGATTTGATTTGATTGATTGATTGATTATAAATTAATGCCTTTTGAGCTGTTTATAGTGTGAATGATGATATTTACTCAATTTAAATTCATTCATTTGAGTTAAGACAAACTAGAAATGCTCAACTAAAGATGTAAACACTTCTATCTTACAATATTATGACCTTATAATTAGTTTTTTACATTATTATTTACTTATGTTACATAAAAACCCATGATAGAGTTTTGAAGTGTTTGTGATCCGCTCANGAAATGAAATGAAATGAATGAATGAAAATGAAATGAAATGAATGAATGAAAATGAAATGAAATGAAAAATACTTTATTTATCCCAGAAGGGAAATTCAACGTTGTAGTAGTTTTGGGTTTTTTTTGTCCAACAATAATGAAGACAATAATATAATAATAACGATCAAGGTCTGTTCTTGTTGTGGAGGCTAATGGCTTGAGGCAGGAATGATCTTTTGTATCTTTCGGTCTTGCATCGGACCTGAAGAAGCCTCTCACTGAACACACTCTGTTGTTTGATCACTGTGTCGTGAAATTTCCCTGCTGTTGATTTTGATTTGTGATAATCACCTTTTGTTGCTCCTGTTCCAACTTTTTTAGATGTGTTGTTGCCATCAGAATCTAAATGAGCTCATATTAGTGATGAAATGATAAAAATACATGTTGTTTACGTGTTATTAGGAATCATATCTGGGTTTATGTGGAAGGCTTTAGGGTTTTTTGTGCTGTTTTGTATTTTATTTAATTTTCTCTTTACTCATTGTCAGATCTTTTGGTTGCATTCAAAATTTTCCAGCCAAGTATTTTCTTGTGTTATTCGTTTTATTTCCTGTGTTTCATCCTGATTTATTTCGGTTCCTCTTTATGTTATGTTGTTGTCTGCCATGTCAGCTGTTCTGTGTTTCAGCACTGTTCCCTGTCTTCCAGTCCATCAACACTTTATGAACATTGCAAATTGTTGCATTCCTTTATTTTTTACATTGTACTCAGTGTACTCTGAACTTTAGGGAACTGGGTTTGTATTAACTTGGTTATCTTGTTCTGATTAAAAAGATTTGAAACATTTATTTGTGACAAAAAACACAAACAGCGATCAGTAAGGGAGCAAATACCTTTTTGACTTGTTTAGAAAAGATCAAAATTAATTTATTAGCAAATTGGACCTAAATTTTTGCTCACAACACAAATTCAGCTATCAGTTTTATTATACCCACCTTCCCGACCACCACCATAATCAAGACATTTTTCAGCTCCTCCAGCATGCGACCCTGAGCGAGGGCGAACGCCTCCAGGCACCAACCGTCTACAAAGAGACACAAATATGTTCGTTTAATTAACTCTTAGATTATAAATTAATGCCTTTTGAGCTGTTTATAGTGTGAATGATGATATTTACTCAATTTAAATTCATTCATTTGAGTTAAGACAAACTAGAAATGCTCAACTAAAGATGTAAACACTTCTATCTTACAATATTATGACCTTATAATTAGTTTTTTACATTATTATTTACTTATGTTACATAAAAACCCATGATAGAGTTTTGAAGTGTTTGTGATCCGCTCAGGTCTCAATAAAATATTTAGAAGCTTTATAACTTTAAGTAAACATGGTGCAAATTTGTGTTGTTTGATACTCATAAGGAGAAGTGGGTTTATTTTTAGCCTTATGAGTTTGTGATTTTTTTTTTTCAGCAGCAGCACTATTTACATAATGTATTTCCCTAAATCAGACCCAGCTCAGAAATAAAAGACTTCACATGGACCAAACATAGATGTTCTGACTCAGTAGGTTGGATTTTGATTCATCTGTGCAGCTCGAGTCAAACAGATTTTCACACAGCAGAGATGCGAGTTAAATATTAAATATAATTTCTATGTATAACACGACATATAATCACATACTGCACAGAAAAAAAGGCAGCAAAGGCACAATGGTGCAGAAATCTGTATTTCTGAATGTCATACTCTCAACGCACGAAGTTCAGAGCTGAGAATCATGTAAATGTTAGAAATAAAATGCAAGTAGAGTTTGAAATGAGATGTTGCTGAAGGTCAGCAGGATCTTTCTGTGTGGTCTCAAACAAGCTGTCATAACACCAACATAAAGGCAAAGGTCGCATCATTAATGTTTTCCAACTTTTTTCCAAAAATCTTTAAAAGTATATTCAAGATTTCATAAATACAATTTAATATGTTTTTCATGTCACTGTAATAACATTAAAAAAATATTAACACTACACATCACTATGTTATGAGTCAGTTGTTTTCCAGGAGAGAGTGGAGCAGCTGCTCAGAGCGCAGGATGCAGGAGGATTACAGAGAATGTGTGTCAATTAAGCCAAAAACCACTCTGTGGGGGGTTTAATAAAGAAATAACATGACAACATGGTTTAAAACTCCAAAAAGTTGATACTGCATTTACACTGTTTTACACTGACGTTTCATTCAGTGTGGAACAGTCAGTCATAGAGATGCTAAAATACAAAAAAAGCAAAATAAATTTTTGTGTGTCTGATCAAACTAATTCATTTGAACTAATTCATTTGAGTAAAAATGTGTATAAAGGTAGATTACTTCTTATTTATTTCTAGTTTTTTGGACTGAAAATCCTGTTGAAAAGTATTTGATTAAGTCTTTCTTCAGATTTTATGAGCAAGTAGTCAGACAACCACTAACCACAGGAACCTAAAAGAACAATCTTCACAGAATTTCAAACGTACTCCTCACAAGAAAGAATGTTAAAAAAAATGCTGTACTTTATTAGTACAACAGTAAAATCATAGAAACGATACCTTTAAGGAACCTCTTGGAGACAATGCACAAGGTCTTCTTGCTGCTCCAGATAGCATCTCTGATGTTTGACAGATGATCCTCACCAGGTAGGAAATCTCTGGCTTCAAAACAGCAACGGAAGAAATTTTCCTCTGAAAACTGATTATCCAACTTCTTCAGCAACGCAGCTTCCACCCATCTATAGTCGCTGTTGCTAAAGCAGAGGAAGGCATCGTATTGTGAATCGTTTTCACAAGGAATCACTTTTGGTCCTTCAAAAACCCTGTTGACAATCTTTTTGTAGATGATGAAGATGTGACCTCGAAGCTTGGTGTGAATGATGCCACTGAGTGTGATGCTGAGGATGAGGATGGCAGAAACGATGAAAAGAGCAAACTGAAGAGTCTGAACAGCTTTTCCATCATCTTCCTCGCATGGTTCAATCATCAAGGAATACTCCAGCAGGGGAAGGTTTTGGAAAGCAGCTGGAAACTCACATCTGTACTCCTGGACTGGGCTCAGGAAGGTGACGTTGGTCGAGTTCAGCCAATTCAGGAAGTCCAGAAGGGTGCAGTCACAGTGGAAGCGATTAGCTGACAGGCTGAGATAACGGAGAGACTGGAAGGTTGTGGGATCAGGGGAGGCTAGGAAGTTGTTGGAGAGGTGGAGTATTTGCAGGCTGGCTGGAAAGACGCCTGACTGTAAATAGGTCAAAGCATTAGACGAAAGGTCAATTTCCAAAACTGAGCTGAGACCTCTGAAGACCCCATTAGGGAAGGTCATCAGGGAATTGAAACTTAAATTTAAAGAATGCAGATTATTGAGATGATCAAATATGTCAAGGCATGTCCCATGTTCCCAAATAATCTGCAGGGAACTGCTATGAAGGTCCAGCATCTGCAAACTATTATTATGAGGCATCATAACTCCCTGATTTATTGTGCACCATTTGATCAAGTTCCCACCATAAAATAAATACTGAAGACGCTTGGAATGAGTTAAAATGACATAAACATCCTCCATGTTTGTTAACCTGTTGTCTGAAATATCTATATAACTACTATTTGACCCCATTTCCATGTTAAAAAGAGTCAACCTGTTGTCTCCCAGTAGGAGAACATTTAGACTTGGTAGTGATGCAGGGAAACCCAGCTGTCGCAGTGAGTTTCCTGTCAGATCTAATTTCTGCAATTTAGGAAGATCACTGAAGGCTTGGTAACCCAACCTACCGATATGGTTGTAAGATAAATCCAACAGAATGAGTTCTGTCAGACTTTTAAATGTGTGGGAATAGATTTCTCCTAACAGATTGAACGACAGGTTGAGCAGCTTTAGATGTCCCTCGAGACCACTGAAAGCGTTTCTTTTAATCTGATTAATTTTATTTTGGGAGACGTGAATAATGACTACATCTTTTAGAGGACGGAAGACGTTGCTCTCCAAAGCAAAAATATAATTCTTTGAGAGATCTAAAATGACAACTGAACTGTTTTCGAGGCCTTGAAATGTGTTCATATCTGGGTCAGGGATATTTTCATGGGAAAAGCCTTTACCGAGGATTCCAGAGTATTTAAAATAACCAATCTGAGTCCCTTTGATTGCTTTGAAAAGTTGTTTTGTTTTTTCTAGATTCATTCCATTGCCAGACAGGTCAAGGGTATAGAAGGTCATTCCTCTGAAAGGGTTTCCACAACTTCCCCATTCAACATTTGATTTATAGAACTTGTTGAAGCCTAAATTCAGAAGAGTAAAATATTTACCCCGGAATCCTGCTAAATCTTCTTCACATATGTTCTCAATGTGATTCGATGTAAGGTTTAGATAAGTTAACTTTTTGAGATTAGAAAAAAAAAGACCTGGTTGGAGTCTGACTATCTCGTTACCGTAGAGGTCGAGTATTTCTAATGACAAAAGAGGCTCCAGGTATTTTTCTGACAGGATGGTGTCTGTCAATTTGCAATAATACAAAGACAGGTGTCGTAAACTGTTGAGACCTGCAAAGGCCCTGAGCTCCAGCTTTAGCTTACGATTATAGCCAAGAAGCAAATGAGTTAGTTTCTTTTGTCTGACAAAAGAGTCGTTCCTGATGATGAGCACGCCGCTCTGTTGTTCCAGGTTTAAATGCTGGAGTTCATCCAAGTCCCTGAGGGAGGAGCTGTTGATCTGACTGATATCGTTTCCATCCAGGTAGAGATGAGTGATGGTGGGAGGTAAAGCTGGAACCCAGTCATGTTTCTGAAAGGAGCAGTAAGCCTTTTGTCCTGCCAAAGTGCATGATGGACTGCACATTGTCACCTGCAGGTAGTAAAGTTACATTACTTCTAAAATCAGGAAAAGTAACAGAATAATCATCCAACTATTCGTAGTAACTCACTATCTACACTCGTAAAGTTTTTTTTGTCACAACTGAAATACAAAAAATAGTATTGGTTGTGGATTTGAACCCAGAGAAAACCCAACGTGAATATTTCAATTTAACACAATTAAAGCAGCAATATGGAATTTTTCCACAGAGGGCGCCACTGAGGCGAAAAAAATGTTTTGTACCTTGAAGTCCCGCCCCTCTGTTTTCATGAAACGTTAGCAAGCATCAGCTCTAAAACGTGCAGGACCACCACCTTTGTTATGATGGACACTTCATGGGTAAGTTACATTTATACAATTGATCTGTTTATTTAATTATTTTAATTGTTTTGATTTCACGTCTTCGCAGCATTGTAAACCGTAGTTTTTCAGGATACTTGCATGCACATGCTTGCTTGACAGGTTGACAGGTGTACTATGCAAATGAAGAACGCTATTGGCTAATGCTGGGCGGAGCTCAGTGAAATCTGCATGCACCTCTACGGGACAGTGGAGTGCTTTGAGAAATAAAAAAAGAATAGAACATTTTTCCTACATTATATTACAGAACCGGGTCAGTCTGTCACTTTTATGGAATTTCAAGAAATCCGACATAACTCCTGAAAAGGTGAAAAATGGATTGCAGCTTTAATTTACCTACAAGACATAATGTCAAACACCTTCATAAAGCTATGGTCACTGATTTAATTTCAAAAAATGTTCTGAGAGACACAAGGACTCCTAACAATGAGCCATGTATAGAAAAACATTATGTTATCTTATCTTATTAACTGGAATAAAACTGGTAAAACCTCTTTCATGATGCAGTAAATGATTTAGTAAAAGGCAGTAATGACAGTCCGCCTCCTTATATTGTTTCCTTCTATTTGATTTCTTGCTTGTATGTTCTCTCAATGTAAGTCGCTTTGGATAAAAGCGTCTGCTAAATGACAGTAGTAGTAGTAGTAGTAATGATGCAAGTGATGGTAACATGAAGACGAAGGAACATGAGAAGATTGAGAAATACCAAAGGGTGAAAGAGGAAACAGAAAAGTTGTGGAAAGTCAAAACCTCAGTGGTCCCAGAGGTCATCAGAGGAAGAGAAAACAGGAACATCAGAAACCTCTGTCTAAATTAGTGCAGTTCTAGGAACAGCTAAGATTCTACATGAAACGTTCTACAATGACTTAACATGGGACTCCTGCTACTGAGTCCCATGTGAACCCCAAAATCCACTAGAATTAGGACCACCATGTACACCACGATCACCCAGCAGTCAGGTGATGTGGGGACATTTGGAGTAAAGTCTGAAGAAAAAGTCCCATGATACATTGCAACGGGAGCTTACTGATGTATTCATCATGTTTACTTTACTTTCAGCAGTATAACTGTGATCAACAATCTAGTAGCCAATAGATAACAAAACAGGTTTTCTATCTATTGATTACTTTACTTTAAGCCCCACCAGGTCTATGATTTATGAATATTATAACTTTTTCTTTTGGAAACCATAAGTACAAGATCACTAGAGGTTGATAAAATTATTTCAAAGTAAATTTGACATCTAAATTTGCTACAAAATCCTCTTTACCCCCTGTAATTCTTGAAAGGTGCTGACAAGGCTTCTAACTGAAAATTTGTTATTGGGTGGATGTCTTCAGTAAGAACCAAAGTGTATTCTGTGAATACAGAAACGTTTACACATTTTTTTTTACCAGTGTTGCCTGAATACAGTCGAATATTCCAGTACTGTGAAAAAGTCCCAAAGAGTCTCGCTGCATATACCTTTCTATAACATGTCAGATGATCTCAAATGTCTCAAAAAGGAAACAAGTTCCATCATTTAACTTTAATAAAGTTCCTGTGAGACCGACAAGCTCACAAATACTTTTCCATGTCGATTTAAGATTTAAATAAAGAGATACGTTCCTGCTTTTAGTCACTTCCTGTTTCAAAATTTAGACTCACCTGAAGCTCATAAAAACATTAAGACCTGAGCGTATCAGAAACACTTTAAAGTTAAAGAGGCCATTTCATACAAACTTCAGGACTTTGTGGTTATTTCTTGAGTATTAACCAGTAATATGAAACATTTTATATCTAAAAAAACATTAGGAAAGACTGATTAACAGACCTTTCAATCTGTCTGCATTAAAATTTGGGTGGTTCCGTCAGGCTTCATCAGCAGCTCGTTCATATTTATTATTCGAATTTGCTGGACTCAAATTGGCTAACAAACTAGCCTATCAGAGCAAGGTATACTGTTTCCTGCCCCGCTGCGCATGGCAACAGCAGACGTGTCTTCCTGTTTGCTACGTCTTATGCTACAGCTTTTAGCCAGCAGCATGCTAGGCGTGGTTTCAACTGCAGGAGCTGATGAATACTAACGAACAAAGGAGTTGGG
Organism: Pachypanchax playfairii; assembly: GCA_006937955.1. NCBI lineage: Eukaryota > Metazoa > Chordata > Actinopteri > Cyprinodontiformes > Aplocheilidae > Pachypanchax > Pachypanchax playfairii. The sequence goes on along the minus strand of SSNP01000152.1, from coordinate 563,813 downwards.
ATGAAACAAGTACCGGCCGATTGAACTCGGGAGAACTCGGGTTTTATCACCACCTGCGTAGTTTGAGAGATTAAAACTGAAAGAGAAGTTGTTGACCTGTTGTCACACCCACTATGAAGATAAGAACACCTGTGGAGCTAAAATATTCAACAGAAACCTTGGAAAAACCGTTTTTAATGGAAGGGCCTCTTTAATATTGTGTATATTAGTATTATAATTTCAGAGAAAACAATTGTATTTATTAGTGTTATTGTTAGACGTGTACCTGTAGGTAGACTCCAGTGCAGATCAGCTGAATGAGCAGCAGCCTCATGCTGTCCTCGACCTGAAAAGACAAAATGAGCAAGAAAAACAGAGAGTGTGTTTGTTCTGGAGGGTTCATGGTTCACTGGAGCAGTTTTAGTGTCATGATGTAGAGTGCACAGTTCAAGTCTGACTAAAACATTCTTTCTATTACTAGTTTTTAAGCCACTGTAGTTTGAGAAGAGCAATATGTCATAAAGGTCATCACTGCCGCTCCACTGTTAGATTATATTTCTGTTTGATCAGATTCATGTTTGTTTTTTGTGTGTGTGTTTGTGAGACATTAAGTTGTGTATTTTTGGACGGGGGTGGGTTTTAATACTTCTGTCTACTCCTTTTTAAGTGGGTCACTGGAGATGTGAAGGTTGAGCGTGCTTGAAGCAAATAAACAAAATAAATAATAATTTCATAAAATCTTTTAAATGAAAGATTCTGCAGTCTGCACCTGTTTGTCTGTTGCTTTTTTTAAACTTTTGAGCCTAAATTCAATTCAGTCCTTCTTTATTAATCCATACATTTTATTTTCCATGCATTGTAAGTTATCAACTGGGAACATTTTTATTATTTTAAAGTGTTAAACACATTTTAAACACGTCTATGAGCTCAGAGAATCATTTTAAACAGCTTTTGGACAGGGAGGATTTACAACGTATCATTTTATCTTATTTATATCTTAGTTTTATCTTATCCGCCATGTTAAAATCATGTGTGATATTTGATTTGAGCGAATGTTACAAGTTGACTCACTGTAAGAACTTCTTTAAACACAACGACCTTATTTTGTTTTTTTCTTGGTTTGGTTTTCATCGGGTGTGGCTTTATTGATTCCGCAATATTTTCTTCCTGATCTTTTCCAAAAACACATGCCGTTTGTTTCTGTGTGCAGCCAGAAAAAATGACGCAGTCTGTGCAGCTTCTCCTCCGTCATCATTTTATTAGGTTCAATCCTACCTGAGCCGCTGAAACAATCACAGTCTTCAGTGTCATCGGTGAAATGTTTCCTGATCTGCTTTAAGATTAAACCATCTCTTTTTTTTCTCATGAAGCTGTTCCGTCTTACGGATTTGTAACATTTGTCTTAGTTTGCTTCCTTTTCCTGCATGTGGACTTGCTTCATCGTGTCAAACCGTTTCCAAAGTGTTCTGATTTCCGTTCTGTCGGTAACTCCACCTTCACGCAATTCTGAGGTGGAACTTCTGAGATGAACGCGCACGCGCTTGGAAAAGTGTCCAGGATCATCACCCCCCGACCCCTTCCGGTCCCCTCCACCACACACATACAATCTGACATAGGTCGTGTTCAAAAATGATTAATTAAATTATAAATATAAAGACTTTTCCTGTTCAGATTTGGTGGTGACAAAATAAATAACACAAAAAATTTCACCTCAACTCAGTCCCAGTAACAATAAACTCTTTTTGGAAATAAATATAAATATTGTCCTGTCAGTGAATTATTTGAACTTAACATGCTTCTAACTGATTTCTTCTAAATACGAAAAGCTACCAAATATAACAGTATTGAAAATAATTTGAGGCTTCTGTGTTTAAAACTTTTGTATAAAAGACAGGATTGTTCTGGAACTAAAAATGTTAATTGTGCAGGTGCACATCAGCAGCATTAACTATAGAACTGTAGAAAAGTGTTCTGAGATTCAGTTCAGGGAGAAGATGCTAACACTCTCCCATCGTTTAACACTCAGTGTTGTTTGTTTTTCAACTCCTTAAAGAGGCCCTTTCATACAAATTTCAAGTCTTTGTGGTTATTTCTTAAGTATTAACCAGTAATATGAAACATTTTATATCTAAAAAACGTCAGGAAACACTGATTAACAGACCTTTCATTCTGTCTGTATTAAAATTTGGGTGGTTCCGGCTCCTTCCGTCAGGCCTTGAGCAGCAGCTCGTTCATATTTATTATTCAAATTTGCTGGACTCTGATTGGCTAACAAACTAGCCTATGAGAGCAAAGAATACTGTTTCCTTTCCCACTGCGCATGGCAACGTCAGACGTACTCTCTACCTGTTTGCTACGTCTTATGCTACAGCTTTTAGCCAGCAGCACACTGGGCGTGGTTTCAACTGCAGGAGCTGATGAATACTAACGAACAAAGGAGTTGTGATGAAACAAGTACCGACCGATTGAACTTGGGAGAACTCGGGTTTTATCACCACCTGCGTTGTTTGAGAGATAAAAACTGAAAGAGAAGTTGTTGACCTGTTTTCACACCCACTATGAAGGTAAGAACACCTGTGGAGCTAAAATATTTAACAGAAACCTCAGAAAAACCCTTTTTAATGGAATGGCCACTTTAAAGTTGAAAATTCAGAGGCTCCACCTTAAAAAAAAGTCAAGTCCTTTATTTTTATTTGCTTTGCAGAACATTTTTGCTTTCAATAACTTTCTTTGATGATTAGCTCATGTGTTTTATATATTATCATCATTATCGTTAACCCTGACACCGTGGTAGTCTGGCCTTCATCACTCCTCTGGCCTTCATCAGACCTCTGGCCTTCATCAGACCTCTGGCCTTCATCAGACCCCTATCCTTCATCAGACCTCTGGCCTTCATCAGACCCCTATCTTTCATCAGACCTGGCCTTCATCAGACCTCTGGCCTTCATCAGACCCCTATCCTTCATCAGACCTCTGGCCTTCATTAGACCTCAGGCCATCATCAGACCTCTGGCCTTCATCAGACCTCTGGCCTTCATCAGACCCCTATCCTTCATCAGACCTCAGGCCTTCATCAGACCTCTGGCCTTCATCAGACCCCTATCCTTCCTCAGACCTCTGGCCTTCATTAGACCTCTGGCCTTCATCAGACCCCTATCCTTCATCAGACCTCTGACCTTCATCAGACCTCAGGCCTTCATCAGACCCCTATCCTTTATCAGACCTCTGGCCTTCATCAGACCTCTGGCCTTCATCAGACCCCTATCCTTCATCAAACCCCTATCCTTCATCAGACCTCTGGCCTTCATCAGACCCCTATCCTTCCTCAGACCTCTGGCCTTCATCAGACCCCTATCCTTCCTCAGACCTCTGGCCTTCATTAGACCTCTGGCCTTCATCAGACCCCTATCCTTCATCAGACCTCTAGCCTTCATCAGACCTCTGGCCTTCATCAGACCTCTAGCCTTCATCAGACCTCTGGCCTTCATCAGACCCCTATCCTTCCTCAGACCTCTGGCCTTCATCAGACCTCTAGCCTTCATCAGACCTCTGGCCTTCATCAGACCCCTATCCTTCATCAGACCTCTAGCCTTCATCAGACCTCTGGCCTTCATCAGACCTCTAGCCTTCATCAGACCTCTGGCCTTCATCAGACCCCTATCCTTCATCAGACCTCTGGCCTTCATCAGACCTCTGGCCTTCATCAGACCCCTATCCTTCCTCAGACCTCTGGCCTTCATTAGACCTCTGGCCTTCATCAGACCTCTGGCCTTCATCAGACCTCTGGCCTTCATCAGACCTCTAGCCTTCATCAGACCCCTATCCTTCCTCAGACCTCTGGCCTTCATTAGACCTCTGGCCTTCATCAGACCCCTATCCTTCATCAGACCTCTGGCCTTCATTAGACCTCTGGCCTTCATCAGACCCCTATCCTTCATCAGACCTCTGGCCTTCATCAGACCTCTAGCCTTCATCAGACCTCTGGCCTTCATCAGACCCCTATCCTTCCTCAGACCTCTGGCCTTCATTAGACCTCTGGCCTTCATCAGACCTCTGGCCTTCATCAGACCTCTGGCCTTCATCAGACCTCTGGCCTTCATCAGACCTCTAGCCTTCATCAGACCCCTGGCCTTCATCAGACCCCTATCCTTCATCAGACCCTGGCCTTCATCAGACCCCTATCCTTCCTCAGACCTCTGGCCTTCATTAGACCCCTATCCTTCCTCAGACCTCTGGCCTTCATTAGACCTCTGGCCTTCATCAGACCACTGGCCTTCATCAGACCTCTGGCCTTCATCAGACCTCTAGCCTTCATCAGACCTCCAGCCTTCATCAGACCTCAGGCCTTCATCAGACCTCTGGCCTTCATCAGACCCCTATCCTTCCTCAGACCTCTGGCCTTCATTAGACCTCTGGCCTTCATCAGACCCCTATCCTTCATCAGACCTCTAGCCTTCATCAGACCTCTGGCCTTCATCAGACCCCTATCCTTCATCAGACCTCTAGCCTTCATCAGACCTCTAGCCTTCATCAGACCTCTAGCCTTCATCAGACCTCTGGCCTTCATCAGACCTCTAGCCTTCATCAGACCTCTGGCCTTCATCCGACCCCTATCCTTCTGTAACATCCAGTCTAGTCTAAGGAATCTGAAACTACGTTATAACCATATGACTGTTACGTGCTTGTGCATGTGAACCTGAAGTAACCAAGATCCCCAGAAAATCTCCCACACCAGTAAAATTTTTCTAGTGGTCAGGTTTTATTATTGTGAGAGATTGAAGAAAAAAACTAATGGAACAGATTCTTTAATTTTAGTTACAGGATCTTCTGATAAACATCTGTGGTGATAATATATTCTCTCTGTCATAAATTCAGAGGTTATTAAAACATGATCAGACAAGACTGAGTTGGAAGGAAATACCATTAACTGACAGAGAGTTAGATGAAAGGAATCTAATTGTTTATTCAATCTTGTCAACTTTTTATAACAAAAATCTAGTTTATTTTTCTTTTAATTCCTTGTTCATTGTTTTTAGGCTGTCTGTACGTTGTGATATCTGGAATATGCACCAAATATTTCAGAGATCCATGTCAGTTCTTGTGGAAGTAAGTGAAGACATGGAAACACTTGTTTACAGTAAACAGTGCCAACACTGAAGATAAAAAATGTGACATGATGCACAGTTACAAGTTATATAACAGTTTATATGTAATACAGCAATACACAGACACTGAATTTATTGGCAGACGACTTCAACATTTCTTGTCTAATCAACGTTTAGATGATTTATGGACCTTAAAGATGTTTGTTTTTTTTTTTGTTTTTTTTTTTACAATAAACCTTAATTTTTCTTGTAAAACAGAATATTCTTGATTTTAAAAAGTTATCACTAATTACATTTCCTAAACTTCACTTCTCAAATATCACTGTGTGTGTCTCCTATATGATGAAAATTGTTATCCTAAAATGATTTTTAAAGGAAATTTATGATGATTAACAAGGGTGTCCAAACTTTCGCATCTCACCGTATACGATACATTGGTACTGCTTACATTTACATTTGTTATAATGGACTTACTGCCATCTAGTGGTCACCTGCAGTTACTGCAGCACATTCAAAATACCACCATTTTAAAAAATGCATCAAATGATTTACTGCCATCTAGTGATCACTCCTAGTACTGCATGCGAATCTGTGACCCCATCAACAAACGCAGATTTTTTACACGAGAACACATAAAAGATTCAGACTCAAGTCAAACTAAAGTTGGTTTATACTTTATTGACCAAGCTTTAAAAATAAAAACGATTTAGGACAATTTTGGCACGTCAATAAGTTATAAAAAATGTCAGAACTTTGAACTTTAGGAGGACACTGAAGTAGCTATGAACCCATTTTACAACCTTATAGCAACCTAACCTATTAAATAAGACTTTTAAATACACCTTGTGATAATATTTTACTATTAAATTCCCATGACTATTTTATAGGTGTCGGTGTGGAAACCTGCTGTTCCTGGAGCAGCTGAATAAGTTCCTGCTTTCTGTTCAGCTGATCATTGCAAAGACAAAGATGAAGTTTCAAAGCACTCACCCCCTGGTGACACATTGGGACTCCTATTATGCAGCTTTAAGAGATTTATTTCCTGCTTACAGGTCTGAGATGTTTCCTGCATGAGTCTGAAGCTTTAATGGCTCATCGTTTGAACGTGTCATGTGATTATTTAAACAGTGTTGATAGCAACTTCAAAGATGCATTTTAAACAGAGCTTTTTCTTCTGAGAAGGTTAACATGTTCATCATTTAAAATTCTTGACAGGATGTTTTGAAGATCTGAATAACTGGACTTTTAGATTTGGTCTGCATATCCAGGTAATATTTTCTCCTGATCCATCCCTTTAGTTATGCTGCAATAGGCTTAGACTGCCGGAGGACATACTGACCACATGTCTTCACTCTGCTGGCTCTCTTTACTCTCCATGTTTGTATTGATTGTTATTGTTGTCATTAGTTTCTCTATTGATCTTCCTATAGACATGACGACTGGCCCAAATCTATCAGTGTTTGTCTGAATCTTTTTCCTGTCAACTCAGATCCCAGTCGGCTAAGGCAGAAGGTCTCATCCTGGTTCTGGTTCTGTTGGAGGTTCTTCCTGTTAAAAGGGTGTTGTTCCTTTCCACTGTAACCTCGTGCTGCTCAGGATGAAGGATTGTGTTGAACTGATGTGTTGTGAGATTATTCATGTTCCCAAGGGGGCGTCCGTAGAAGTAGTCAGAGGAGGAATGTTCATGTTCAACCCAATCAGCTGGTTCCTTATATGGTATGAGATATTTTATTTTTACTAATTGAATTGATATTTCTGTAAAGTGCTTTTAAATTACTTTTGTTATGAACTGGAGCTTTATAAATAAAAATAAAGTGAATTGAGTTGAAAATTGCCTTTGTTTGCTTTTAATATTTTAAAATATCCTGCTCAGAGCAAACTTAAATGTAATGACTTAAACTTTTGCTGCATCGTCTCCTGTGTCTTTTGTTAGAAATTAAAGCTTTAGTTAATTTTTTATTGCTATTCTCAGGTTTGTGAATGTTTAATTACACATGTACACGTTGCATTGTGTACACATTGTGCAATAAGGAGTGGGTCATTTCCAACACAGTAATAAAAAAGAAGGAGTTTCTTCTTTGCAAAATAGCAACAGCAGAAACAAAGTTAGGTCTAAGTAAAAGAGACTGTGCATCCACAAGATGGAGCTAAAGTCTAAACCACAACCCCCCCCAACCCCCACCACACATCTTTTGAACCAATAATATGTCGGAAAAAAGTTTTTTGTCTTAAGCTGTTTAAATGCTGTTTGTTAAAGAGGCCATTCCATTAAAAACAGTTTTTCTGAGGTTTCTGTTGAATATTTTAGCTCCACAGGTGTTCTTACCTTCATAGTGGGTGTGAAAACAGGTCAACAACTTCTCTTTCAGTTTTAATCTCTCAAACGACGCAGGTGGCGATAAAACCCGAGTTCGAACGGCTTGTGTCTGTTTCGTCACAACTCCTTTGCTCATTAGTATTCATCAGTGGTGTAGTGGTCCCTGGAAAAGTGCATATACTCTCACTTTTCACCTTTAAAAGAAAAAGTAGTCTAGAAAAAAAGCCCTGTTTTAGAAATAGTGACATGTTAGACTATGATTTACTTTACCCAAAAATCTGTCATTCTACTTGCTCACTATTATAAAATTATCCTGACTTGATTGGAAGCTGTTTGTAGTTACTACTGGTCACACAAGCAGCCTGGATGAAAGGAAAATGTATTTATCGCTACTACCGTACTAGCGATATTTTCCTTGGCATGACCCGCCATAATCTGCCTCTGATTGGCTCATCAGTCCTCATGCTTAAAGTTAACCAATCTAATCAGTGAAAGCAGCAAGTACCAGCCAATTATAGGTAGAGGAGGGTGGGTCATGGCTTCACCATCCTTGAGGAAAAAGTGGGCATATACCAGCGTATACCCTGGACTACAACACTGGTATTCATCAGCTCCCGCAGTTGAAACCACACCTAGCATGCTGCTGGCTAAAAGCTGTAGCATAAGACGTAACAAACAGGAAGACACGATGTCTGACGTTGCCATGCGCAGCGGGGCAGGAAGCAGTATACCTTGCTCTCATAGGCTAGTTTGTTAGCCAATCCGTGTCCAGCAAATTCGAATAATGAATATGAACAAGCTGCTGACGAAGCCTGACAGCAGCCTGACGGAAGGAGCTGGAACCACCCGAATTTTAACGCAGACAGATTGAAAGGTCTGTTAATCAGTGTTTCCTGATGTTTTTTAGATATAAATTGTTTCATATTACTGGTTAATACTTAAGAAATAACCACAAAGTCCCGAAATTTGTATGAAATGGCCTCTTTAACATTGATCTGAATCCTCTCCGGAGAGGTCGGGAACAGATTAACAGCTTGCTGATGTTGTGAGTCAAACCAGGAACGTCTTAATTTAAAATACTGTGGAACTCTGATTAAAACTTCTTTTGCTAAATATATTGAATCAGTTTAATTCTTTTGTTTTTAGCTCCACAATTAAAATAAAAGAACACGCTTAAATCAATCCAACACTCTCTAAATATAGAAACTGAGATCTGTTGTCATTTATTTACAACATTGTGATTCATTCACTTCATAAACATTCAGAACGTGCACGTCTGTTTCCCAGTAAACTGATCTGGATCAGGACTGTTCACTGTGTTACTGTCAATCAGTGGATCTTCAAATCAATTCAAAGTTTTAATGCCTCTCACGTATGATGATGTTATGTTGAATTAATTCTCTTTTCCATCAAGTAAAGAATCTTTTTTCTGCTCCGAGTCATTTACCAAAGTATTTAAATACCCTGTTTATTGATACAGATCCAACTAGCTACTGATCAGAATGAAACAACTATTAACCATGGTAGATAGATAACGAAACAGGTTCGTTATCTACTGGCTACTTTACTTTAAGCCCCACCAGGTCTATGATTTATGAATATTATAACTTTTTCTTTTGGAAACCATAAGTACAAGACCACTACACATTGATAAAATGATTTTTAAGTAAATTTGAAATTTGCTACAAAATCCTCTTTACCACCTTTTATATAAAAGTAGGACAAGAATATGAATGAGTTTACAACCTGGCTTCATTTCCTTTGGGTATGTGTTTACCCTGTGTTAATGTTATAAGGCTGCATTTATTAACCCAAAACAAATCCTTTCTGAAGAATTAGTATCTAAAAACAAAGACGGAGTCATGGGTTCATCACCTTGCAGCAAAATGTTCATCTTTTCATATTAAACACACCGTTTACAAAGACAAGCAGTATTAAAACATGATCATTAATGCTGAAATATCTTATTCATGTTACACACTGCAATCAGCTGAACTGATGGCTTTCATTTTTTTTTGCAAATGCATGTCCGAGTGCAAGTGAATGAAGCACTGTTGCATACCTGAGGAAGTGTAAAGACATTTAAGGAGTTGTGAATAAATGTGTATGTAAAATGAAACACAGTTTATCTGCTGCAGTGTTGGAGCTGAAGGCAGACAAAGAGTCAAGACAGCTGCTAATTCAGCATCATGAGTCACACCATCTAAATGATGTCACAGCACCTTTAAAGTTTTTACATCACAACATTATGGGTTAGTTCTGTCAACACAGATTCAAGTCTATGAGGAGAGAATTAAAGCCATTTTACAAACAAATACAAAAACTAGAAAAAAAATAGAACAATTATTCCTTGCAAATCTTAATGAAGAATTTCTTGGTTTCAAATGATCTGCGAGTGGACACAGGCAAAGTGCAAAAAGAATAGCAGCAATTAAAATACAGCAGAATATGGAAGATTCCTTCAGGATTTTGTTTTTTTAATTTAGAAATGTAAACTTTTTTATTTCCACGTCTTTTTTGTGATTCGAAACAGTTTAAATCACCTAATTTGTTGCATAAATGACGGTTAAAAACTTCAACACTCCAGTATTTACAAATAAAATTATACATCAACATAATGCTGAAGAACAAATTATATCAAATGGCATCTTACTGTTTTATCATACTGTAGTATTTTAATCTTTTACAAACAGATTTATTCCCAGTTTTAGATTGACAGAGGTAAATAACTATATGTACTATGAACTTCTAAACTGTAACAGTACCTGTATGTAACTTTTGCAGTATGTTTTGCACAAAATAACCATTTTGAATATGCAAAATCCGATCAATTTAATAACAGCAGACCCACCTGTGTGTTTTGACGGGAAAAAAATCATAGAATATATAACTCATTTAGCACATGGATAATTTAAACCCATCAGACTCATTTTATCATCACTGAATGATGTTTTAGTAACAGTGAAACAGTTGTGTTTAAATAAAACCACTACAGGTATGTTTTCTTTTTAACTACTCTAAATCATAGTCAAATCTTTTCTTGTGCTGCCTCCTAGTGGAAACATCAAAGCACATGACCATCATGATGGTGGCCTTGCAGGAGTTGAGCCTGAGCTGTCACCTCCTCAAGGGCCTCCAGATGCTCCAGGGAGTCCACCTCGAAAGTGTGACGCAGGTTGTCTGGGGGAGGATCACATAGTAACAGTTAATCTCACACATGGATGCGTTCTGTATTATTTTCATATGAGATACATCTTGTGGTGCAACCTGGACACATCTTCAGGGATGTGTCACCCAGTCACCAGGTGTTTGGAGTCTTACCCAGGTGACCCAGCTGAGGTACAATAACTCACATGTAGATTTTTTAATACCACATGATGTAATATGCAAGATGGATTTAAGCATTTTGGAGGATTTGAACATGTGCAAAAGAAGAATAGTGATTTAACTTCTTATATGGATTATACTTCATCTGCAAATGTGGTAAAACTAGACCTCAGGCTTAGTGTCCCAAAGGTCTGAACTCTGGTGGCCAGTCCATCTGAAAATATAATGTCTAATTCTCCCTCAATCAACACTTTCTCAAGTTCCTATGTCATACAAAAACACATTATTGAGGATTGGTTTTTGGCTTAATACAAGCATTTCTCACTAATCCTCCTGTTTCCTGCTCTCTGAGCAGCTGCTCCACTCTCTCCTGGTAAATGACTGACTGTAACATAGCGATGTAACAACATTACACCAGAACCTGCCTGGCATGTCCGCGCTGCCCCTGCTGGTTAGTTTGATCAACACTGCAGAGTTACATGTGGGGAAGATAACAGTCAGAGTGACCTCAAATTAAAGAATCAGGGAGAAATCATCCAACATCCTCTTCTATAGACCCTGTTAGTTGTATTTAGCTTGACTTTTGTTCAATTAAAACAATCAATCCAAAAAACTGATAAATACAACAGAGCTAAACTTAGGTGTCGTCTACACAAAATGTTAAAATTTCCTAACAAAGCTTTCCAAAGGCAAAACTTTGAAAAAAAATAGTTTTTGGTGTAACTATGTGGACATTTTTGTTCCAATATGTAAGAATTTTACAGTGAAATACTCACACAACAATTAATGTCCCACTGATGTACATTGTACATTGTAACAGATTTTGATCTCAGCTGGCTGGGTGGTCGCTAGTTTTGTTATTTTAAAAACCCTGTTCAGGGACAGAATCATTGATTACAATAACTATTCCACGTCCAGACTTCCTGATTTCATAATGAATCACATGTGAGTCTGCAAGGCTGCCAAGTCTTCAACACAAGCAGCTGTAATTCAACAACGACCAGCAGCAAAAAGTAAAAGAAGCAGCCCTGAGGTAACTTGTAGTAAACCTAAGAAACCCCCACATCCTTCCCAAAAATTGAACAAATTCATAAGAAACAAAATGAGGATCAACATTGGAACTGGCAACCCAGCAGAAAAATCCGGAAGGGGAGAGGGTGAGTGGCTGAGAGCAGACGGGTTTGTTTTCCTACATGAACTGCAGGACTCAGATTTGACAACAAGGTCTAATTTTTACATATTGTACCTTTAATCACATAGCAGCCCACTGCATGCACGCTCACTTTAAAACATAAACAATCGTGCAGCTGGATTTACAGGTTCTTTACTTTTTTCAGGCTTGTCCTGAGCCTGTCCATATCTAAACTTTGAAAGGAAATTGTAAACAGTATTTATTAGAATCCAGAAATTTTGTAGTGCGGCATGAATTTTTCTACATTTTCATTATTGTGTTGTGGACAAAGATATTTTCATGAACTGAAAAATATCCTTTCAAAAATCATTGGCAATAGTTTTGATGGGGATAATATTATTCACATATCTGTTTACACAGTTTATCCTTTTGAGAAAGACAACATTATTTTTCAATTTTAACCCTTTAATTGCCAAAGTAGCAAAACTGCACCAGCTCCATCTTCCGGATTAAAAAACAGGACTTTAAATGTATTATTGATGTTTTTACCTCCCAGTTACTCACAGTTTAGGGTGTTGTATTTGTGTTATAATAAATATCTCTGATAAAGATCATTTTACTGACTGTCTTGGGTCCACTTGGCAGGCTCCAGTAGGAGGTTGTGTTGCACCAACTCTCTCTTCAGGTTGTTGTATTCGTCCCTGATGTGGGAGATCCTCTGCAGATAGACCTCCAAAAACTGCAGCTTGGCGCTGAAGCATGCCTGAAATTACAAACACCAGTACCAATATTACACAGATTTACATTACTTTGATGCAGTGCATTGTATTGTCTTTAGAAAGAATGTAATAAAAAGCTTGTATTTTGTTTTTTATGGCACAAAATGTGATTTTATAGTACAAACTTTAAACTTCTCTTTTGCCTTCTCCTTCTAAATGATTGTTTTCTCCCATCTAACAACCTATAATCAAGATGAGTGGTGATTCCATGAAATTTGCAAAACATGTTAATTATATACACAAGTCAAAATGTATCATTATGTTGGTGTTGTCAGCCTAAACCATGTCCTGCCACTGATGTCATATCATTACAAACTCCTGCTGTTTTTTAAACTGATCTGGTTTTATACACATGAATTTGAGAAGCCTCCTGCCAAAAAATTTAAATGTCTGAGTCAAATCAATCGCTGATGAATTTATGTTTTCATTTGAGATGTGGCTGCATAAATCCACTCTAAGTCTCATTTTCTTTGAAATGCTTTTGTGATTCAGAACATCGGACACAAATTATAGACTCTCAAAGTCAACTGAACAGTAAACCTCCTGAAAAGCTGAAGCTCCTTTGATTTACACTGAAATATAAAGCCACTGCTGTGTTTCATGATGAGTGATCACTGTGTGAGATACAAGAGGCTAAACCACGTGTTATACAGTGGGGCAAAAAAGTATTTAGTCAGCCACCAATTGTGTAAGTTCTCCCACTTAAAAAGATCAGAGAGGCCTGTAATTTTCATCATAGGTATACCTCAACTATGAGAGACAAAATGAGGAAAAAAAATCCAGAAAATCACATTGTCTGATTTTTAAAGAATTTATTTGCAAATTATGGTGGAAAATAAGTATTTGGTCACCTACAAACAAGTAAGATTTCTGGCTTTCACAGACCTGTAACTTCTTTAAGAGGCTCCTCGGTCCTCCACTCGTTACCTGTATTAATGGCACCTGTGTGAACTCGTTATCAGTATAAAAGACACCTGTCCACAACCTCAAACAGTCACGCTCCAAACTCCACTATGGCCAAGACCAAAGAGCTGTCAAAGGACACCAGAAACAAAATTGTAGACCTTCACCAGGCTGCGAAGACTGAATCTGCAATAGGTAAGCAGCTTGGTGTGAAGAAATCAACTGTGGGAGCAATTATTAGAAAATGGAAGACATACAAGACCACTGATAATCTCCCTCGATCTGGGGCTCCACGCAAGATCTCACCCCGTGGGGTCAAAATGATCACAAGAACGGTGAGCAAAAATCCCAGAACCACACGGAGGGACCTAGTGAATGACCTGCAGAGAGCTGGGACCAAAGTAACAAAGGCTACCATCAGTAACACACTACGCCGCCAGGGACTCAAATCCTGCAGTGCCAGACGTGTCCCCCTGCTGAAGCCAGGACACGTCCAGGCCCGTCTGCGGTTTGCTAGAGAGCATTTGGATGATCCAGAAGAGGATTGGGAGAACATCATATGGTCAGATGAAACCAAAATAGAACTTTTTGGTAGAAAGTCAACTTGTCGTGTTTGGAGGGGAAAGAATGCTGAGTTGGATCCAAAGAACACCATACCTACTGTAAAGCATGGGGGTGGAAACATCATGCTTTGGGGCTGTTTTTCTGCAAGGGGACCAGGACGACTGATCCGTGTAAAGGAAAGAATGAATGGGGCCATGTATCGTAAGATTTTGAGTGAAAACCTCCTTCCATCAGCAAGGGCATTGAAAATGAGACGTGGCTGGGTCTTTCAGCATGACAATGATCCCAAACACACCGCCCGGGCAACGAAGGAGTGGCTTCGTAAGAAGCATTTCAAGGTCCTGGAGTGGCCTAGCCAGTCTCCAGATCTCAACCCCATAGAAAATCTCTGGAGGGAGTTGAAAGTCTGTGTTGCCCAGCGTCAGCCCCAAAACATCACTGCTCTAGAGGAGATCTACATGGAGGAATGGGCCAAAATACCAGCAACAGTGTGTGAAAACCTTGTGAAGACTTACAGAAAACGTTTGACCTCTGTCATTGCCAACAAAGGCTATATAACAAAGTATTGAGATTAACTTTTGTTATTGACCAAATACTTATTTTCCACCATAATTTGCAAATAAATTCTTTAAAAATCAGACAATGTGATTTTCTGGATTTTTTTTCCTCATTTTGTGTCTCATAGTTGAGGTATACCTATGATGAAAATTACAGGCCTCTCTGATCTTTTTAAGAGGGAGAACTTACACAATTGGTGGCTTACTAAATACTTTTTTGCCCCACTGTAGCTATGAGATGTTGTTCCGGGTACAAACCTTTTCAAATGAACTTTATCTTTGTGATTGGACGGTTGTAAATTTGATCCCAGGATAGTGTTTCAATATTTTTTCAACCCTTATGTTTAGACAAAATGCTTCTCTAAGAAAATAAAACATTACAGGACGTGATAACCCAGGATTCTCATATTATTCATGAGAGATATTTTTATCTGGGTGACTGGCAGAAAATCCAAAAAATAAGTCAAACTGGCAACATTTTAGGCACCTAAACAAATGTGGCTACAAATGTGTAACAGTTTAAACAAATATGCTAAATTCCAGAAAGTTAATAAATGACTGTCTTCAGGTCCTAGAAACACAATCTGACACATTAAAATTTGATTATGAAATTTAATTATGACATTATTACAATTTATCTTCTGATCTGTCGTTTTAGTGTGAATTTTAACATGAGATGATTTAAGAGAATTAGTTGTTGTCCATTGAAAACTGTATCTGTTGATTCTGATCTTCTTAGGTATATGACACTCATGAAATGATGAACATTAAAAAGTCCTCTGGTCTTGATGGGTGGGATCCTATTAGTTTAGAACTGCAAATAAACATATTGCAGAACCTTTGGCCTATATTTTTAATCTCACTATAGAAACTGTTATTGATATTGTTTCCTCTAAGTCATTGATCAATCATAAGGGCGTCCTCCAGGGGTCCATATTGGGTCCCACTTTTTTTACTATTCACATAAATGTTTTCAAAATGTAAAGATTCTCTATCTGCTGTTTTACAGCTTTCAACATCTGGGGTAGACACTTATATGATAAAATCTGTCATATAGTCTTCATTAGTCCTGAAATATAACTTTTATTCTCAAGTTATTCTCATACCAGGAAGTAAAACACTCGGTTTATCTAAAATCCCATCTCTCCTCCAGGCCCCCTCCTTGTGAGTGCCGCCCCTCAAGCTGCCTGAATAAAATGGTGAATAAATTCCTTTTAAATCTCGCAGCTAAATGCACATTTTCACCAAGACATTTTTAGAAAGTAAAATACTACAGACGGTGGTGTTTAGTGTCTTGCTTCAGACTCTCACAGCTCAGGGTGTTTGTGTTTAATCTGCAGGGGCAGTGCGGACACGCCAAGCAGGTTCTGGTGTAACATTGTTACATCACTATGTTACATCCAGTTGTTTTACAGGAGAGAGTGGAGCAGCTGCTCAGAGGGCAGGTTGCAGGAGGATTACTGATAAATGTGTGGGGGGTTAATAAAGAATTCAATAAGGAAATAGCATTACAACATAGTTAAAAGCTCCAAGTAATTTTGCATGATGTAGGCCCTATAAAGCATTTACACCATTGTCTTGGTTTGAGCTATTGAGGCATCTTAAATTGGATTAAGTTCCAGGTATAGATCATTTTAAAAGATTTAGGTCTATTTGAGGCCTGAATCCACATGGCCTCTTACTGAAAACGTCTGTTGACTAAGCTGCTTCAGTGTAAATTGCCAATTGTTTTTAACAAGCATATTTGATACTGTCTTAACTTGTTATTGTAGTTTTTAATGTGGGGATATAAAGCTACTGTCTTGGCCAGGATTCAAAGAGCTCTGAATCTCAGTGGGATTAATTTAGGTAAAATAAAGGTTACATTAATAAAAAATGTATAATGTATGGGCTGCAGTGTCATGTTGGATTTCTATCCTCTGCAGGGGCAAATTCCCACTTAGTTTTAGAGGTTGGCTGAAGCGAAGCCCCTCCCTGCTCATTTTTACTGACATACACATACTGCCAGGCTGCAGATATTCCCTCTGCAAAGTGAAACTACTATCTGCAGGCGATACTGTAGAATTTCTCGCTGATTATCCTGGCGTCATTACACAGAAAAAAATAGTTCTTAAAACATTATTTTAAGCCAAAATATTTGTCAAAAACAAAAAATATAGATTGGCAGTATTGTACCACAAATAAAACAAATCTAAAAATATTTTTTATTTAAGTTAATCAGTTCTCTTCTTAAGACAGATTAGCCTAAAATGCATTATGTTGGCTGCACTTCCAGACTGCTCGTTTGTTCTAAGTTGCAGTGCATTGACCCAGTTTTCCCCATGTGGTCATTAAAATTGTATCAAAGTTGTCGTGTCTGAGACAGGCAGAGGCAAACCAAAGTCTCAGAGGACCTGGCCTGTTGTCACGGGAACATTACGTCACCCCATGTACCACATTTTGCTTTCAAGCATGTTTTAACCATGTATCCCCAGCCTTTGTTAAATTTGTCACGTTAACATTTGGTAGCTGCCAGTAAATCAGGGGAATTTGTTCATGTTTGTGTTCGTGTTACAACTGGACTGTGGAAAAGAAGAATTTCAGTCGCACCACTTTTCTCCTGCTCAACAGACTGATAACAATGTTTTTTTTATTGTTACTGTCACAAAGTCTTTGGATGACTGTTAATGATGCTGTAATGTCTTTTAATTCTTATATTTTATTTAAAAGCTTTTAAAACTACAGGGATCCAACTATTTCATGGATTAGCATGTCTAAATTGATTGTAAGTAGAGATTTGCAATGGGATTATTAAAGGATAAAAATTGGCTGAATTCCAGCTTCAGAAAATGGCTTTAACTATATACTAAATGTTGAATATGGAACAATTTTTTTTAAAAAAAGCTACTTTTAAAAAACCCATCTCCATGTGTTCTACTGGCTCTTGTTGCAGATCTGGGGGCTGCCGGGGCCCGGGGTGTCTGGGGGGTCTTCTGGGCCTGGGTGTGCTGCGGGGGGAGTGGCGTGGGAGGTATGCGGCTCTAGTTTGGCGTAGCTACGTGGCTTCCTGATTGTGCCAGTCTCGCCACCACATGTGGGGCTGCCGGGGAGGTCTGTACTAGCGGACATAGATTGCTGACCTGGTGACCATGCTGCTCCTATGGGGGTCTGGGGCAGGTCTGGGGGTCTTTGGTTCTGGGGCAGTCTGCCTCTTGGCTGGGACTCTGGATAGGCTGGGTCCTGTTTTGTTGGCTGCTGGGTTTGTGGGCCGGTGCATAGGTTGGTGTGTTGGGGGTTTTGGGGCATCAGGAGTGTGTGGGGAGGGCTGGCTCTGCGGGGTGGGGATGGGGGGTTGCAGGGGGCTGAGGACGAACTCAACCTGGGTGTCTATTGTTTAAATGTAGTATGAATGCTGACAGCAAGTGGGGTGGGGTTAGATCTCCTTTGGGATGGGCCTGGGAGAGTGGCTAGAGGGGTAGATTGCAGGGAGCGGGGTTGCCTCTGGGGTCGCCTCCTCCAGTCCTTTCCTCCCTATCCTCAAACTCCTCCCTCCTCTCGCTCCTTTACACGACTCCACCTCACACACTCAGGGTTTTGGGGCATGGATGGGTCATGGAGGTGGGAAGGATCTTCCTTCTATCTACCCTCATGGCTGCCTGTGCTCCAATTTTAATCCACACCTTAGACTCGTCCAGTTCACAAACAACCCCAAACACACCCTCATATGTAGGGCTCTGGGGGTGGGGGCAGTGCTGGGGAGGGACTGGTTATCCAGTTTATTGCTCCTGCAATCCTCATCCCTAAAAATGAATACATTTGACACTGAGGGTTTGGGGGGTGGGGGGCTGTGGGGACACAGTCTGTCTCCTGATGGAGAAATGTTTCCGGGTTCCCCAACCCCCATTTCTTTTATCTTTTAATTGCATTTTAGTACATCATGCACCATCAGTACATTTGAGCAGAAGGAGTGTGGTGTGAGGTCTTCTCTACACCCCCGTTGGCTGCTTTCCGCCTGCGGTGCGGGGGGGCTGGTGGGCTGCTCGGTGACTGGGGGGCTCCCGGTGCTCCCCATGGCTACGCTTTAAGGCAGAAGGGAAAACTCCTGGTTCTGGGACTGGTTGCCTTTCTTGGGTGATGATGCCTAGATCTGGGAGTATAGAGTGTGTATGTGTAGCAGATGTGAGTGTCCATTGTCTATTCTTGTTTTTGTCTTTGTCTGAGTGGGTGTAAGAGTATGTGAGTGTGCATGTGGATGGGTGTGTGTGTCTGTGTATGAATGTATGTTCTTGTCTGTCTGTCAGGTTGGGCTTCAAACTCCTCTCTCTCGACTGCCTCTCCTTCTCTGCTGAGCTCCCCTTCTGGGTGGCGCCCCGGCTGGATGGCGCGCTCCTGGACGGGTTGGGTCCCTGTTGGGGGGCAAGAGCCCTTGGATCTCCTGATCCGTGTCTCGGTCCTCCCGGGTGTGGCTGGTTGCCGGCGGGGCCTGTGGGCTCGTCACTACGGCCCCCTGGAGTCTTTGCACTGTGGTTGTGGGGCGGCCGCTCTGGTGATTACTGCTGCTCTTGTCTGGTGGGGTCGTGGTTCGCCCTGTGCTGTTCTTCCGGGTACTCCTCTGCCTCTGGGGGGTCCTGGGGCTTGGTCTCTCGTGGTCCGCTTCAGGGCCTGTGGGATGTATCTGAGGATTTTTTTTTTTGCACTTCATTGTTAAAATTTTCAATTTTGAAATTCCGCAAACACAAGTGCATCACTGCACTCAGGTGTTCACTGAGTAGTTCACTCAGGTGTTTTTATACAGTACAGACCAAAAGTTTGGATACACTTCTCATTCAATGAGAAGGTGTGTCCAAACCTCTTATTAAATCTGGCTGTGACACCACTGAAGCACAGTGTTTAACAAGGTCTAGTGTCGGTGTGTGTTTATGTTAAATTACCCTTTTTTCTTTTTTTAGCCTAAATGTTTGCTGTTGCCGTGTTCTCTCTGTTCTTGTTTTTGTGTCTCCGCAGGTGTTGAAGCAGTTACTTGGTGTTTTTCTTTGTATATTTAATCATATTTTTTTCCTCTGTTCTTTCCCCTTTCTCTCTTTTTTTCTCTCTTGTCTCTTACTTTCTTTCTTTCAACGTGGTAATGGGTTTTCTTTTCCTTTGGTGATTAAATTCATATTATAAAAAAAACAAAAAGCAAGGCTGCAGCCATGATGCAAGTTTTAAAGAGTAATGAGAATCCAAAGGAATATCAGATACAGCATGATATATTGACAGGAATCTCGTCTGGTTCTCTTTAGCTGAGCTGTAGCAAGAGAAGAAGAAAAAAAAAGAATGGGGTGTTTAGAGGGGTGCAGAACAAATCCGGAATAGCGCTCCACATGGTAGCAGCTTGTTGGAGTAGCTCTGTGACATTGCTAGCAGTTTTTTGTTCTTGTTGAATATTTCTTGTTAGTTTTTTCTTCTGGAAATATTTTATTTTTGAAATACTTTTTATTCGGATTTAGGTGCTGTGCTGATTGAGGGGTTTTTTGTTTAATTTGTCACTTTTTTGCCACTTGTTATGATAACCCTAACCCATGCACTAAATGAAATGTGGTAGTGGGACACAAAATCATTGGAACTACTGAGTAATACTGTTTTATAGTTTGTCTCAAACTGTGGATGGAAACATTAGAAATTTCTCAGTATATACTGTATGTTGAATTATGTTGCAAAAGTATAACATTTCAGAAGGATGTTAAGGATGTTTTTCAAACTTGAAACTAACTCGCTGTATGTGATTAGAGGTTGAAGACTGTTTAATTTTACATATAGACTTTAACCCAGAACATAAAAATATATCCAGCTTCTGTTTGCCAGCACCTGATCTTTTCTGCATCCTTTGCATATTGTCGATCTCATAAACCTTGATCTCATAAGGCTCCTGGACTCCCCGATCCATCCAGCAAGACCGCGAACCGCTAGCTGTACATTTCATGGACAGAGGAGGATCATGGGAAAGACTCTGCTGGTGGGTACCTGAAAAAGTAAAAGGTGCAGTGAAAAACTAATGTTTTCTGTTTCTTCTTCCTTTCTACAAAATAATAACATCCATTTTGGATGTAGTATTATAAAACAGTAATTTTATCTTTCTTTTTAATCCAGTGTTTGGTAGGACAAGAGAAGTTGCTGTATGTTGCCTCTTAATCGTAAATCTTGATGCAGAATCTATTAAAACAATTTTGGTCATGGATCTACAGTGTAGCTGCTGCTGAGCCATTACATTACTACTCAATAAATGAAGCCTAATGCTTCTAAATGGCCTTCAATCCCAAGACCATGTGCACTTACATTAGGTTTAATGAACAATGTGCTTTAAGGAAAAAACAGCACACTGATTTTATACTCTGCTTTTGTTCTTTCTGGATAGATGAAGTCTACTTAGGCACTAATAAATATATATTTTATAGAGCTGAACTTTTTTAAACAAGATACCAAATCACAAAATCTCTGTTTACTGATTTTGTTTCTAATTAGCAGCAGCAGAACTTTCAGTTTTCATATTCTCATTTTCTTTTTAGAAAAGCTATTTGCTAACATACACATCCCTTTTCATAATTTACAGTTAACACTCTTACATTTCTATTATTGAGTGCCACCATTGAGATGATACATTATTGATGTCATGTCATATTCAATGACACTTTAATGCCAGCAGAGAAAACAAGGCTTGACTGCATTAAACCTCCATGTGTCATCTCTAATTAATATCACATAAATATGCTATGGGACCAGATTTCAACCCCAAATACCAGGAAACCTTTATTCAAATAAGGTTAACCTTTCAAACATGGCGTATACTGTACTAGATTTGTCTGGGGAAAAAAATTAATTTGTAAAAACCAAACCACATTGCTAGTTTTCATTTACTGTCATACTTGTGTAAATTATCAGTCAGAATAATATTCTGATGGTTTTTAATTCAAAATGCAATCGTAAAAAAATATTTTATTATTGCAATTATTTTTACATCATTTATTTGTTACAGAATTAGTTATGTTGTTAATTGTTTTATGTCCCGTCATATCTAGCAGTTTTTCTTTCCTTTTTTGACTCTAACAAAATTAAAACTAAATAAAATCTGTGCTTGGCATTACCAATAAGCAAATAATCACTAAAAAAAACTTTCAAATTTGTTACATTCTCAGATAATTACCTGACCTAGATGTTTTAACGTGATGTGATAAATTGAAGGTAGCTGAATAGGTAGGAAAAATGTTACTATTATTTAACATTTTCATTAAGAAGGATGTTTTTGATTAAAGCTCATAGTTGTTTGAAGTGAATGTCATTGAGTTCAGTATTTTACCTGTCTTCCCTCTCCTGCGAGATGATCTACTGCTGCGAGCCACATTGAGAGGTGAGCCGCTTCGATCACTGATAGACTCTCTGTTTGAAGTGCTGCTTCCTGTAGCTTCACTATGTCTCAACATGCTGTCATAACCACTGCTCACCAGACTGCTCCTGTTAGAGAAATGCAGGGAGGTCTTCCCCATGGCGGGTGGCAAGTCTCCACTCAAAACACTTGTGGTGTCACTTGCATGCCCGTTCATGTCATCAGGTGTGCGGGGAGCAGTCACCTGGCTGTATGGGGAAGGAAGAGGGGTCATCAGATCTAATCCTGCATAGGTGGAGTCTGAAACTCTACTGTTGGCAAATCCCTGAATGGAAGATTTTGTGGATGAGCATGTAGAGCTTTGGCTTGGAGTCCAACTGATTGAGTGATAGGATTGTGGGGGAGAAGACGAAAAACTCTGCTCGAAGCTAACAGCCTTGCAGTCTGGTGAAAGACCGGCATTGCTGTTGGACTGCTGTAGGCTTTTGTGGGAACCACTATGGTTCTTGATACTGGAGGCAGACCCTCGATGAACTCTAGGACTTCCCATCTTACATTTTCCAGTAGTTGAAAGTTTGGAATGAGTATTGTTGGCATATTGAGATGATGTGTTTTCAGAATGGAAGAAGTGATGGGTCTGCTCAGTGCAGGGGTTTCTCTTGGGGCTCCTGTTAGCCCTTGGAAATGTACAATCTCCCTCACAATTGTCCTCATAACTCATTTTAAAGGTGTTGCTGCTGCCTCTTTCCAAAATTGGAAAGTCCCTTGGGGTCCTTCCAAGGGAGTTAGTCCTACTAGCCAGCTGCTCTAGTTTGGTACTGAAAAGTCTGCTACTGTTATCAGCAGGGGACTTTAGCCAGTTGCTTGAACTGACTAGGTTTCCTGTAAAACTTGAGGTAAAAAAAGATCCCGCCGCCTTTTTGAAAGAACTACTAGAATCGTGTTTGCACTTAGCTGCATGTTTTGAAGAAGATGAGGTATGGTGATTGTGCTTTGTAGCAGATTTTTGCCTGCCATGTCTTCTCTCCAAGGTTTCCCCAGGGCTGCATGAAGCAGATGATGTCACCTCCCTTGAGTGGTTGTTTGGGTGACTGGGATTTTGCCAGCCCCTTGGTAAACTGCTTGTTTTAGATGAAGCAGAAACGGTTTCTTGGCAACCAGGTGAAACTCCAGTTCCCTTGTAGGTGTTCCCAACACGCCTGACGGCAGTTCCTCCCCCTCCTGAGACCCTTTGATTGTTGGTGGAACAAACATGTTTGCTTTGTCTCGCGTGGCTTTTGTCTGTGTTTTCAGGTTTTCTTTCACACATTTGGTTTTCTTCAGTTTTTTTATTGAAGCCTCTATTTGTCCGAATGTCATTGTCAATAGAACTTTGCCCACAAGATGAATTACATACCATGTCAGACTTCTTTACAGGATGTGTCTCAGACGAAAAAGTTACATTTTCTTTATCAATATTTTTTTTGCCCTCTGTATATTTGACAGTGTTTTTTTCG
This sequence comes from Pachypanchax playfairii, assembly GCA_006937955.1. Lineage (NCBI taxonomy): Eukaryota > Metazoa > Chordata > Actinopteri > Cyprinodontiformes > Aplocheilidae > Pachypanchax > Pachypanchax playfairii. The sequence continues at coordinate 540,315 of SSNP01000152.1, read as the reverse complement.
GACTCTGGTTGGAACTTGACGTCTTGAAAAGGTTTCTGGGGACTTTCCTTTTCTTTGGCACCATCCAAATCACTATCAACATTTGTATTAATCAACATGGGATTTATAAATGAAGGCAAAAACCCTTTTTGTCTTGGTAAATGATAATGTGGCTTTTTGCTTTCTGTGGCTGTTGGTTGAACAATAGCAGAACCTGCAGCTGAAGAGTCATCAATGACATTACTGATAATTTTGATTGGTTGAGAACAGGTAGAGCTTTGATCATGTGGTTGTGACTGTGCAGGATCTCTGATACAAATGATGTTTCCACCTGCGCGCCCTTTGTCATATTCTCCACCAAAGGTCACCTCCTCAACCACAGAGAAGACCAGTTCATCGTGACCCATTTGGTCCAGTGGCTGTTGAACTGTCACTGTAATAGTGGCTTTCATTTCCTTAATGTCCTCGTTGATCTTGGTGGTGCTGCTAGGCAACGCATCTCCAATTATAACACTTTTAGCCAAGGACTGTGAAGAGGAACATGAAGAGGAAGGAGATATAGTCGAGCTTTTGCCAACTGGTGAAGCTCTTTTGTCGGCTTTGAACCAATCAGCAGATTTGTGACTCTCGTGTTTCTCTGATGGCTGAACTGCAGACGAACTATTGGCGTTCTTGTCCTTAGAGTCTTCCTTGGAGCAGAAATGATTACCTGACTTAACAGGTCTCGCGCTGGGAAGCTCAGTACAACAGGACATGCCCAAAGTTTGATTCAGGAGTTCCTCACTGGAACTGTTTGCACTGCACTCCTCACAGTCAAATAGACCAGAATCCTCTCTCTGGAAACTATCTCCAGGAAAAGCACCATTTGTTTGCTTTTCTCCAAAAGAGGACTGACAGCAACCCATTCCCATATTTAACAATGTCTGTGATACTTCTTTTGGGGGACGTGGTTTGATTGAAAGAGATAAACTTTTTAAGGAAGACTTGAGAACATCCATGGTCATCTCACTTCCGTCTATACAACCTAAACGTTCTTGAAGTTCAGCAAATGTGTCACATTTCAGACAGTCTCTTTCTGGCTGTTTCCTTTTTGTTTTCAAACCTTCTGTATCCACCTGCACAGTTTCTTCTGTCTTCTTCTCTCCATGCAGCTGAGGAATTTTCAGTAGCTCTTCTAGAAGAGCTGTGAACTCTGGATCGTCCAGGTCAGCTTTGTTGGGATGCAGAGAAGGTATGATAGGAACAAACTCAGGTTGAGTCAGCATTGGAGCTGCTTTAGAATGGACGGAACCATCTGAATTTATTTGGATGATGGTGTCACATGACTGGTCACTGCTAGAACGATCCAGCTGACTGTGCAGGCGGAATGAATGACTATCTATATCTACTTCTTCAGTGGAGTGGAAAGACCTTAAGGATAAAGAGTGAGGTCCTCTTTTTTCTCTTGTTAAACTTCTTCCACAAGGAGAACATGAAGTCGAATGCTGTTGGAATTTAAAAAATCATGTTATTAGAGAGTGTAACACAGAAGTAATAATTCAGAAGCTGTTTGGAGATATACAGAATAGTTCTGACCAGACAGATGTGCTAACAGCTGGTCACAGCAGGACCAGTTTTAAAGTCGACTTCTGTCGTCTTGAAACAAATCCAATCTAAAATAGGTCCTTGGAGTTTATTCAAAAGCTATTTCAGAAAAATTTCCACGGCTGTAAAATTTACATTGCAGCAATATTTATGTAAAATTATCTGATTTCTTCTATGAAAAATTCAGCATCTTTCAAATTCTATGTAGGAATATGGACATTTATTTTCCCCGACATGTCCAAATCAGCTGATTTCGAGAACAACTCAAAGTCTATGCTTAGTTTTTTGTTTGTTTGCTTTTTTAACTAAAGCTGAGGAGAAATGTTGTAGAAAATCAGTCAAAAAAATCCCATCAACCTACTTTAATTCTACACCAATGTGCATTTAGAATCATTTACATGTGATATAAGATTAAAGGTACAAAATGTAAGAATTAGACCTTGTTGTCAAATCCAAATTGTGCAGTTCATGTGGAAAAAAAAACGTCTGTTCTCAGCCACTCACCCCCTCCCCTGATTTTTCTGTTGAGTTGCCAGTTCTGATGTTGATCCTCGTTTTGTTTCTCTTGTATTTGTTTAGTTTTTGGCAATTTCTGAAGGCCCATTTGTTCAGCGTTGACTTTTCCTAATTTGGAAGGATGTGGTGGTTTATTACTTTTTGCTGCTGGTTGCTGTTGAATTACAGCTGCTTGTGTTGAAGACGTTTTTTTTTGTTTTATTTTCCTATATTAATCCCCAGTGGGGAAATTCAGCTCTGCATTTAATCCATCCTCACCGTGAGGGGAGGAGCAGAAGGCAGCCATCTTGAACAGCGCCGGGGCAGTTGCGGGGTTCAGTATCTTGCTCGAGGATACTTCGACACGTAGCCTCTTGCTAGGACTCAGGATCAAGCTCCGGTCTCCTGATTGGAGGATGACCTCCTTCCCGATAGACTACGGCCACCCCGAGGCAGCAGCGGGTTGAGTATCTTGCCCGAGGATACTTTGACGTAGCTTTTGGCACCGGGGATCAAACCCGCCATCTTTCAAGCAAAGGGCAATCGCCCTTCCGCTAGACTACGCCGCCCGCTGTCCCTTGGCAACCTTGCTGACTTACAATGTGATTCACTTTGGAACCAGGAAGTCTGGACGTGTAAATAATGATTCAGGTCTGGGCTTTTTTAAAATGACCAAAACTAGCGACCACCCAGTCGGCTGAGATCGAGATCTGTTACAATGTGACTTTATTTACAACATCAGTGGGACATTAGACTGTTGTGTGAGTATTTCACTGTAAAATTCTTACATACTGTACTTTTAATGGCTGATAATTATGAATAAAAAAAATTAGAGGAAGTCCTTGGGATTTCATAAATATATTAATTTTGTACCAGTTCCTTTAAAAACAGCAATGCTGGATCATGTTACCATGACAAACCATTGATTGTTTGTTTGTATCTCACCTATGTTCTGTTAACGCCTCTAACCTTAAATCTTTTATTCAGTAAAACTTTCTATTCTTTTGTACAGATTTAATGATGTAACTCTTTACTCTTTATAGCAACACCGGTGTTTCAGCAGCTTCCAGTTCGTTGCAGGTTTCTAGGCTGAGGCTCTTCTGAGAATGACAGATTAGGCTTTTACCCAAACCTTGAAAAAGTGGCCGCTCCTCTAATGATTTACACTTGCATTCATTTTGAGGTGGTAACCCTAAAGTATAACAGCGGTTTAACCCTGTGAGACTCTGCTGACTTCAACAAATCTGAACTGCTCTGAATTTTCTTGAAACAAACCCTTCTTACATTTATCAGGCATCGATCTACTGACAGGAAATTAAGAGATATTGGCCACATAAATGCACATTTTGATGTCTATTTTTGTAATATTTGTGAAGCAATGTGTGGTTGTTTTCTAATTTTTAAACATGCATATTGTATTATGATTCTGCCCTGATTACTGTCCACTGAGTTACATCATAGTTAACTGGAATGATATACCTTTGTCCTTTTTTGTGTCCTGCGAATGCGAGAAGCCAGTTGGATGGTGGAGAAGCTCTCTTGAAGATGTGCCAGTGAGTCATCAACTTGAGCAATCACAGCGATGTGGCAGTTTGTGTGAGACAACGATTCTCGAAGAAGCATTGACAGTTTACTGGCCCTGTGTAAAGACAGCAAGTCTCCAGGTGATGACTTGAGTCATGCATCAGTTCTTTGACAGGTAAATATGGGTCACTGATTTAAGTATCAACAAGGTGTGTTATAAGTTTTTGATTAGTTTGCAGGATCAACTACAAGACAGTGAGACTCCAGATCCGTTCAAATACGAATCCATCTGACTTTAAACTCAGACATTTTACCAAATGTTTGCAATAATATAATTTTATAATTTTCTTACTTGCTGGGTGCCGGTTTATGTCCACTCAGGAGAGACAAGACGATGGCTCCCAGTTCAGCATGAGGAGGTTTATTTTTGCTCACACCCCTCATACCACCACACACATCTATCATGGTCAACTTAGTGATGCCTCTTGAACCTACAAGCAAAAAACTCTCATTAGGAAAATGTAACTGAAAGATTTTGTTTTTTTATATCATAAGTAACTAAATTGTGTAACTACTTTGTTTTGATCTAACTATGATTTGATTGAGGATTAATGATTTTGATCTAACTAACTACTATCTAATCTATAAGAAGAGACACATAGGCAACTTATTATAGGACTACATATAATATTTTTCTTAGGATGCACCGATACTGGTATCGGGTATTGGGGCCAATATTATTCTAATGTACTCGTATCAGTATCGGTTAGTTAACCAATACCATGAACCGATACTTAAAATGTGGAAAATCTGCAATAATTTCTCAGTAAATGTTTATTTTTCACTTAAATTTTAGTTTGGTGGGAATTTTTATTAATATTTTTTATCGAGTTCACCATCATTTGATGTAACAAGCAGAGAAGAAAATAAAATCTGTCTTCCAATTTATTGCATTTTAGTATCGGCATTGATACTTGGTATTGGCAAGTACTCAGATCCATGTATTGGTATCATATCAGTTTGAAAAAAGTGGTATCATTCAATCCCTAATTTTTATTACTATTTTAAATAGAATATTTTTATTGTGTAACTCCACAATAGCAGCTTTCATTAGCATAAATCTCTGTAGATGAAAGTTAATAAAAACCTTTGCCGATCGTGCAGCTTTCGGTACGAGGGGGCTGGACGTAAAAGGTGAAAAACATTATTGAGCTGTGACACAAATATGTAACAAAGTTTGTGTGTTGACGTGCTGAGATGGCCACATCCAGAAGAGAAGCAGCTCTCTCAGCTGTGGGAGCCTTCACACGGTTATGGCTACGTATCTGGAAGAATAAAAGAAGATGTAATAAATTAATTTGTGCAATGATTTTTTTTTCCAAGTCTGATCTGATTTTTGTCTTGTCCACCTGTCAAATGAAGGTCAGTCCTATCTGTCAAACTGTTCACATGGATATCGACGAAACATCTGAATCTCACCATCTAGACAGACATTTATTCTGGGAAACTGACTGTTTAAAAGTGTTTTATTGATCTCTGCAACAGAAGAGTTACAAGAGCTCTGCTCTGCACAAAATGGCAAACCTTGCAGTGTTTACTAACTAGATTGTGACTGAAAAACTGCAGTACAAAGGAGGAAAGCTCTTTAACATTTTAAAAGGATCAAAAACAAGAAATGTTGAAATTCATGCAATGTCTCTGTAGCATTTTCTACCTAATGTAATGGGCAGTTAATTTGTCGTGTGCATAATTCAACACTGCAGTTGTTTTTCTAAAAAAAAAAGGAAATGCCTTTATTTAATTAACATAATTAACCCTTTCACCACCAAAGCAGCAGAACTGTACCAGCTCCACCCTCCAAATAAAGATAAAAAAAAAGTAAAAAGTCAAGAAATTCCCTCATGTAAAGTTACAAATAATTGAATTACCTGTTGGTTTTGTTTTAACATTCTCTAAGTTTGATTAAACTGTCCAAAATCATTCATACAACAACATCAGTTCATTTTAAACCCAGGCAGGAATCGTTTTGTTCAGGTTTTATAGGATAATGACCTTTTTTATCAACAAAACAAAAGCTCCCCATTACCTGCATCCCATCGACAGGGTCCTCTTGCACTCTGACAGGGGCTCTTATGTTGTCCTGGATACCGCCCAATGAAGGGCCAACCTCCCCCAGCAGATCTCTCAACGTATCCTCCTCCCCACAGCACAGCTCCACAGCAGACACTGACACCGTCAGATCAGTCCAGGTCCTCTCCCTGCGCCGCTCAATTGCACCATACAGCCAGGAGATAGCAAAGGGAATCAGGCCCAGCTTCTGAATGTTCTCACCACTGCCCACCATACTGGACCAGGACCCTGAAGCAGACAGCATTGGACATAGATAAATGCATGCATAGTGCAAACATGAACATGAACCCTGCTAACGCATGGACACAAAGATATGGGTTGAGCACGATTGTTTTGTCTTTTTACAATATAAATAATATAAATGTTCTATTTTCAGGTATTTTAGGACAAAGGTGTTTTATTTAGGAGAATAATAGGTATTTATATCCGAAAAGAAGCTTTCCACATGCATGTAATACATACAAAAAATAAACAATACAAAAACAAAAAGCACCAACACATGGACTGGTGTTGTATCTCCTACTGCACTTTTGCCCATATGTGTTTTGAACTCCAGGTTGAGCCATGGTTTTAGCTTTCCCTTTCTTATCCAAACTATAATTGAATGAGGATAAGAGAATTGGTTTACTCCAATTAAAGGCCGAGCTGGTCATCGTTATTCAGAGGGAATGGTATTCTGTGCGGGAGATTGATATTCTCTGGCTGTGAGCAACATGTAGCCTGTGCTGGCCAACTAATTCAATCAAATCTACGGAGAATGGCGTCATGTGAAAAAGCAGCTTCAAGGAGACTGTGTCCTTATCACGTGTGTGTGTGTGTGTGTGCTTCAAATCTATTAAATCCCTTCACGAGCACTAAGTGCAAGGTCCCATCTCCCTAATAAAAACATATTACAGGCCACTTTGTTCTCAGTCGACTTTTTGAAAAAAAAAAGTTTTTGATAAGGTTGATAAAGTTGATGTAGCAAAAGGATTTCTGTCAGAACAATCAAAAGGGAAAAACAGGAGGCGACAGAACAAATATTCATAGTCTTTCTGAATCAAGGTTGGTGCAAGGACAGAGACACTAAGTGGAGGCATGGAGTGATAAGGAAAGAATGAATGATAGTAGAAATGGGACAGGTATAGAGTAGAAGCAAGAGGGATATGGACGATCTTTAAGTGCAGATAAAAGCATCCAACTCTCATCTTAAGGTTTTAACCTGTGGCCTCTAACAGTGACCGATGACTCACCCACATTAGTGCATCCCAAACCCAAAACACATCCATCGCTGCCACTAAGGACACAACGGATGACATCAGCCAGGATGCCTGCACACATCTCGGTCTGATCAAACACAAGAAAAGACAGTGTTGTTCATCTGGATTGTTGATCCCAGCACTATGAGTCAGCAATCGATCCAGCTGAAGACCCAACGCTGTAAGCAGAGTCTAATGAATGAAGCATGTAACTGAAATTTTCATGTCATCAGATAAATAATGTAACCCAGTAGTGGTGTGTCTACTACACAGAGGCTTTAAAATGTACTAGTATAGAATGTGTCAGAATAATTCAATTCTATGAAATACCTATATGTCATCAAAATGATTCAAATGGCTAACAAAAACATTTGAAACAGTTCTCTGATTATCAGGATGATGATCCAAACCTGGCCAGATCCTTGAGAATAGGCTGCATCGAAGGTGAAGGTCTTTGCTGGACGTTTGCGTTCCCTGCCCAGTGTCATCGTGGCGTAAGGAAGGTTTGTGGCGATCGGATCCATTATGGTGACTCTTTTCTTGGATGGGTCAATCTGGAGAATGGTTGGTTGGCACTGAGTCTCTGACACCTTTAGCACAACTTTGACCTGTGGTAATGAAAATCAAAGGAAATGAGACAATGCACTTTACTTATATTTGCTGTAAACACCAGCAAATAACTGCATTTAATTTAATTAAATACTGTTATTTTTCATGAACTGGCACAAGCATGACAGTAGCTGGGATGTAGGACCCAAATGCAAACATGCAGGAGTTAAATCCAAAGTGGAGATTAAATTGCAACTCGCCCCCAAATCAACTTTTTTTGCTGATAAACTCTATAAATGCGTGTCCAATAGTTCTGTCTACATTTCCAGTTAGGATTTTTGGTATTTTAGCACATTGTAATCATGGGCGGAGTTTGTGGGGGGCAGGGGGGCAGTGCCCCCCCTGGTGGCTGAAATATGTAATGACATTATGTCAAGGAATTCAGTTTTTTTTTTATAACAGAAATGTTCCACTGCTGTTGGAGCAAACAAACATGGCACAACTCCTTCCAGTTTTCTCTAGATTGTTGGGAAGAAAGCAATAAGTGCTCCACTCTCATTCAAACTAGTGTTGACAGGCTCTTGAAAGCTCCCTCAGCAATGGCGGACGCTCTACTTCTGGTGTTTGCTCAGATTAATCTTGCCTAAATGTTTTAAAACATACTGATATTTAAATTATTTCAATTAAACTACATGCTAGTATGAAATTAAATTAATTTCATACTAGCAAGTTTAATTGAAGTTGGTTCAGATTCATATTTAATTAATATTAAATTCCAGAAAAACTTTTTCTGCAATGAGAAGGATTCGGAACTGGCTACGGTTAACAATGGGAGCAGCAAGGTTTTCAGCCCTAGCTGTGCTTCACATCGAGGGGGACATAACTGCCCAGCTGTCACCCGAGACGATTGTGGGTGTTTACGCAGGGCGCAAAAAAAGACGATTACTTTTGCACTAGGTAAGACACTTTCTTTAAATGAATAGTTATAAGCTTAGCAGCTACTGTGTGTACTGTATAAAGTGTTTTAACAGCTGGTTTTGAAAATCATCAAATGGTGATTAAAGTTTAACTTTATGGTTGCTGGTAGTGAATGTCACTTGCGTGCCATCATGTGCAATGCGCTTTGTGGGTTTGCATTGTGTGCGCGCGCGCACTCGTTCGTGTCAGAGCGCGTGACAATTTTTGCCCCCCCTGATGCAAAAATCAAACTCCGCCTATGATTGTAATAAAACTATAAATTTTCTACCAAAAACCGTTAGTGGAGCACCCTCTTCCGGTTAAAACGTTACACTGCACTTGAATTTAAATCAGGCATTGCTATTGGCTGAGACCTTATTTTCTTTATACCTGACGTCACTGTTCTGCTGTGTGGAGTATAAAATAAGCTCCATCTCGGCCACACCTCCGTAATAAGGTGGAGTTTGAATAGCAAGTGTTTATAACCATTATCAGAGTTCATTTTCGTGCAATGTTTGTGATTGTGTGAAAAAATGTGTGTTGCACATAACTGAATGATTTTCTCTTCATGCTGGGATACTTTGATTTATACCTTGGGCATCTCTCTGCAACACACGTTTTCTGTTGCGGACAAAAAGGTACGGTGATCGCAAGCAAAGTCACATGATTACTCGAGTTCATCTAAATGGAGCTTTAGCTCTGGCAAACAACAATGTACCACTAAGAGACAGGCTCCATTCTATGCAACTCAGCCACTGCAGGGCAACTACTGGCTCAAAACAATACGGATCAGGGATGCTTCCTCACTTTCCTCTGTTAAGCTGCAACATGTCAATCACAGCCCAGATCGACACCCCCCCCTCACATGTTAGCTGGTCCACCAGGCAACGCCTCCTTTTAAGGCATTTTTTTTAAATCAGGGAGTGTGGGCAGGGGTTATAATCTGGAGGAGGTGAGTTGCACTTAAAGGTACAGTATGTAAGAATTTTACAGTCTAATGTCCCACCGATGTTGAAAATAAAGTCATATTGTAACAGATCTCCATCTCAGCTCAGATCTGAGTGGTCGCCAGTTTTTGTCATTTTAAAAACCGCCATAATGTTCATGTGCTACCGAGGAGTCTGTCCTCCATTTGTCTGCCATATAACTAACTTACCAAGCATACATGGGACGTGCTTTGTTGGCTTCCCTCAGTCAAAAATTTTCCATAATACAGCGCAGTATTTCCAAAAATATGGCGGATCAGGAGCCGGCAGCAGCCAGGTTGATAGTACACAGTTACTCTGGCAGAATTCTAGGATATTTGTTCTAGATCAGACTGCCACTGCTGCTTGTGCATGCAAGAATCCATAGAATTCAATGTACATAGTTATGTATGACTGGTTTTCTCTCTCTTTTTTTTTTTTTTGCACAAACCCCTGCAATTGTCTTAAAAATAGTTTTAAGATGACATTAATCCACTTTGTTCTCAGATTAGCAATTTGGTTGTTTTTGATTTCATTGAATTTAACTCTATTTCTCCAAACTTAAGTTAATAAAAAGGGGATTAAAGGTGGTATATGGAATATTTTCATAAAAAGCAATATTTTTAATAAAATAATACTTCCACGGGGTGTTTAGAGGGTTGTAGAATGAAAATACAGCAATTCCTTTAAAAATTATATTTGAAGTAAAATATTACAAAATATTAATTTTGATGGGCATGACGTTGGCATTTTGTTTACATTTACCAGCCAATAGCTGGCAGAGCAGCGGGCACCATTTTGGATTGCCTAATAACGTAAATAATCCAGCACAGTGAGGCTGGTACTGTGGAGTCTACAGGTCAAGTAGCTGGAAGCACTGGGTACATGTGGTGATTATATACCTTATTTGCTTGCTATAGAGGGTTTCCCTCTGGGGTTTCCCATGTGACGAGCAAGTTCTGTGTAGAAACGTTTTTTAAATAACATGCTAGCTAATACGTAGCTGCAGCATGTTGCTGAAGTGGAGGAGAGCTTTTCGACCACTTTTTCGACTGGAAGACACACCGTGGAGGATTTTATTGCTTTTTTTATTTTATTGGATAAGTGGTGCGTGCAGGATGGTGTGTGAGGAGGACAGAGGATCTTAAGAGGGACTGCAGGGAGTTTTGGAGCCGCGGGGCAACTGTGAGCTCTTTGCCACGGACTTAATCGATAACTGAGCTACAAACAGGTAGGAGCTGCTTTTATCAGAGTCAGTGTGTGATCAACGGGGCTGGAGAGCATGATTAGTGAGCTGAACTCATGATATTTTATTGTCCTGCTCGGATCGGGGATCTGAGTGGATTTGGTGAGGAATATTGGTCGACCTGAGCGTCGGAGCTCGCGTACGCACGGGGGGTTAAAGAGCCTGGCACCCAGCTCAAGGCTTTGTGCTGTGTTATTCTGTTCCAAGTTCCATATACCACCTTTAATACAAACTATGTAAGTATTCCCATAATGAAATATGTCATTACACAGTATTGAAGTCTGAGCAAAAAGGGGTTATTAATATTCTGCTTATGTGAAATGCCCTTCACTGAGGTAGTTCTTCTATATGGAAGGACTCAAAGTGATTCTACTGTCCAAAAATGCCTCTAACAACATGCAGGAATGAGATCAGGGGTATTCAGGGTCAATAATCCAGGCCAGTGCACAGCTCAACGATGTTTACCTCATCCATTAGCATCTGTCTTGGCTAAGTCCACTTTATTTCTCCTTTCCTATTTCCATCCTTACAAGATTATGTTCACATTCCAGCGTACAACAGCCCAATCTTCACATTCTGTTTAGAATTTAGCTCTACGAGACTGAAACTAGATATATGCATCCTGACACCCAGACAAATCTGGTTGTCTTGATATTCCACAGAATCATATTACACCATGATGAGATCATCCCTCATCGACTGAATCTGAAAACCTGACAACCATATCTGCTACGTGATACGTTCTTTATGTGTATGTTCCTTTTCTCCTATTAAAAATACAAAAAGAAGGTCTTTAACTCTATTGAACGTGTGTCTGATTGTGTTTCTAAGGTTTAAATAATTCAAGAGAAACGTTTACAAGCAAATAAAATCCTCTTCTTACACAGAACAAGCCACACAAAGCTAAGTGTTTCTGGGCAGGTGGGGTCTGTCTGAGCCCTCATCTGTAACTCTAGACAAAACCCAAGAGTCCATCTACAAGACACTGGGAGCGCAGGCCATCAAATTGATCCGCTCAGTTTCTGTCTCACAGGAGGTGAGGAGCGGGGTGGGGAGGAACAAGATGGAGACATTAGCACCACATTACAGTGTATCATGGCGGCAGAATGATATAAGATATCATCCAAATTGACTGAGATCTCTTTATGCATCAACACACACGGTCCTGTTTGTGGGAAAAAATGGTGGACGTTCTGACAAATCTACATCAACGAATCCAACACGATTCAGTGTTTGTTCTCGTGAATTTTAATTATTTGCTCTTAAACCTGCACAGATGTTTTATTTAGTGATAGTGAGTTTTAAAATCAAATGTGCTTCATTACACGATTACGAATCAGTATTCAGATAAGTTTGAGTTTGAAGTCCACCTTGGCAACATTGGGTGAGTCTTTGGATCGAGCGGCAGCTTGCAGCAGGCAGGAGGGAACTGGTGGGGGGTTGTTTTGGATGATCTCCCTGAAGCAGGTGGAGAGATTGGAGGGAGCTGGATCAGAAGTCAGTCCCTTTTTCCTCAGTGTCAAGTTGAGCTTCTCAGCTGCCCTGCAGGAAGGAAGGGAGATATTTGGTAGCTCTGCCTGAGCAAAAGTGAATAATGCAACACTGAAAATATCCTCCAAGTTAAAATCGTGGACTTGAAATATCTTAGAAAAATGAGGTGAAATATCCCTCAAAATACTTTATGCATCCTAATGTATAATTACATTATTATTTTATTGCATTAATATAATATGTATATTGTCAAATGTTGTTTTTGACAAAGAAAATTATGTTGCAAACAAATATGTAACATTTTTATATGGATTATTCTGCTGAATATTTAATTATTTAACTTGTTTTATCAGTTTAAAATAATGATGAAATTGTTTCAAACCACCCAAATTATTATCGGAATGATTCGGATGAGCCCAACGGAAATTCATTTGCACATTTTGGTCAATTTTTGGTCATATCTGGGTCTTACTTGTGTTTTTGGTTCATGTTTGTGCTTCCTCACGCTTTTCACTGGTTTTCCATGATTTTGGAATTGAAGGATGAAATTAACAACAATGTACTGCAAACATATTGTGTTACATGAATGAAATTTTGACATGTAATAATTGACATTTATCTTTCTTTTTTTTTTTTACAGATATCTATAGACTTACTTTGCCAAAAGTGACATAGCAGCCGTGTTGGCAATAGTCACCACTCTGGAAATGTGAGGGATTTTGGAACTTGTCTGTAGACTCTTGGCATCACTGCAGCTCCGTGTAAAACCATCTGCAGCCTGTCAGGGGGAGAAAACTTGTGATATAAATATACAAACCTGTAGCTCCATAAGCCCCAATAAAAGGTGAAATTATGGGAATTACTGAGGGGGAGAAACATGAAGTGTTTCTGTGTCCTTCTAATACGACCTGGTCTGTATGTTAGAGCTCAACGTGAAGGCAGTAAGACTGACTGCAGGCCTCTTATCAGTGATTCAGGCTGTTCACAGGCTAATTGACATAACTCTGTTTTCTTTTAGTGACATCTAACCATTAACCATTAAGTGCCAATTAGTGCCAGGAGAGATCTGTTGCAGTGGTTTGGAATGAGGCCGGGCTGACGGAGACCCAAGATAAAAAATGGATAATGACTTGTAGTCTCTCTCATATGAATCCTTTGTACCTTCTCTTTCTCTCTGCTTGAATATTTCTTTGTACTTCCTTCTAAAAGGGTCTTTTATTATCACTTATTTCTTGATATTGTGGGGCATTGTGCTGTTGTCACATCTGACTGAACAAGTTCATTTAAAAAGACGTTAATAACAGTTAAGTACATGAATCTCTGCCTTTTTTTATTTCCACACATGGCATTAAAAACCATCTTGTTCTAAACAGGAGACAACAAACTGCTTTAGTCCACACTTTACACATGAATACAGACCATAAACTGACATCAGCTTTCATTTCTTTGCTCTAAATCAAACTTTAACTGACAGGCTGTGATGTGGTGTGTTGTGCAGGATATTAACTGTGCAAACAGAGGACATCAGCTGAGTGGTCCTTCTGTTATCCAGGACACCTTAACACAAACACTGCTTCAGGAATCTGGGCACATACCCCCGATGTGCTCCGTCTTTAAAAAATTCAACATTTTACCAGTCATTTACTGAAGATGGGGGGAGAGGTTTGCACACTCAGCAGAAGCTTCCATCACAGTAATGCATATTTTACCAGACACAATTTTAAATATGGCTGCCCCCCCCCCCCCCCCCTCCCCATTGATCACAAGTGCTTTTGGACTGGCAAGCTTTTATGACAGGTAAATCATGACCTAATTCCATTCCATTAGCAGAAGGACTTTTAAAGAACGTGCTCGGCCGTGGGATGGAAAGCGCCTCTGATTAGGAGCTGTGAATCATCGATGTGTGCTCTCATAAATACATACATTAACCATATAGCTCAATAAAAGGGGTGGGTGGGTGGGGGTGCATACTGAAAAATATGTCGGATGGGATGTGGTGCTTAAGGGAGGCTTTTAGAGGTACCTTATGGTATGAATTTGGGGTGACACCATCTGTACTGGATACAAATTTTGAGGCCACCAGCTGCTGCTGCCCCTCCACCCAGCACTCCATATCGAGGTTGGGGAGCTTGGCCCCCCTTCGTCTGAGGGTTTGAGTACTCCTCTGAGGCGTCCTGGGACTCTGTGGGGTACGAGGACTGTGTGATTGACTGCGTGGCTGATGCACAGCCTCCCTTGAGACTCTCTCTCCATGCTTTTTCTCACTGTGTCCCAGAACTGCTGCGGCACTGAGGCTGGCTTCAAACGAAGGCTTAGCTAATGAGAGACTGCGATTCAGAGCCAGGTGGATGGCCTCGTGTTTAAGCTGGTTCCGGTTGGTGCCACAGACTCCACACAGACCCATCTCCCTCTCCCGCTCACTGCAATCTGTTCTGGGATGACTGTGGACACGAAGGTTGTCATGAAGAAACACTGACAGGTTGCTTGTTTCCTGCAGAATTTGAGAAAACAGAAGGAGAAGAACTTTGAAAATTCTGGAGCAGGATTTACCTGTGAGAGTCTTTATCCTAATTGGCCTCATGTTAAACTGTAAAATACAAACAAAAAATCTAGTATTTTTAAAAAAAGACAAATAAATTCTAATTCTTTCCATATGATGTTGTGTCTGTGTGTCACACAGACATTGTGGGTTTTTTTCACACATTGTATTTTCACTGTGTCTGTTTTTTCTTTCACAGTCATGAAAATCTTTAAATGCACTTAATCTCCAGTGAAAAACCAAACATGACATTACAAAGTAAAGTTACATTAAAAACATCTGAGACTGGTGCGGGATTCGAACTCTGTTCTTCTGTTAACCAGTTGTGAATGTAGTTATACAGTATCACTCAGTCCTTTTCAACCTATAGAATACAAACTTAGTAGCTACACGTGATGCAACAATCCTTCTCTGAGTAACTGTTAAAACACTGCTGCAACATTGTTGAAAGTAATTTCCACGTCAAATGTTGCACAAAAAAAATCATGTTTCTTAAAACAAAACATAATTTTAGTTTTCACACTTTAAAGATTCATGTTCATTGTTATACTCTTACACGGGATATAAAGGAGTTAGTTGGTCTTCAAATAATGTAACACGATTGAGTAATGAGAAGGAACTAGAAACACGTAACACATATAGAAGACATGGAGATGATGATACTGTCTCATGATCCTAAAAAGTGCAGTGTGAAGTTTTAAAATAAATGAACAGTTTTGTACATTTCAGATCATGAAACATTCTGAAACGACTTCATTCTAATGCAAAATATAATGAGATTAACCTGTTCACATCTGGGATGGATTCAGATCTTTAACCCTCTATATAATGACCTCATTGCAACTCTTCTCTGGACTGAAGTGCAGGAATCAAACATGTTTTCTGAAAACCGAGAACTTTTATTTGATGGTCCTCCTGGGACTCTTCTGCTTCAAGGGGGGCCCTTGATGTCCTGGATCTGGGTTTTCCCCATGGTCTGCTTCAAGGTCTGGAGGGTGGGGCTTTTTGCACCCACTGGTAAATAATTTAATGGAGAAACCTTATAGATGCAAACACAGGTGGGCACACAGGTGCGCACAGAGGTGTTCACACATGTGTGCAAACAGGTGGACACACAGATGTGCACACAGGTGTTCAAACAGGTGTTCACACAGGTGTGCACACAGGTGTTCACACAGGTGTGCAAACAGGTGGACACAGATGTGCACACAGGTGTTCAAACAGGTGTTCACACAGGTGTGCAAACAGGTGGACACACAGGTGTGCACACAGGTGTGCACACAGGTGTTCACACAGGTGGGCAAACAGGTGGACACAGATGTGCACACAGGTGTTCAAACAGGTGTTCACACAAGTGTGCAAACAGGTGGACACACAGATGTGTGCACATGTGTGCAAACAAGTGGACACACAGATGTGCACACAGGTGTTCACACAGGTGTGCAAACAGGTGGACACACAGATGTGTGCAAACAGGTGGACACACAGATGTGTGCACAGATGTGCAAACAGGTGGACACACGGATGTGCACACAGGTGTTCAAACAGGTGTTCACACAGGTGTGCAAACAGGTGAACACACAGATGTGTGCACAGGTGTGCACACAGGTGTTCACACAAGTATTCAAACAGGTGTTCACACAGGTGTGCAAACAGGTGGACACACAGATGTGCACACAGGTGTGCAAACAGGTGTTCACACAGGTGTGCAAACAGGTGAACACACAGATGTGTGCACAGGTGTGCACACAGGTGTTCACACAAGTATTCAAACAGGTGTTCACACAGGTGTGCAAACAGGTGGACACACAGATGTGCACACAGGTGTTCAAACAGGTGTTCACACAGGTGTGCAAACAGGTGAACACACAGATGTGTGCACAGGTGTGCACACAGGTGTTCACACAAGTATTCAAACAGGTGTTCACACAGGTGTGCAAACAGGTGGACACACAGATGTGCACACAGGTGTGCAAACAGGTGGACACACAGATGTGTGCACAGATGTGCAAACAGGTGGACACACGGATGTGCACACAGGTGTTCAAACAGGTGGACACACAGATGTGCACACAGATGTGCACACAGGTGTTCAAACAGGTGTTCACACAGGTGTGCAAACAGGTGAACACACAGATGTGTGCACAGGTGTGCACACAGGTGTTCACACAAGTATTCAAACAGGTGTTCACACAGGTGTGCAAACAGGTGGACACACAGATGTGCACACAGATGTGCACACAGGTGTTCAAACAGGTGTTCACACAGGTGTGCAAACAGGTGAACACACAGATGTGTGCACAGGTGTGCACACAGGTGTTCACACAAGTATTCAAACAGGTGTTCACACAGGTGTGCAAACAGGTGGACACACAGATGTGCACACAGATGTGCACACAGGTGTTCAAACAGGTGTTCACACAGGTGTGCAAACAGGTGAACACACAGATGTGTGCACAGGTGTGCACACAGGTGTTCACACAAGTATTCAAACAGGTGTTCACACAGGTGTGCAAACAGGTGGACACACAGATGTGCACACAGGTGTTCAAACAGGTGTTCACACAGGTGTGCAAACAGGTGAACACACAGATGTGTGCACAGGTGTGCACACAGGTGTTCACACAAGTATTCAAACAGGTGTTCACACAGGTGTGCAAACAGGTGGACACACAGATGTGCACACAGGTGTTCAAACAGGTGGACACACAGATGTGCACACAGATGTGCACACAGGTGTTCAAACAGGTGTTCACACAGGTGTGCAAACAGGTGAACACACAGATGTGTGCACAGGTGTGCACACAGGTGTTCACACAAGTATTCAAACAGGTGTTCACACAGGTGTGCAAACAGGTGGACACACAGATGTGCACACAGGTGTTCAAACAGGTGTTCATACAGGTGTGCAAACAGGTGAACACACAGATGTGTGCACAGGTGTGCACACAGGTGGACACACAGATGTGTGCAAACAGGTGGACACACAGATGTGTGCACAGATGTGCAAACAGGTGGACACACGGATGTGCACACAGGTGTTCAAACAGGTGGACACACAGATGTGCACACAGATGTGCACACAGGTGTTCAAACAGGTGTTCACACAGGTGTGCAAACAGGTGAACACACAGATGTGTGCACAGGTGTGCAAACAAGTGGACACACAGATGTGCACACAGGTGTTCACACAGGTGTGCAAACAGGTGGACACACAGATGTGCACACAGGTGTGCAAACAGGTGGACACACAGATGTGCACACAGATGTGCACACAGGTGTTCAAACAGGTGTTCACACAGGTGTGCAAACAGGTGAACACACAGATGTGTGCACAGGTGTGCACACAGGTGTTCACACAAGTATTCAAACAGGTGTTCACACAGGTGTGCAAACAGGTGGACACACAGATGTGCACACAGGTGTTCAAACAGGTGGACACACAGATGTGCACACAGATGTGCACACAGGTGTTCAAACAGGTGTTCACACAGGTGTGCAAACAGGTGAACACACAGATGTGTGCACAGGTGTGCACACAGGTGTTCACACAAGTATTCAAACAGGTGTTCACACAGGTGTGCAAACAGGTGGACACACAGATGTGCACACAGGTGTTCAAACAGGTGTTCACACAAGTGTGCAAACAGGTGGACACACAGATGTGTGCACATGTGTGCAAACAAGTGGACACACAGATGTGCACACAGGTGTTCACACAGGTGTGCAAACAGGTGGACACACAGATGTGTGCAAACAGGTGGACACACAGATGTGTGCACAGATGTGCAAACAGGTGGACACACGGATGTGCACACAGGTGTTCAAACAGGTGGACACACAGATGTGCACACAGATGTGCACACAGGTGTTCAAACAGGTGTTCACACAGGTGTGCAAACAGGTGAACACACAGATGTGTGCACAGGTGTGCACACAGGTGTTCACACAAGTATTCAAACAGGTGTTCACACAGGTGTGCAAACAGGTGGACACACAGATGTGCACACAGGTGTTCAAACAGGTGTTCACACAGGTGTGCAAACAGGTGAACACACAGATGTGTGCACAGGTGTGCACACAGGTGTTCACACAAGTATTCAAACAGGTGTTCACACAGGTGTGCAAACAAGTGGACACACAGATGTGCACACAGGTGTTCACACAGGTGTGCAAACAGGTGGACACACAGATGTGTGCACATGTGTGCAAACAAGTGGACACACAGATGTGCACACAGGTGTTCACACAGGTGTGCAAACAGGTGAACACACAGATGTGTGCACAGGTGTGCACACAGGTGTTCACACAAGTATTCAAACAGGTGTTCACACAGGTGTGCAAACAGGTGGACACACAGATGTGTGCAAACAGGTGGACACACAGATGTGCACACAGGTGTGCAAACAGGTGGACACACAGATGTGTGCAAACAGGTGGACACACAGATGTGTGCACAGATGTGCAAACAGGTGGACACACGGATGTGCACACAGGTGTTCAAACAGGTGGACACACAGATGTGCACACAGATGTGCACACAGGTGTTCAAACAGGTGTTCACACAGGTGTGCAAACAGGTGAACACACAGATGTGTGCACAGGTGTGCACACAGGTGTTCACACAAGTATTCAAACAGGTGTTCACACAGGTGTGCAAACAGGTGGACACACAGATGTGTGCAAACAGGTGGACACACAGATGTGTGCACAGATGTGCAAACAGGTGGACACACGGATGTGCACACAGGTGTTCAAACAGGTGGACACACAGATGTGCACACAGATGTGCACACAGGTGTTCAAACAGGTGTTCACACAGGTGTGCAAACAGGTGAACACACAGATGTGTGCACAGGTGTGCACACAGGTGTTCACACAAGTATTCAAACAGGTGTTCACACAGGTGTGCAAACAGGTGGACACACAGATGTGCACACAGGTGTTCAAACAGGTGTTCACACAAGTGTGCAAACAGGTGGACACACAGATGTGTGCACATGTGTGCAAACAAGTGGACACACAGATGTGCACACAGGTGTTCACACAGGTGTGCAAACAGGTGGACACACAGATGTGTGCAAACAGGTGGACACACAGATGTGTGCACAGATGTGCAAACAGGTGGACACACGGATGTGCACACAGGTGTGCACACAGGTGGACACACGGATGTGCACACAGGTGTGCACACAGGTGTTCAAACAGGTGTTCACACAGGTGTGCAAACAGGTGAACACACAGATGTGTGCACAGGTGTGCACACAGGTGTTCACACAAGTATTCAAACAGGTGTTCACACAGGTGTGCAAACAGGTGGACACACAGATGTGCACACAGGTGTTCAAACAGGTGTTCATACAGGTGTGCAAACAGGTGAACACACAGATGTGTGCACAGGTGTGCACACAGGTGTTCACACAAGTGTTCAAACAGGTGTTCACACAGGTGTTCAAACAGGTCCAGACACACACTAACTTGGGCTGCAGCTATAAGTAATGTGTGTTAAGCAGTGTGTGTCGTTACTCATATGTTAACATTGTTTTACATGCATGTTGGTTTTTGTTGTGATCTCTCTGTTCTTGTTTTTCTTTTGTGTTACCTCTGCCAGGAGGTCTCATCAGTTTGTCTCTCAGCAAGAAAACTCAAAAAGTTCTGGATAGATTTTGATTACATTTTCAGGAAAAGTCACAAATGGCCCAAAAAAGAAGTGCATAGATTTTGGGGGTGATCTGGATCACTGTCTGGGTTCAGGAACGTTTGAAGAATTTTTCATCATTGTGAGATATGGGCTGTTTTTAACATAGCTGCATGTACATGTATCTGCATGCATGTTTTCTTTTCCTTCTTCCTTTTACATGATGTCAGCTGAACCATAACAGCTGTAATAAACTAACATAATATCCAAATAAAATTACAGTAGCAAATGTTGTTTGCTCTTTGCACCCAGATAAAAATTCCAATTGCCAGACAGAACAAGGTGGAAAAGATAAAACAAACCCTGAGAACTGAAGGTGGTGAGATAGTTCAGATCATCCTCATACAGATGTTTGAGTGCCCAGTCTGGACCACGTTCTCCCAAATCCAACACCACTAAACCGAGAATCATCTCACTTTTAATCCCGATGAAGATTTTTACCTGACAAAATCCAGCACACAGTTCCTCCCTTTAAGTCTCTTTATCTTGCATGTATTAAACTTCCTCACACGCTGACCCACATTCCCTTAGACGTGGACAATACTCCTCAGATAATCTATAAAACAAAACCATCCATTTTGGAATAAGCAGAATTTCCTTCTTGCTCAGCTGTTCTCCATTTAACATTAGATGCCTCAGATTTTATAAAAAGAACAAAAGCGACACAAGTTCACACCCGATTGTTATATCATATATATATCATGGAGCTACAGTCCTTCTGAGGAACACATGGGATCAATAAACCTAAAAGAAGCTCACTTGCTTATTTGATTTCTCCTGAACACGTTGGCAGAAAGCTTCCAGCTCTCTCCATCATTCACTCACTTAAACGGCAGTGGCCGTGCAACCTTCCCTCTTAAGAGGACAAAAATAAATAGCCTTTCCTCAGAGGGGAGAACCAAGGATGACACAGAGATGTTGCAATAAAATATTCATACCAATGTGAAACCACTCACAGGAATGTCGGCGCTTTACTTTGCTTTTTGAGGTGTGAGTGATGGATGTTGGCAGTTGTAAATGAATTCCTCCGAAAACATTTTGCACGGAGTGCCTGGTGTTTAGTATCTCAGTCCTTCAACAAATAATTTGTTTTTTAAAATTCATTGCATTTTAGAAAAATACAATTTTTAAGTCACTGATTGTTCAGATTACAGTTTTTTCATCAAATAAAATTCAAAGAATGAATCAAATATTCAGCTGGTGGCTGACATGAGTTTTGAAGTAAATAAAGGACATTTAAGATTTTATTTATTGGTGGCCACTTTAATTTAACCATGAATAAAATGAAGATGTTTTTTTTCTTTAATATGACATCACAATTAAATGTGATATACCCTTTACTACTGCTACCACATAAGAACAAATGTGACTAAAAATTAAGCTCAAACACAAACAATTTGACACATAAATGTTTGGATCAGCTTTTAAACAAAGAAAGTAAAGAGAAGTGGCTCCAGATTCGAGCTCGTGTTTTCCATCAGAACATCACTGACCTTGCAGGAGAAGTGATGGTGGACCGCCAGACTCAGAGCTTGTTTCTTCAGAGCAACAAGGGCCGCAGAGCACTTCTCACAACACGCAACTTTCCGATCGGACCTTCCAAAACCGGGACCCACAGAAGTAGATCCTCTATAAAGTGTAGTGCCACTAGCAAAAGACATTCTTGTGCGGTCTCCCAGTGATCCTGAATGGGATTTATAGGACGGGACATCGTCCGCTCTTTGGCACATATTCCGATCGTCCCTGGACCCCATGGCACCGTCAGGAGCGGGGCGCTCTTTGGCTTGGCATTCTCTTCTTATCCTGCAGCTCGCAGAAAAACCCACGGACTCCCTGTGATGTTGTAGCTACTTGTGAGCTCTGAAAAATAAATCATCATAAAGAGGATGCAAGTGGGCTTTGGCTGAGGGAAATTAGATATCAATCGACGTGGGCAACTGTAACCACACCCTAATGTTTTTTTTTTTTTTTTTTTTTTTGCAGTGCAACATGATGCTCCTATACATGAAAACTAAAAAAAAGAAAAAGACAACAGGCAGTCTTCACCATATCCCATCAAATGTGCTTGATAATTAAATAAATCTCCCCTGCCTTTTGCACTCATAGCTAGATTTAAGGCTGAAATATCTCACAACTTTTAAATATTTATATCCTAAAGATTTTGGAACACAGGTGGGTTTGGCTAAAGTTTGATTTTATGCCTCTGGAAATATAAAGCAATTAAGGGCTGTTGAGTCATTTTGGGTTTAAGGGAAAACTCTGCCCAAATGAGAAGTTAAAGTCAATATACTGAAAAGGTGGAGTGACACGAGCGCGCGCCCAGGTGAGCTCTTTGAAGTCACTTATTGTAAACTGCTCAGAAAGGACAAACATTCAGAAATTTTTACGTAATATTTTTTAATATGAATACAACTATTTTTATTACAAATGAACATTTATTTTATTTTCAACCTGATTTCATATTAGAATGAAATGACTTGGATTAAAGACCAAAATCTTTCAGTTTCACAAAAACCAGAAAATGGACGACGAATCTCTCTCCCTCATATTTATTAATATATATATATGAAATGTTTTATATATTTTATATATGAAATATAGCTATTTATCTGATGACGGCAGATTGTCAGCTGTGTACATTTGGGGCTGCGCTCCTCTCCGGATCATTACGGTAACATTCACTGCGCTCCTCTCCGGATCATTACGGTAACACTCACCGCGCTCCTCCCCTGCCAGATCAGGCTCAACAGAGCTCTCTGCCGGTGAAATTGGCTGCGTAGTGGGTGACATCTGGTAGTTTCGAGATACATTTATATTAGCAGAAGCCTTTGTTATTATTTATCGACGTATTTTAATAGATTGTGTTGTTAATCATTCAAAATGAGCTCAATTAACGTGAAGAAGCTTAAAGTTAACGAGCTAAAGGACGAGCTGAAAAAGCGAAACCTATCGGACAAGGGGCTGAAGGCCGAGCTGATGGAGCGCCTGCAGGCCGCGCTAGACGAGGAGGCCCTGGCAGGAGAGTCTTCAACTACTCCGGAGGCTTCGGCGGACGAAGGTATCGAGCAGGCCGCAGAGCCCCAGGAAGGTATGGGAGAAGAAGAAGAGGGCCCGGTAGAAGAGAGCATGGAGGCTCATGAAGAAGATCCGGAGAATGATGGTGACGGTGTAACGGCGGAGGACGAAGAAATGGGTGAGGGGGAAGAGGAAGGTGACGAGGAAGACGAGATGGATCCCATGCTAAAGGGAGATGTGGACGACATGGAGAAAATCGACACCGAGGACGGTGAGCCCGGGGACCAGGCTGCAGAGGGTGAGTAAAATGAATGGGTTTGGACATGTTGGATGAACCGTGGCTGTGTCCGGTTTTGGCAGAGGGGGGTGTATGTGTAGATTTGAATGCGTTTTCCGTGAGGGAGGGGGGGGGACTGATGTTACCGATCACAGCGTCCATGTTGAATCAGACAGCGTGATCCAGGCGTTAGATTCCACCCGCCACCACCTTGTTTCAGTAGCCCGTTTTACAAACGTTAACATCATCTACGCCATAGGTTCACACGGATATGTGTTAACCCTTAAGGTAGTTAAGATGAGTTAGTGGTTTGAGACTTTGGTAAAGCTTGGTTAGCTTGTTAGCGTGCTAGTTAGCATAATTTCCTTTGTGTCTGGTCGGTGCTAACTAGCTAATCAGCGTGTTAGCCATTTCAGAGGTACTGGTCGTTCTTGAAGACGTGTTGAATGTTTCAGCCCACGTATTCTGGTTGAAATATTTTTTCTAAATATGTTTTCATTAAAAATGTCCCAAGTAGGCGCGTTATTAGTATTGAGACTTTTTTAAATTTAAGAAACGGGCTGATAGAGGAAACCTCTGAACTTGCTAACTTAAAGCTTCTGTTCGAAAAAAAGGAACTTTACATGTCGATGGTTTCAAACACAGAGTATCACAGGGTTTAAATTGATTGGTTTACTATAGATTTGTGTAATAAGAGTCAGGTTATACAGGTAAACACATGGCGGGGTGGTTTAGGTTTGAATGGGTTTCCCTGCATGATGCATTTGTCCCTGCTAACAATAGACCCTCTAAAGGCATAGAAACTGTTTTAAGCCCTCTGTTCAGGGTTATTACCTAGCTTGTTTTTCAGCCCCAGCAAACTCTGTTCATGTTGTTCATTTGGGCCTCTTTCTATTCTAATTCCTATAAGTCATAAAGTATGATTGTGTTGTTTTAAGTGTAACTATGAGGCGTTGCCTCTACATGAGTTAATATTAATATTATTAATCAACATGGTCGACAGAATGTAACTAATGAACGGGCTTTGTGGGCCAGAACCCCACAGCCAGTCCGACCTCTCTCTCTGTCTCAAAAAGGAGCACCTCATTCTATATCTTTGTTCTATTTTCAAAGGAGATGCGGACAAAGACACGAATGCTGATCAGAAGAATAAGAAGGGTGTTAAGAGACGCCGGGAGGAACATGGAAGGGGCTACTTTGAATTTATTGAAGAGAACAAATACAGCTGGTAAGGATGGGACAGAGCAAAGGTGGCCTTCAGCATCCCTGAAGCGCCATCTGCAGCTTTGTTGAATTGTATTGGCTTTAAGTGCCAATGCACATAACTAGCAAGAGATAAACCCTCATTTGAAGTATTTTATCATATATTGATGATATAACTTTTCACACATGTGTTTGAGGGTCATCCCTGACTAGCTAAAGAGCCTTACCATTTACTTTTGTACAGTGCCCACTCACATTGTGTCTTTAATGGACTGCATTCTGTAGCAGAAGTGCATCGATCAGATCTTTACAAATCTTCACATGTGTTCCTCATGCCACTTATTGTTTTGGAAAGCCCGTTGTTTCCTCGAGGAACTGCTTCCTTTGAGGCTGCTTTAAGAGAACCCCTTGGAAACTAGCAGATGTTCACTTTTTAAATGGAGAGGGGTGTAGCTGAGGGGCGTGGGATGAGGGGTCCATAGCTGCAGGGTGTCACACCAGGATGTAGCAAATATTCCCAGTGTTGGAACGCCCACAAAGGAGCTCGCTAATGATCGTCCATCGTTTTGCCTCGCAAGGGTCTTTTCTTTCTTTTTTTCATTTTATGTATTTCTTTCACTGGTTGTATGATGTTCAGATGCTATTTCTGTATCACGTCCTGTCTGTGAGTGCTTGTGTTGTGAGTATACGAATGCTTTTGCAGGACTATTTTTAACCCCTGCATACGTGTGACAATCATGCATGGCCTGCATGTGTGGGTGTGTGTACATGTACCTACCTCTTGGTCAGTGTTTTGTTTTCATTGCGCTGCTGACACACTGAAGATCAATGGGCAGAAAGTGAAACTGCTTTTGGAGTTTTTTTACATTATTGTTCTTATTGATCCACATTTCAGAGTACAAGAGTCCTTATTAAGGAGACCAGAATTACTGAAGTTACTTCTTATTTCACGTCAGAACTTTTTGAAAGCTCTCTTTGTTTTAAAGAAATAACATTCAACAGGGTTAGAGATTTTTAATTCACTTTGATGTGGAAATATCATGTCCAAGGCGCAAACTGACCTGAGGTGTGAGACTTCAACAAGAGCCTCGAGTAATCTCCCCACTGCAGCCATATGTGCCGCTTTAAGGACTGTCTAGAGTCAAGATGGCGACAGGTGTCTCTGGATCCAGGTAGAAACTGATCCATAAAGAATACGGCTCTCCCTCTCTCTTCAATCGAGTAGAGTTGGGTTGTTGTTGTTGATATTTGCTTTTAACTAAAACCAATTTGTACTTGTTTACCAGTAGAAACTTTTATAACTGGTGCAGCCAGTTAATCCTAACTTTTACATTAGAATTTTACTTGTAGGAAATAAAATATAATGAACTCCAGCACTGATGAAATCACAAACACACTCATCTTACAAGGCCAAGTGTGCTTAGAGCTTTGCATTTGAACAGCAAACTGCCTTACCAACCAGACAGTGTTTTTATGTGTATCTTTCACATTTTAGATTCTGTGGGATGCTGCAAGGTAAGTACCTGCCAGGGTCTACTGTACAGGCAGCCACCCAAAATGTTTGGAGGCTCCCTTTAATCATGGTCTTCGCTTTCTTG
Source organism: Pachypanchax playfairii (assembly GCA_006937955.1). Taxonomy (NCBI): domain Eukaryota; kingdom Metazoa; phylum Chordata; class Actinopteri; order Cyprinodontiformes; family Aplocheilidae; genus Pachypanchax; species Pachypanchax playfairii. Next base: position 513,827 of record SSNP01000152.1, on the reverse strand, counting down.
ATTATCTTTCAACTTCTTTTCCACAATGGTTTTCAGCAAATGGTCCCAGAACATCAATTTGTTCCGAGCAACTGCATCCAAATGAGTCGTCTAATTTACTTGCCGGTATCTTTTTTTCAGTGCCTCGTTTAAGTCTCCCGTCCCCCCTCTGGAGGAAGAAGATGAGGAGATTGATGACACGAAAGTCTGTTTGGACAGCTGTAAGTTTTTTCATTTTGCTTCAGCTTTGAAAAGAACAACTATTATATGCCCTTTGTCAAAACGTGTGTATTTGCTACTTTTTGTGCTCTAGACAATTGTGACCTGCACTTTAAGGTGTCGCGAGACCGCTACAGCGCGTCATCCCTCACGATGGAGAGTTTTGCTTATCTCTGGTCTGGAGGCAAAGCCAACTATGGTATAAACCAGGGCAAGGCTTGTTTCGAAATGAAGGTACATTAGTGATCTATAAATATTTACCTGCTTTACAACATTGTTGTTTTGAAGTCGCTTAAAATTATCAGCTAATTCTATTAATGTCCCTTTTTTTTTTTTTATTCTATTGACTTGGTTCTGTTTGCTGGTCTCATGGTTTAGTGTTTCTGTTAAGGATTGTTACATTACTGTTATTTTAAACGAATCATCGCTAAATTCAGAACAAGTTTGTAGCTGCTTGACTTGGTTAAGGTTTATATACAGTGGGGCAAAAAAGTATTTAGTCAGCCACCAATTGTGTAAGTTCTCCCACTTAAAAAGATCAGAGAGGCCTGTAATTTTCATCATAGGTATACCTCAACTATGAGAGACAAAATGAGGAAAAAAAATCCAGAAAATCACATTGTCTGATTTTTAAAGAATTTATTTGCAAATTATGGTGGAAAATAAGTATTTGGTCAATAACAAAAGTTAATCTCAATACTTTGTTATATAGCCTTTGTTGGCAATGACAGAGGTCAAACGTTTTCTGTAAGTCTTCACAAGGTTTTCACACACTGTTGCTGGTATTTTGGCCCATTCCTCCATGCAGATCTCCTCTAGAGCAGTGATGTTTTGGGGCTGATGCTGGGCAACACGGACTTTCAACTCCCTCCAGAGATTTTCTATGGGGTTGAGATCTGGAGACTGGCTAGGCCACTCCAGGACCTTGAAATGCTTCTTACGAAGCCACTCCTTCGTTGCCCGGGCGGTGTGTTTGGGATCATTGTCATGCTGAAAGACCCAGCCACGTCTCATTTTCAATGCCCTTGCTGATGGAAGGAGGTTTTCACTCAAAATCTTACGATACATGGCCCCATTCATTCTTTCCTTTACACGGATCAGTCGTCCTGGTCCCCTTGCAGAAAAACAGCCCCAAAGCATGATGTTTCCACCCCCATGCTTTACAGTAGGTATGGTGTTCTTTGGATCCAACTCAGCATTCTTTCCCCTCCAAACACGACAAGTTGAGTTTCTACCAAAAAGTTCTATTTTGGTTTCATCTGACCATATGATGTTCTCCCAATCCTCTTCTGGATCATCCAAATGCTCTCTAGCAAACCGCAGACGGGCCTGGACGTGTCCTGGCTTCAGCAGGGGGACACGTCTGGCACTGCAGGATTTGAGTCCCTGGCGGCGTAGTGTGTTACTGATGGTAGCCTTTGTTACTTTGGTCCCAGCTCTCTGCAGGTCATTCACTAGGTCCCTCCGTGTGGTTCTGGGATTTTTGCTCACCGTTCTTGTGATCATTTTGACCCCACGGGGTGAGATCTTGCGTGGAGCCCCAGATCGAGGGAGATTATCAGTGGTCTTGTATGTCTTCCATTTTCTAATAATTGCTCCCACAGTTGATTTCTTCACACCAAGCTGCTTACCTATTGCAGATTCAGTCTTCNACATTAGTGATCTATAAATATTTACCTGCTTTACAACATTGTTGTTTTGAAGTCGCTTAAAATTATCAGCTAATTCTATTAATGTCCCTTTTTTTTTTTTTATTCTATTGACTTGGTTCTGTTTGCTGGTCTCATGGTTTAGTGTTTCTGTTAAGGATTGTTACATTACTGTTATTTTAAACGAATCATCGCTAAATTCAGAACAAGTTTGTAGCTGCTTGACTTGGTTAAGGTTTATATATCTTCATATTGTATTCATGGGAAGTCTTAAAGGTGGTATATGGAGCTTGGAACAAAATAACACAGCACAAAGCCTTCAGCCATTTGGGTGCCAGGCTCGTTAACCCCCCCGCGCACGCGCGCTCCGATGCCTAGCTCGACCAATATTCCTCACCAAACCCACTCTGATCCTCGATCCGAGTAGTACAATAAAATATCATGAGTTCAGCTCACTAATCATGCTCTCCAGCCCCGCTGATCACACACTGACTCTGATAAAAACAGCTCCTACCTGTTTGTAGCTCAGTCATCGATTCAGTCCATGGCAAAGAGTTCATAGTTGTCCCGCGGCTCCAAAACTTCCTGCAGTCCCTCTTAAGATCCTCTCTCCTCACACACCATCCTGCACACCCCACTTATCAAAAAAACAATAAAATCCTCCGTGGTGTGTCTTCCAGTCCAAAAAGTGGCCCAAAGCGCTCATCTACTTCAGCAACATGCTGCAGCTACGTATTAGCTAGCTGCTAATAGCTGCTATTAAAACTTTCCACACAGAACTTGCTCGTCACATGGGAAACCCCCTATTGCAAGCAAATAAAGTATATAATCTCCACATGTCCCCGGTGCTTCCAGCTGCTTGACCTGCAGACTCCACAGCACCAGCCTCACTGTGCTGGAGTATTTACAGTATTAGGCAACCCAAAATGGTGCCCGCTGCTCTGCCAGCTATTGGCTGGTAGAGGTAAACAAAATGCCAACGTCGTGCCCGTCAAAATTAATATTTTATAATATTTTACTTCAAATATAATTTTTAAAGGAAATGCTGTATTTTCATTCTACAACCCTCTAAACACCCCGTGGAGGCATTGTTTTGTTAAAAATATTGCTTTTAATGAAAATTTTCCATATACCACCTTTAAATGAAATCACTGATAAAGTCTCTGAATCACTAGTTCAAACTGAACCATGGGAGGAATGTGTTGTAGGTTGATGCCTGGAAAACAATTACAATTGAAACCTTTAAACTGAAGCTGCTAAAATATTTTAGGGAGTTACGTAACAAGTGCACAGCAGCAGTTTAGAAAGCGAACAGCTGTTATTGTATTTCAAAAACACTGAATTGAAATAATCGTCTAAAACGCTAGAAAATGAACAAATAATTTGATTTTTCTGAGCTTCATCTTTATATAATTTACAAGGAAATTGTTAATAAGACTGAAATGTTTTGCTGCTTAATGAGTGTTTCATAGTCTCTGGTTCTCTATACAACCATGGTGATTTAGTCCACGCTAAGAGCCGCGCCCCAGCAGCCTAAAGGAAAGACAAGCTAATGTTATGTCCTTTTATGTTAAGTTATCAGCAGCTCATTATTAAGTCCCTTTAAGTCAAAATGATGTTAACCTTAGATTTTAAGTGCTGTTAAATTAATGTTTATTGAAGTCTAACATTATACAAAAACAGTAAAAGGCATCATGTTTTGGCTGCCTTGATTTTAAAGTTCTGTATTTGGTGGAATTCCATCCAAGTTACATAATCTGCACAAAAAAACACTCCATCAGCAAGTTGACTGTCATTGATGCAGCTTTTATCTCCATTCTTACTGTTTTACCTAAATATTGTGTTAAAATCAAAGATACACATCACTGTCAGATAAAAATACCAGTGACACATTTAAAGGTCTGTTTAACTTTATGGAACTGGTGCAGTTCTGCTACTTTGGCGGATAAAGGGTTAAACCTCCATAGAAAGGTCTAGAAAATCATGTTAAAATGTCTTTTGTTTGGGCGTGTGCTGAATCCACATGCCACATAAAGTCACAGACACATCAGGCTGGAACACATCGAGGCAGCTCATTCACATCTTTGGCCATTTTTGGTAAAATCACATTATAAATTTCACACATTTTTGGCTCATTTCTATAAGATCCTACCTCAGTGATGAGATCATCACACACCCACAGCTGTTCTAACTTTCTGCAGATTTTACAAACCATCATCACTTTGACTGCTTATACAAATTTTTCATGAATTATTCATCTTTGCTTTACAATTTTTTTTCTGGTTAAATAAAAAAATTTACAATTTGATGTACCTTGTAAATTTGGCTATTCAATCACAGGTTACAGAGAAGATCCCTGTGAAGCACATATCCAGCAAGAACCTGGAGATTCATGATGTGCAGGTTGGATGGTCCCTGTCAACTGGCTCACTGCTTCTAGGTCAGTTCTGTTGATGCTCGTTTAGCTTATAAATCTCCTGTATTTTATATTAGCAGCAGAAAACTGTCATTTGTTACATAGATACCTGATCCTTGTCTGAACAGCTCCCTCTAGTGGGTGTTAAACAGCATGACTTGTGCCAGCACAGATAATTAATGCAACAAATAGAAAAGCATTGAAATTCAGTGCCTCTGGTTTTAAATATAAAACCATCAGTAATGAATTCAGACCTTTCTGTCCATGGATCTTGTTATTTAGGTGAGGAGGAGTTTTCTTATGCTTATTCCTGGAAAGGCAAGAAGACGACAAACTGTGTGACGGAGGACTTTGGAGAATCATACGAGGAGAATGATGTCATCTGCTGCCTCATTGTAAGAAAAATGAATCTGTAGATGTTGACATTGACTACGTTTACATTCATCCAATATTCAGGTTATGATCAGGTTACGGTCAGTATTCAGGTTTCTGAAATGTTCAGAATAACTTGTTTACATAAGTAGAGAGAGTTACCCCGTATACATGAAACTTGCAATAACCCGATTGAAACGCGGATGTTGGGGTAGCGTCATGACGTACGGACTACTTCAAGACGTAATATGCGTCATTTCTGATTCTTTGAGAATAGAGCATGCGCTGAACACACATTTTGATGGGGTTATGCTGATATGTGTTTACACGACTAAATATTCGGGTTAGAAAAGGGTTACCCCAGGGGTAAAATCCAGGTTTTTAAAAACCCGGGTATGAGCATATTCAGGTTTTTGCCAGTGTTTACATGGCCGTGCGGAACCGGGTTATTGTGAATATTCAGGTTTTAAAAGGGTTATTGGCTGCATGTAACTCAGTCATTGTAAAAGCTTGAAGAGTCTGTAAAATGAGTCACATTAAAAAGTTGAAACATGTTCTAGTAAAATACCAGATTTATGCTGATGAGCAAAATGTGAAATGTTTCTTTCCTTTCCTACACAGTATGTTTATTTTAATGCTGTTGCTATAGTAACTTGTTTTTGATCTTGATTTAGGACTTCGAGGGCGAGGAGGTGGTGCTGTCCTTCTGTAAGAACGGTGGCGAGCCTGCTGTCGCCTTTCAGGTCCGCAAGGACTCTTTAAACGGCCAAGCCCTTTTCCCTCATGTCATTTGTCGCAACTGTGCCGTGGAGTTTAACTTTGGCCAGATGGAGACGCCGTACTTCCCTCAGCCTCAGGGCTACAGCTTCATGCAGCAGGTTCCTGTTAGTGAGCGAGTGCAGGGGCTGAAGGGGCCCCAGACCAAGGCTGAGTGTGAGGTGATTATAACAGTGTTCAGATGACAGCAAACCGTAGTGCTGTGTTCCTTTAGTGTCTGATAAAATGTCTTTGTTTTGCAGATCATTGTGATGGTTGGGTTACCAGGCTCCGGAAAAACTACATGGGTGAAGAACCACATCCAGCAGAACCCTGGGAAGTACTACATCCTGGGCAGTGACACTATCGTGGAGAAGATGATGGTCAGTGTGGTTTGCAGCTCAGGTGCATGCTGGGTGTGGCTTCAGAAACCAGCTTTGCATTGTGTTCTCAGTCGCTTCTCTCGTTTATTTTCTATAGATCAACAGCCTGAAACGCCAGTCGAAGGACATCACCAAGCTGAGCACCATTTCCCAGAGAGCGCCTCTGTTCTTGGGAAAATTCATTGAGATCGCTGCCCGCAAAAAGAGAAACTACATTTTAGATCATGTAAATGTTTAAAACTGACTAATTTATTTAATTTATTTTCATACTTCACTCTTAGATTTAATTTTTATTTGTTTATTTTTTCCAGACTAATCTGTCGGCACCCGGCCAGAAGAGGAAGATGTGTTTGTTTGCAGGCTTCCAGCGAAAGGCTGTTGTAGTCTGTCCGTCTGATGAGGACTACAAGCAGAGGGTCCAGAAGAAGGTTGAGAGTGATGGCAAGGAAGTGCCTGAGCACGCTTTGCTTAAAATGAAAGGTAAGATTCCTTTCCCCTCCATATTTGTCTCAGTTTACATTCTTCCATCTGTGATTGTTGTCCTGATTTGTTTTCCCGTCATTCCAGGTTTCTTTTCTCTCCCTGAGGAGGGAGAAAGCTTCAGCGAGGTCATCTACGCCGAGCTGCCAAAGGAGGACGCGTCCAAGCTGCTGGAGCAGTACAAAGAAGAAAGCAAGACGGCCCTGCCAGCCGAGAAGAAGTCCAACCAGGGCAGCACAGCGCCCAAGAGAGGCGGCGGCCCGCGTGGTGGTGGCCGAGGAGGAAAGAACCAGTTTGGTCGCGGTGGACCCGGACAGAGAGGCGGTGGCGGTCGTGGAGGCTTCCAGAACCGAGGCAACTTCAGAGGAGGTAAAACCATCAGGATGTTTGATGAAGTTTGAACAGAGCTGGAATACAGTCAATCATCACATCAATCTGTTCCTAGCTCCTGGTCCTCGTGGCGGCTTCGCTCGTCCTCCTCGGGGCTTTTTGCCCCCCCCAGCCTTCAGGGGAGGATTCCCCAACCGTGGGAACTTCAACCGTGGTGGCGCTCCCATCCCTAGTCTGGGTGGATCCCCCAGAGGTGGACCAATGAGGGGCAACATGGGACACAGAGGTGGACCCATGAACAGAGGGGGTCAGATGAACAGAGGGAACATGAACAGAGGAGGCGGGGGCAACATGAACCGAAACGCAAACAGGGGACATCCCGGCCAGGTGGGTGTGGCCTAACACAGACAGCTGAGGCTGAGATGAACCATTTTACTACATTTTTACTGATTTGTTGTCTTTAACAGTTCCAGCAAAGAGGTGGGGGCCGTGGAAACTTTGGTAACAAGAACAGTAACTATGGCAACAACCGGAACAGTGGAAACTTTGGCAACAGGAACGGGATGGACAAAGCTCAGGCTTTTAACCAGAGCTGGCAGCAAGGGGTCAGTATGACATCATGCCCTGTTAAACACACTCAGTGTTACTGCAGGTGTTTAGTTTTAACTACAACCTCCTTCCTTTGCAGTTCTGGAACCAGAAACCCTGGAGCCAGCAGTACCAGCCTGGATATTATTGAGACACGTGTTCTAATGGACCGGTGGTTGAGACGAAGAACCCACTGTTAGCCACGGAACATCCATCCGCCCTGCTGTTTAACTTTGTTCCTTTAGTGTCCTACTTTTAATCAACTAAAACACCAACTGACAAGACTGAAGCAACGTGGAGGTACCAGCTTTCACCCCAGAGATTCAGATAACTGGAGTCATTAAACTTTATATAGAATATCTGCGTACACGTCTACAGCGTGGGTCGAGCCTCAGTCGGTCATTACTTTTCTTTTTTTGTTGTATATTTCATTATATCCTTCAATCACTTTTAAATGACATGATTTTAATTAAAAAAGTCTGTTTGTAATATCAGGAAGAGGAAACATCCCGACGGGGAATTTAAGATTTGTTTTCAGGGTTTTGCATTTTATCTGTGCTGTGATTTTTGTTTGCTTTTTTATTACCAATTGTAAATATCCTTTTTTTTTTTTTTTTTGTTGTTGTTGTTTTACATAGTTTGTCAGAGGTTTAAGAAACATGATATGATTGAACAGAATCTAGTCTTCTTCCCAATTGAAGATATTGTTAGACTGTATGTGTCTTTAGACAAATGTGGAACAGTTAAATGGAATCAGTCCATAAATTAGTTTTGTCTGTTTCTGCCATCGAACCTGTATCAAATTTCATAGAATTGCAATAAACCACTTGTTTGCTTTTTTTACATTGCTCCTGACTTATGATTTTTGATCCCCCCCCAAAAAATGTTTATAAAACGCTTTAGAAGAGCTCCATTGTTTTATATTTGAGATGTTAGATCTTGAGATTCTGTTGTAGATCTCAAGTATCATGGCTAAAAGCAGATTTGTCTTTTTTTTATTATTATTTATTTATTAGAGCATCTCAGGAGAACATGCTTTTATTTTGAAATCATCACTTCTTTTAGTAGTAGACCTCCAAGCTGAGACGAACACCGACCTACAAAGACATGCTGAATATTTCCAAGTTGGATTGAATTTAATGATGCTGGTTAAGCACAAGAGTAGAAGCTGATTGGTTTGCTCTTTTTCACCAGCAGATTAAAGGGCTAACACTGAGTCACCAACCTTTTACAAAAAAAAAAAAAGAAATGGCATGTTTTGAACTTAGAAAGCACGTCCTACGATCCCGGCGGCCTCCCCGTTACAACAGCTGCACTGCAAACAAACACTGTTTTTATTACATTTACTGGTTTAACATACATGTAAATATACCACTAATTACTCATGCATGTTCATTACTGAATGCAGTAATATATGTGCTTGCTATATGATTAACTGCACACTCCTGTGAGATGTTCTGCTGACTGTGTGTAAATGTTAGGAGACTTGGTGTCCTTTCTTTTCACTGTACAGTGTACAGAGTTCAAGATACGGATTCAAAGTTTAATCTAAGATACAGATATTTTCATTGCTTTGTGCTGCAGGTTGAGTATCGGGTCTTTTATCAGTAAACAAACAATTCTAACATGTTGAGATTTTTTATATTTTATTGTGTTTGAATATAAACAGCTGTACCTTTTGTCTTTTAATTCTTATTGGTTCATTAAAGTACCACTAAAGGGTTTTTTGTGATTTCCATCTATTATTACTCGAAACACTAAAAAAATCATGTGACTGTAAGCCACTTCCTTATTCCTAAACTTATTACTCTGATTAATTCTCAATAAATCTTGACCTTTATGATGAATGGTTTCACGTTTACGTTTTGCTATCCATCATCGTAGGTTTACATCGACAAGTACGTCTTCAGTCTAATAAGACTAAGTGTTTTTATTAGGCATCTGCAACATTTATCATGTTCCATCAATCATGATACATTTAATCTGTAAAGAGCCACAAAGTCACATTGACCCTTAAAATTAAGATAAAACTTTTTATACAAGTCGCTCACTTATAGTGAAAGTATGAAGTTCCACCTTTATGTTTATAAAAACTAACATCAGATTGTTGTTCCTGCTGCTGAAGATAAACACCAGCCTCCACCAGGATCCTGCTGGAACAAGCTGTTATAAAACTGGTTGGATAGTTGTAGTTTGATCATTTATTACTTAAATCTCTGCAAAATAAACAAGTTTTACTTTGTTAAAGCATCTCAGGTCTTTAATCAGCAGCAGTTTGTTTCTGTTATATGAAGAGTCTCTTTAATACATCATATTCTGATGCCTTAAAATGTTGAAAATTTACAAACTATTTGCTGTTTTTAACGTAATTAATCTCCAGTCTGATGTAACATGTTGGTTTGTGGATCAGGAGAGTCAGACTGCAGGTCAGAAAGATTCAGAAACTGATAAAAGATCAGCTGATCGCTGCATTTTACAGACATTTCAGTCAAACTCAAGTCTGTTTGTTCAGTTCTGGTTCTGGAACCAGTTCATACAGGCAGAACAACCTGTTTGTAATATTACTGCTGCAAAAAGTCCAACACACATGATCGATTTCCTGTTAATCAGGTTCATGTTGGTCAAAGTTACAAGAAGCCTTTAGAGGGGCTGAAGGGCCACATATGGCCCCTGAGGCACAAGTTGCAGAACCCTGATCTACAGTCAGTCATCTTTACCCATTTATTTCTGTTCAGGGTCACGGTGCATCTCCAGTGGGTGAGAGGTTACTACATGAATACATAATAAAGTAACATTACATTGTGTTTAATGTCTTATTGTAGAAAACTGCACTCGGATCAGCAGAAAATATAAAAATAATTCCGTCTGCTTGTCTGTCCAATCAGAGCTAACCTCTATTTCTCCAAACTTTTAGAAGGTTAGGTACAATGAGTTCATTCAGGACCACAGACAATCATTGTCCAACTTATTTTTTTTTTTTGTCAGATTTCTACCTTGAAACAGAATGAAGGTTGTTTCCCTCCAAGTCTGAGATCATTTTACCAGTGGAGGACAAGAACCCCATTTAGTCAGGGACAGATGATCAATGTAAATATACGTATATGAATGTGTGTGTATGAAACTAAAACATTTTACACAAAGAGTCCAGCTTCATGCAGATTGACTTTCTCTCTAAACTTCCGTTTATGAATATTTTCACTTTCATAAATAAAGTACGACCATAACCAAAAGTCTGTTGTTCTCAAACACATAAAGAGATCAGGAGCATAAAGTGAAACACTATATTTTATTTATTTAAAACAAACTCATTCATGTTATGTACAGCTAGTAAAATAAGATCCAATCAAACACAAGTTGAATAAACTGCAGCTGATTAACACAACTTAAAAAAAGCAATATTTAAATGTACAAAACAATATAAAAGTGCAGTAGAGGGAGATGACGTTTGATGGTGGCAACACTGTTTATTTGGGATTCTCCCACATTTAAATAAAAATTACTAAAGAATACAACATATATATAAAACACTAGATCCAGAAACATGGCGGTCATCCACAACCTGGTCTAGTTTTTATACAAGTCAGTGTTTAAAACTGTTAATTAGAAATAAACTGGTTTATCTCTTTAATACTTTCCAGCAGTCAGTGATCATTATATTATAAGTCTTTCCTATAACTTCATACCAAAGCAACGTTGTCCATTGTGCACGCACATTTCTCTACAATCATGTTGGGGAACTCAGCCACCTCTATCTCAGTGTAGTCTCCTTTCTTTACCAGGTACATGATTGGAAGCGGTGCACTTTCAGACACCGTGCACTTCCTCTCTCCGTAACCGTAGTTGTGTTTGAGCTGTTTGCAGCCTCCGGTGCACCTGTAGGCCTGAAAACCCGCTGGCTCGATGATCCAGTACTGAGTCCAGGTGAGTGTCCGGAAGTCGATGAAGTACTGCTCTCTGCAGCAGAGGTCTTTGTTTTGGTTTTCTTCACAGTCGCCTACAGATCTAAAAGCAAAACAAACAAGCAACATTGCCGTCAAGTTAAGATGATTTCAATGGGGAGAAGTAGCTTTTGTAAAACATTCTAAAAGATTCAAGAGGTCCTTAAATTCATCACTTAACAGAATGGTAAAAGGTTATTTACTTTATCCTATAGTGAACATTTTTCAGGTAATTGGCAGACGATCCCGACCGAATGTCAAGCCAATATCAAACAACAAACCAACTTTACCGCGGTTGATTGGGGGCGTGTCTAGAAAATCTTTGTTGGGGCACATCTAGTTTTTACAAAATTATAGAGTCGTTATCATAATTTAAGTTGCTACAATAAACCAAAGTGAAATAAAAATCAGTCAAAGCACAATGTCACTTTTATTAATCATTTTCTTTGATTAATATAAAAGTATTGATTGAATTTGATTCCCCCCCATCTGGACACGCTCCTGCCTCTAATCAGTTCATTTTATCACTAAAAACTCTTAAATAGAACTTGATTTTTGTGTCAGACTGTAATTTCGACACTTTATTCACTTTGTAAATAAAACAAATGGTGAAAGATTGACATGGGCTTGATTTTCACCCACATGTAATAAATCCTGAATATCAAACGCTGGCGCTCTTACCCGTATTCATCGAGGTTAAGTGTGTAAAGGACGAGTTCAGGCAGCGTGCTGTCCGTCTGATCCTGGGTGGTAAAGCGGACACTCTTGGCCATCTCTGCGGCGTAGCTGCCAGGTCTCTCGCCCTCGATCCACACCTCCAGGTGCATAGGTGTGTTCTGTTGCACCTTAGACCAGTAATGCACCGCCTGGGTGACATCAAAGCTCTTCCAACCGGTTTCATGAATCGGGATCAACCTGTGAACACGATGAGGGGGGGGGGGAGACGTTAGAACATAAAAGATGGAGATTCTTGTTTATTCTACACGGAGAAACGTGAATCTACCGTGAATCTATCAGCGAGGTCCGGTTGGAGCCGTTGAGCAGCACATCCACCCAGTAGATGCTGACCCTGGCGTTCCGGACCGGTCGGTGGCTCTTCCTCTCCATCGTGAAGCGCTTGTGGTGCGAAGCCCGCTGGTAGAGCTTCAGCTCCGCCATGGTGACCTCGCTGTTCTCCGGGACCCTCCCCTCCATGTTGAACACCATGCGATGCTTTGTGGTGTCGGAGTACACGAATTCACCGGAAATATCTGGATCAGCCAAAAACAAAAATTCTTGTTTTAGTCCGTGTGCGTAAAACACATCTTTACGCACCAAGACGCACGTACGCGCGGAAATAACTTCTTAGCTCTGTTAGTATTCGAATCGGTATTATTTTCAAATTAATTTATGAACATTTTGTGTTCCAGCTGTGAAACCTGCTTACCTGCATTGCCAGGGATTCCCCTCAGGATTCCCGCCAGACTGGGCAGAGATCTGCGCCTCCTGCTGTGGTGCGTCCTCAGCATGGACACATACTTCGTTTTAACGTTGGCTGGAACAACCAGGTTTTCTAAATCTCTTTTTTGGATCTTTGGAATTGAATCCAAGCCGAGTTTCTGCAGCAGCGCATCCTTCATATCCTGATGCGTAAAACCCCTGGAGAGACCGAGGAGAGTGACGCACAGGACGCAGGAACGGAGGACATCCATCACAGCAAATAAAAAAGAGAAGCGTAACAAGTCAGCAGCAACACAAATCACTGAGATACTGAACATGGCTCTGACACTGGCTCCTTATATCTCTGCGTCCCTCCCAGTCGTTCACACTTTGTCGATGGGGGCAGGGACCATTATCAGAACAAAGGTGAGACAGCAGTCCCAACCCAAACAGGATATCAAAGTGCTCATGATTCAAACAGGGACAGTCAGACCGGGCCATCAGCACTGAGGAAGTGTATATTCACCATAGTTTCACTACAACAAATTCCATCAAGAAGAAAAACTCAAATCTGTATATTTTCTCTCACTTCTCTGAGGCCGGATGTTGCATTGTATTTCGTAAATAATTGAAATAAACTCGGTCATAGTTGGATTGCTTTTCCAGGAACTAACGAACAAGAGATGATTAAAGACAGATCTGTTCATATTTAACCCATAAAGTATCAGAAACTTAATATTTAGTCTTTAAAAGTTGAAGTTTGTGTCATTTTGAAACGCCGTCCTTGCAAACAGAGAGACAAGTTCCACTGAACTCAAGCAAGTTACGTCTGGCATATGTGTCACCCGCTGCAACACATGCTTCCCAGACAGGCATCTCTTGACCCTGTGAACCTGAAGCGCCCTTGGAACCTGGACTGAAGGCGGCTCATGTGAACATTCCACTAGACGATGACAGGCTGGGCCTGTCTGGCAGGAGTCTGTCTCTGATTCATTCTGATTGATGGTGAAAACATCTTTTTTTTCTCTCTGTCAAATTTGTGACTGTGGAAAATTAAGTGTGTGTAAGGGGGGAGGGGGGGGGGGGGG
>SSNP01000152.1:461735-492477 GCA_006937955.1 Pachypanchax playfairii | reverse complement strand
TCTTTCTTTCTTTCTTTCTTTCTTTCTTTCTTTCTTTCTTTCTTTCTTTCTTTCTTTCTTTCTTTCTTTCTTTCTTTCTTTCTTTCTTTCTTTCTTCCTTCCTTCCCAGTGTTTCCTCTTTGGGAGCCCTCTGCCAGGGCCAGTGATCAGCTGTGGCTGCCTGGTGCTCTCTGGGTAGTACTCTGATGGAGGGGGGGGGTTCCTGCCTTCCCTCCACTGGATGCCCTGGGACCTGCTGCTGCCGGTGCTGATGGTGTTTTCCCACCTACCTTACCAGGCTCATCTGTCCTTGGCCTACTGTCCTTTTTTGTTATCTTTCTTTGTCTTTTAATCTTGCTCTGAAGGTGTTTTTTACATATGAGGGTTGGATTGGAGGGGAGGGGGGGTGTAGCGGTATATGTATATGGGGGGTGGGAGGGTTGACATTATGTTTTTATCCTGCAAAGCACTTTGAATTGCACTAATGCACAAAAAGCGCTTTATAAATAAAGTTTTGATTTGATCTTGGTAATGTTTTGAGATGTTACGATAAGAATAACTTCAAAATGCTAAGTCATTTTCTTAAATAATTATTTTGCCTGTTGAAAGAATGCATATTTATTAAGTAACTAATTTGTTATATTACAATTAAACCATAAAAACAACCAATGTATCAAATGCGGTACAAAAAAATAATTCATGAACAACACGATACAGCAAAAATACACTGAACAAAAATATAAACGCAGCACTTTTATTTTTGCTCCCATTTTTTATTAGATGAACTCTAAAACACTTTCCACACACACATACAGTTTTTTTTTTCAATCACTTTGCTACAATTTTCACAACCTTGTTGTCATTTCTCACAAATCTAGACACAAAACTCACAAGCAATGATCAAAATGCACATTTGTCCAAAACTCTAACTCTTTTCTCAATTGTTTGGATACAACACACATAAAACTTAGATCATGTGTTCATTCAACAACAATCGCCTGTTCAATCTGATACAACTTAACATCAAAGTACTGTTTCAAAATGCAATTCACACGTTACATTTCAAATGAGTGTTTATTCATTTGCTTTCAATTATCTAATTATCAATTGATACAACTGCTCAAAATGATAAATAAATGTGGCAAAATTCTCAATTCTGTATGAATACAGACAATCAAACCATATGTTAGTGTAATTTACTGTCTAATTCTGACAACTCGTTACTGATGATTGGGTGCACATTGAGTATATGAAATGTTGATATGTTGAATCTAATTGTAAGAGCATGGTGACATGGAGCCAGCAGGTGATCCAGGTTACAATGGAGGTTAAGAAGTGGTGGGACGAGGACGAGGAAGACGTGTTGGTCTTTTGTTTCTTACATTGGAAACAAGCTGAGGAACACATCATTTGATGTTTTACAGTGATGTCTTTTCTATTTACAATTACTGTAATTATTTTTGCTTTGATTCAAATTAATCTATGATGTCATTGCACTGTGATGTTTTGCATCAATATATTACAAAACTTGTTTTTATTGATTCCACTGTGTATTTTATCTTTACTACTGCAGTACTTTTCTAGAGATGTGTTGACTGTACATGTAGTACCATAAAGGTGGTTTTGTTCTGCAAAGTTGAGTTGTAAGTTGTATTTCTGTTTCAATTTGTTGTTTTGGCATCTACGGGCAGCAAAATAAGAATTTCATTGTGCAGAGAAACATTTTTCTACTGTCACTGTGCATATAACAATAAAGACTTTGAATTTTTGAATAATTAAATCTGTGTCAACTATTTTGTTGTACAATATTTAATGATTGTACAAACAATGGCTTAATGAAACTATGGGCTGCTTGTGTGTAGGTGATCTAGAGTTTTGTTTCAACTGTATTTCACAGTAAATTTGTTTTTTGAAACCAATATTTGTGCAAGTGCAAGATGTCTTTAAAGATGCAAATGCACAATGCAATGTTTTGAACACTGGATAGCCTTCTGTTACAAGTGAAGACCATTTTGAGTTTTGTATATAAAGTTGTGAAAAATGGCATCAAAGTTGAAAAAATAGTTGCAAAGTGATTGAAAAAAACTGTAATAACCATCTATCTCAAATATTGTTAAAAAATATATAATAAAAAGCCACTCTGAAATGTTCAGATTTGTTTTATATCCCCAGACCCCCCCCAATAAAACAATCTGAACATTTCAGAGTGGCCTTTTATTGTGGCGAGTCTAAGACACACCTGTGCAGTAATCATGTTGTCTAATCAGCATCTTGATATGACACACCTGTGAGGTGGGATGGATTATCTCTGCTCACTGTTACAGATTTAGACAGATTTTTTAACAAGATTTGAGATAGATGGGTATTATGTGTATGTGGAAAGTGTTTTAGATCTTTGAGTTCATCTGATAAAAAATGGGAGCAAAAACAAAAGTGTTGCATTTATATTTTTGTTCTGTGTATTTTTGTGGATTTTGTTATAAGGGTTAATAAACATCTCAGTTCCAAAATATTAGAATGTTATGGTTATTTTTTTAATGGGTTGGATCTTACAGGGTTAAATACGTGTTTGCATGAGAACACAAGCATTTTAGGACTCTTTGAGTTGCATTTGATGTTTTTGATTCCTGAGGCTTTTTCACATGTTTTGGGTCACAAAACAGAACCTTGAAGAAAGATTTGTTTCCTCGTGGATGGAAATGACTGTTTTTCCATTATGATCCATTATGTTACCAGCTGTATGCTGTAATATTTGGAACCATGCGTTTTCTCAGCAGTCATTGATGCAGCTTTTTATTTTCTGTCTTACTCTAATGTTTTACACGTGACTGCACAGAAATGTGTTACAGTAAAATCAAAGATACACATTACTGTCAACTGGTGGTGGCAAGTAAAAACAATGATACGTTTAAAGGCCTGTTTATTTGAATTCTGAGGATGGGGCTGGTGCAGTTCTGCTACTTTGGTGGTTAACCCTGTAAGACCCAACTTATTAAAAAATAGACAGAAAATTCTGATTATTTGGAACTGAGACGTTTACAAAGCCTTAGAACAAAATTCACAAACATTTTTTGCTGTATCATTTTATTTATAATAGATTTTTTATATCACATTTATTACATTGGCCGTCTTTACGGTTTAATTGTAATATAAAAAATGAGTTAATAATAATGCATTCATACATATAATAATGATGATTTAACCTGAAAAAAAAGGCAAGTGGATCATTTACTGTGAGCAACCATGTTAGAAATGATCAAAACTATGTAGCAAATATGATACAAGGGGCATTATAGGGTTAAAGGGTTAATTGATCTTTTTTTTTTTACAAGAGTCTTGAATATATTGAGTTCTTCCTCAAACAACAACTGCTCCTCCTTATCTAAACTTGATTTCTTCATTGTTTTAACCAATCAGTGACTTGGCAATGATTTTTAGAGGAATAAAATGTAATTACTTGTGTATTGTTTAAAATAAATAAAAGCACTTTGCCACAATCTCCATAGACTGCCTTTATCTTTTCTTCTGTCTGTCTATAGAAATAAGGCATTGGGTTTTGGCTGTTGTGTGATTCACAGATACACAGTGAGTCTCCTTAATCTTTCAGACATTCAGCTGCTGTGCAGCCTGTTAATCATTGACAGATGTACCAAGCACTAAACAGGACACTTCAAAAGATGCACCATTTCCACACAAAAACCACACTGAAGTTTATGAAACTGTTATTTCAAGATGTTTAATGCATGAGCAATCATTTTTATTGTGAGTTTGATGATTGATCACACCCAGAAGAGAGAGATACAGAGTTAAAAGCAATTGACTTTATTGCAGTTAGAAAACAACGTGTTTCTAGAGACAAATAGAACCGTATTTTTTTCCTTTGGTTGGTTTGTTTACAGACTCAAACAAGCAGATAATCTGTGACAAACTCAGGGAGATGAAAACAAATGTAAAACAATCAATACAGTTTATTAATCCTCAGTTAAATACATGTTTAACTTCAGATACTTGTCGAATTGAATCTGCCCTCATCAATTATGCCACATTTAAACAGTGGCAGTCCTTGTTGTAAACCAGAAGATATTACAGTTTCGATAGAAAGACATTCCATGTTTTAAATACATTTAAATGTCATGATTTGTGGGTTTGTGCATATGTATTTTTTTACATACCATAATTCAGTTTCTGGCTGTGAACATGCAACCAAGTCTCAGAGTTCATGTTGATGCAGAGCAGATCATGTGGGCATGTCTGCACAGATCCCTGTATTTGTACATTTCTTTCTTTTATCGAGTTTTTTATGTCGCTCCACTACCAGAAAGACACGCAGGCAACCCGCAGTTTCCATTCACAATACTGACCCCCACCTCCAGCTCCAGTCCTCCCCCTTCGTGCAGCAGATGCTGTGACAGGGCGCCATGATGATGATGATGATGATGTGGGATTTTGCCTGCAGCAGCAACCGGAGATGGTAAAATAGGGAGATAAGCGCTGACAATAAAAAATTAAACCAGCTCCAAAGTAAAAAACAAAAACAAACTATTTGATTTAGAAAAAAATAAGAGTCCGACTCAAGACTGGGAATTTAGAAACTCTGAAATTTTTCGCTGATAAAAAATGCTGATAAAATTTCGTAAATATCATATGAAATGAGGCCAAGCGTCCTTGAACCGAGTTCCCGTTCATGACAGCCATCCTGATCCCAACTTCCCACAATCCAATGCGACGTTACGGGACGTGTTGTTGACTAGGCTGTCTTCTCTCCTGAAAGTCTCTGGAAGCTGGTAGCCTGACTGTGCAAAGACGGGAAGAAGCGACCGACCGGCGGGGGAGGCAGGCAGAGCAAAGGAAAGAACGGAAGGGGTAGAAGGAGGGATTTAGGTAGTCCCGTATTTGGAATAAGCAGCACCAGAACACAGTTTTCTTCTTGACGTGAAACGAGCTCCCCTGTAACACCCAGAAAAGGACCTGCATTTTGGACGGTTAACTTAAAAGCCGTTGGATCCCATGAAGTGAATGTCGGTTCTGAACTTTGAACAAACTAAAGAGACGTTTGTTTTCTGGACGAAGAATGGGATTTAAAGAACAAGTCGGCCAGCAGTGAGTTGTGGAAAACAAGGACATATTGCCCAGCTGGATTAAAAAACTCCTGTATTTTTGCCAGGCGTAAACACCACATGTTACATGTTAAACTCATGGGTAAAAAAAAGAGGGATAAGATATGAGCGGAGAAAAGTAACGCTAGCTCCGTGGCTAACAGCTAACCGAGAAGGCTTGCTTCCTAAGCCTGTGTCGCCCTTCATTCCTGGAGCAGAGGAGGGGCGCTGGGGCTTTGTAGCATTGCAGATCTGCCTTACATTTTAGGGCTGCTGGAAGAATGGAGAATTTCAAACATCTGCCACAGCAGCAGCTCAGTCAGGTCCTTTAAAGGCATCGACTGGTTATTTTTTTATTTCTCACACAGGGATAAGCAGCAAACTGCCAGCTAGCGCTGCGTGCTTTTAAAAAAGAAGCTCTCGGCCTGGGGCAGCAAGGTTTTGTAATTGTGACCAGCTTACTTGCTTTCTTATGCACCCTGTGGGGGTAGGTATTAAAAATGCCCTGGTGCAGCATTTCTTACCCACATCTTGGATATCGGATTTTAAGTGGGAGTTCATGAATTGTCGAATTTAACAAAGTAGCAGCTCCTTCGTTCCCTGTTTGAGGATTTTCCAGAAACTGAGAGAACTTCTTCATAGGCCCAGAAAGTGTTTTCTTTTTTTTTTTTTAATTCATCAGTTAGTTTAAAGATTTTGATCGCTTCTATCATCATTATTTAAAAACAAGTCGATATCACCATGTCGGGAGAGGTGCGTTTGAAGAAGCTGGAGAAGTTAATCCTGGACGGACCAGCTCAGTCTAATGGCCAGTGTCTGAGTATGGAAACGCTACTGGATATCTTGGTATGCCTTTATGATGAGTGCAACAACTCCCCAATCAGAAGGGAGAAAAATATCCTGGAGTTTTTGGATTGGGGTGAGTTACTTTCGGATTCTATTGAATTATTTTCTCTCTGACTCTTGTGAAGTGATAATGTTGTTGGTGCAGTGGCCCTGCCTTCATCACATTCCTTTTATAGTAGCAGTAGGGCTCACTTGGCCTGCCGTCTTCTCACACTCATCCTTGCTGCAAGGCCACTGTGTTCTTGTGTAATCAAAAGTTTTATTGGGTTTGGAAAATCCTAATGCACAGCAGGGTATTGGAATTACATTAACATGCATCAAACAAAAGTATAAACAGAGTTTACTGCTAAAAGCAGCTGACAGTGAGAGTTTCCTGATACGTTAAAGGACATTAGAAAAGGGAGAAACTTCCAAACAGTTTTTATATAAATCCAGGAACGATCTGATAAATATGTCCTCTCTTCCAGGCGATTGTTTATGCACTCTTCTGTAAAGTTTGATCATTGTTCCAACCCTCTCCAGATCAACTTTCATAGCTACTTTCCATGTTGCCAGTTTGTTTTCTTTTGTACTTATGTAAGTAAAACACTTGTTGACAGCCGTCTTAGCTGTAGACATTTCTTTTATATGTTTTTTAGATTGATAGCTGTCTCTTTCAATTGTTAAAGTAAAAGAACAACATATAAGACAAGAGGACCACACACACACTCCCTCACTTACATACAAACAAGGCAATCTTTTTGCCTTGCCAGAAGGATTCTGTGTGTGTGTGTGTGTGTGTGTGTGTGTGACATTCGGGTTTAGTTTGTGCATGAAGCAGGAATGTGAACAACTCACCTTTTTTATCTTGTGCAGAGGCCCAGCTAGCTGCCGGTGCATGCCTGGCTGGCCCCATTTGTCTTTTTAATGCTTTAAAAAACAAGGTACAGGAGCAGATTATTCCTCTCAGAGACAAAATCAGCAATCAAGACAGAAATAATCAGAAACACTAGCATAACTGAAGGAACTGGCTTCTATTTGTTAGATTTAATGTCTGCAACCATTCAAATGGCAGTGATAAACAAGCAGCTGTTTGGCTTGTAACTGAGATGCTGCGTCAGAGACAGACAGGAAGGCAGTTAAGTTCAACCAAATGGTGGGAGAGTTTTACTGTAGCTGCAAAGTTGGTCTGGCACACCAGTCACCATCTGGATGACCTATTCAGTGCTAAAAATGACAGTTATTCTGGCTGGAAATGGCTGTTTTTTAATGTTGTGTCAGTACGACTATACAAAGTAACTAAAAGTGATCAAACTCAATCCAGCTACATGCATTCATCAGATATGACACAGAGTTTGGCTTCATTCATTTTAATTCTCAGCTGATCAGCAGCATTCATCTGGCCTTGCAACAATGCCAGTGTGTCCTGGCCTTTAAGGAGATGTGCATTGCCAAGTGGTGACTTCACCCTGACATTTCCCCGTGTTGACACTGGAAGCTTTTCGACTGAGCGCTGCCAGACACAAAACACACGACACACTGATGTGTCAAAGTTGTCACAACTGTCAAGTGATCCCAATATTGATGCTGTCTGATGCATTCAGGTGTTAAATCCTCCAATGCTATAAAATTGTCTACTACAGTTTCAAACTTGGGTTGTTGATTGGAACAAAATAATTAAGTCATTATTGTAAATTATTTTTGGGGTGTCACTAATTGTTTTTGCAGAAATGTTTTTATCTGCTAAATCAGCAGTCCTGCACAAACGCTAACAGATTACTTTTTACTTTACATGTGCTAACAAACCATAATAGATAAATCTTCTCATCGTGGGCAGAAAGACAGAATTCTTCTGCTGGATTTTACAATTGTGATCATGTACAATGACAACAAGACAGCAGACCACACCTCAGTGCTATCACCATGAACAAAATAGGGATAAAAGCAGGGTCAAGTCTTGTCTCGTCCTAAAAAGTTTTGGAAGTGTTGCCACTCCCATGTCCTCTTTTGTTCTTGGCAGAACATTCAGCCACAGGGTCAAAAGAAAAAAGAAGCACACCTGTGACAAGGGCTGCACATCTTGCTGTATTTGGACATTTCCTGGCTGAATCTGAGCTGAGGAAGTGATTATAAAACAATGTTTATGCTTTATCAACGGAGCCAGAGTTCACATGACTGCTCACAGTTCATAAGAAACAGATTGGATTAGACATATTGTGTTAATACTCTCTCATAACACAGTTTGATCCTACACGAAGAAAAATAGTTCAAGATGGGGGCTATGAAACCTAACCTCTTCAGCTTATGGCCTGCTTTAGTCGGTTGCGGCGATCAACAGCCCCTCTTTCTCAGAGATGGCACTTCCTACAATAATACTGCAGCAATGAACCTACAAGCAGGATTCCTTTTTGTATTCCTCACATTCCATATACACCAGAGAAGAAGACAAACATTTGTATTGGGCTTACTGTCCTTCTTGTTTGGTGGTGACCTCATTTCAGCTGAAATGGAGACCCTTTCATGACCTGCAGCCACAGTGGAAATGAACAAGGGAAAGTACGCTGTATCTGGACTCCTAATGCATACCCCACCAGTTTCAGCTGCAGCAGACTTGCTTCTTGTATTTGTTTTTTTTTCTTCCAAACCCGATGAATGCAAGCCAAGCGATTGGCCCCCGCTATTCTATATTTCCAGCCAGCGTATATTGCATTCAAATTGAACAGTTTAATTTCAAAACGTGTTAGTTGACATAAAGGTTGAACCTCACCCTAAAGTTAGCTGGTTACAAAGAGGCTGAATGACAGTCTCTACACTGTGCATAAGTCATTCTTTAATTCGTAATAGTTTGCTTCAAATAAGCCATACTCGCTAGTCATTTTTAAAAGGATCAGGAGCAACATCTCTTCAAGTTTTTTGGAGGTTTCTTAAAATATTCATATATTGTTAATATAATTTGGCTGCCTTTTCACCCAACCTCTGTCCAGTACCTGGTTTTGTGGTTTGTTAACATTGTTAACGTTGACTTCTAAATTGTTCAGACATAAAAAGAATATGAAACCCTTTAATCTATGAAAACTATCAAATACAACCCTGTCTGACACATCAAACAGCATTTTTGCACCATCACAGTAATTTTTTTAACAGTAGCTAAACTGAAAATCTGTTAAACAGTCACTGATCAATTAAAGGATGAGACATTTCTCAGGTTTTATGTCACGTCATTGTAAGATTTCTTTATTGTTCATCTGCTGTAAATATTTCTAGATACTTTTTAGGTGTGACACTTTTTCTCTTGCCATCCACTTGTTCATGTTCTTATTTTTTAAGTACAGTCACAGTCAAGTACAAGGACAGGACTGCAAATGAGTAAAAAGGCAGCCAAAGTTCCCAAAAAATGAAGATCTTTAGTAGGAAGAACTGTTAAAGAGGCCATTTCATGCAGATTTCATGAATTTGTGGTTATTTCTGAAGTATTAACCTGTAATATGAAACATTTTGTATCTTAAAAACTTTAGGAAACACTGATTAACAGACCTTTCAATCTATCTGCGTCAAGATTTGGCTGGTTCCGTCAGGCTTCGAGCTGCAATCATTAATATTCATTATTCGAATTTGCTGGACTCAGATTTGCAAACAAACTAGCCTATGAGAGCAAGGTATACTGTTTCCTGCCCGCTGCGCATGGTAACAGGACACGTAGTCTTTTCCTGTTTGATACGTCTTATGCTACAGCTTTTAGCCAGCAGCATGCTAGGCATGGTTTCAACTGCGGGAGCTGATGAATACTAATGAACAAAGGAG
Organism: Pachypanchax playfairii; assembly: GCA_006937955.1. NCBI lineage: Eukaryota > Metazoa > Chordata > Actinopteri > Cyprinodontiformes > Aplocheilidae > Pachypanchax > Pachypanchax playfairii. The sequence continues at coordinate 482,776 of SSNP01000152.1, read as the reverse complement.
TTGTGCCGAAACAAATACAGACTGTTTGAACTCGGGAGAATTCGGGTTTTATCGCCATCTGTGTAGTTTGAGAGATAAAAACTGAAAGAGAAGTTGTTGACCTGTTATCACACCTACTATGAAGGTAAGAACACCTGTGGAGCTAAAATATTCAACAGAAACCTCAGAAAAACCGTTTTTAATGGAAGGGCCTCTTTAAACAGTTAGAATGATTCATTGGAAGTAAAGGATGACGAAATGATGAGTGTTTAATTAGTTTTCCATCAAACAAGTTCTCATCAGTCAGGAGAAAAGTTCATTACTTTTTCTTTCAGTTTCACTTTGATCCATCGCCAATGTTGTTGATTTCAGAGCATCTGTATACATCTGTATTCATCCAGTCATATTTGTCTTTTGATAAAATGTAGTCTTTTGTGTAAAGGGATTTTTTTTTTGAAATTTTGATGTTTCTTTTTCACACTTTAATCTCTTTTGCTTCTTTTGAGAACAAGCAGAATAAAAAAGGTGGCTGCACCAGGCAGTTAGTGGCAAACTCTGGGGAAGCTGCTTGACCTCTTCCCTGTCCAAACTCTGTGTTAGCCCGCAGTGGCCAGCTGTTCAACTGCAGCTGATGTGCACTCCACCCTTTAAGGCTTTCATTGGCAGCATGCCTCACACACAACTCACAGGGGAGACGCACACAGTCCCACACATAATTGTTGTGGTTTTGCCTTACTAGGTTATCTCATAGAGCACAGGAATTCCTCCCTGTTATTCATGTTACTAAACAAACCAGATGAGCTGCCTCTGTATCTGTTAAAAAAAATTCCATTGCGTCCAAAAAAGATTTCTTGTGTCACATGGTTTTAAATTCTGCCTTGAGGACAGTTCAGCCGATCAAGAGACGCTTAAAGTCTGAGTTTTTGCTCCAAAGCACTACTGCAGTAACAAACAAGTGTTCAGGTTTGTTATAAGTGACTGAAATAGGCTTTGTCAGTTGTCTTGAGTGGAAGGCCTTGTTTAAAAATAATCCAGGTTGCCTGCCTGTGGTGGGTATGAAAAGCACAGGACTTAAAGTTGATTGTGTCTGCATGACATCTAGGACCATGACACAAGTTCTGAAGGGACAAAAGAGAGGCTGTTGAATTCTTTATGTATTTAGATTTGGGTCTCAACACTGGTATTAGTCTCCACCAGGAAAACCTCTCTCTCCTCTCTGAGATGCTTTCTGTGCGAGTGCCTGGTCACTGTGGTGAGCTGACTCAGAGAACAGGAAGGAACCAAAATGATTCTGTGAGCTTGTCTGGACCCAGTGGGTACATGATGTCATTCAAGGAAGTGGGACAGCTGTGTAGCATTGTGTCATTGTGTATTTTGCAGCTCACTCATGTCCAACACCTTTGGTATTGTTGGGGATATGCAAGGTCATCCTGTTTATTTCCTCACTGGTTGGGTTTCTTGTTCACACCAGCACACAGACACAAAACACATATACATATTGTTGTCAGAGGAATTGCAAACAATCAGACATAACTGAGGGACCCATGTATTCTCTCTTTTTCTGGTGTCCTCTATGACTCATCTGAGTTTAGTGTCCCAACCCTGTAGAGATGACACTAAATATACAACTTTTATGATATGCTTTATATTAAACTTCCCTGGGACCCCTCCTGTTTCTGTTGTGTGTTCTTCTTATCTGTCAGATAATCCAGCAGTTCAGTGGCGTCTCCTACCATTTATTTTTTTGACAATCTTCTGTTGAACTGCTTGTTTTAAGGCTTCTGAAGTTCACAAGTCACAAATTAACTGCTTGAAACAAACTAAGCAGTGGTTAAGCAACAACAGTCTCCAACTGAACTCAGGAAAAAAAAGGAGATGCTCATTTTTTTGCCCTGGATTGGGCCATTTGCACTATTAAGCAGCACTTGGGTATCTGAACTTCTCAGCTAAAACTAAACTGAGGAGTCTTGGGGTGGTTTTTGATGAAGCCCTGTCACTCGATCGTCATTCTATGCATTTAGCTAAAAACTGCTTCTTCCAGCTGCACAATCTTGCTAAGTTCAGGCCCTCGGTGTCCAAGGATGAGCTTGAAATGATAATTCATGCATTTGTGTTCTTGCAGCTAAACTACTGCAACATCCTGTTCACTTACCTCAACAAGACAGAGCTGGTTCACTTCCAGTACGTCCAAAACTCAGCTGTGAGTCTGTTGATCAGAACCAACAGGAGGTCCCATGTTACATCAGTTTTAAAGACTTTTTCCTGGCTCCCTGTTGTGTATTGTGTCCAATTTAAAATCTCTGACCTAATTAAGCCTTACAGCCCATCTCAAAGCTTGAGGTCATCTGAGCAGAACCTGCTGATGGTTCCATGAACTTGTTTTAAAACTTGGGGAAACAGATTGTTCAAAGCCATCATGCCCCACCTTTGGAATGAACTTTCTTTAAGCCTGTGCTCTCTGAACGTAGTGGATGCTTTTAAACACTACCTAAAACATATTTGTTTTAGCAAGCAATCTAGTCCAATCTGACAAAGTGGTGTGTTTGTTTGGTTTTATTCCATTTGTTTGATTGCACATTTTTTAATTATTGTCACTACTGTGAAGCACTTTGTGACTGTCTGTGAAAAGCACCATACAAATTAAGTTTATTTAATTACTTTTATATACTGATATGAAAAAACCTAAGCGTGTAGTTCTTCAACATGGATGGTTGTTCTTGAAAGCTCCTCTAACAGAGGCCTTGGAGTTGAGGGTTCTACGCAGCATCTAGCTGTTTCTAGAACCGAGCTCTACCATGCCTAGACTTTTCACAAGTTCTCTATTTCCTCCTTCAGCCCTTGATCTTGTCATGTTCCTTCCTCTTGGTGTTACTTTCACTTGGGATTGCTGCAGTAATCATCACTGCCCTTTTCAGTTGTTTGTCAACCACCACTATGTCTGGTTGGTTAGCGGAATCTGGATGTTCCACATTATCTCTCAGCATCTCAGCCCTGTCATCCTCCACCGCTCTTGGTATGGCATCCCACTTTGACTCCACCCTGTACTCAGCACAGATGTTCCTGTCACTTGGTTATGGCTTTCCATGTACGCTTTTCCTGCCTGCATCCGACATCATATTATTATGTGCTAGACTGTTTCAGGGGCATTTTTGCACAGTCTGCATTTTAGATCCTGCCTGTCGACCCCGGGCAATAGAGCTTGGGCTCTATTGCTCTTGTACTGAGGGCCTACTGTGCTTCTGCTCCTCCTCCTCCACAATGGGTTTTATCTGCTTGAGACACACACTTAGCATTTTGTCATTTGGTGCATTATTTGTGATCTGTTCCATAATCCATTTTGTTTCATCCTGTGTGGCCCTTATCACAAATCCTTGACCTCCGTCCTTTCTCCAAGTGTACAGTTTCAGGGTGCTAAGCTTGTGCTGAAACCCTCTGAGCACTGTGAGGAGCTTTCTTGTCTTGATATCAGTGGCTTCTAGCCTGAGGCAATTCTTGGATCGGTAGGGGCCCAAAGCAAAACTTCTCTGGGCCCCCTCTTTAATCCTTTAGGAGCCATAGTTTCCTGATGAAATTCATAATTTTTGGCAACAATTTCATAAGATTGTAACTTAAAAATAGTGTCAGATATAGGGTTACTGTAAATAGGATAAATAATGAATTTCACCCCAAATTTATGAAAAAAGACCTAATTTGCATATGGTGAATTCAACAGGGACGTCATGGTGTCACAACAGTCTTGGATCACATTACATGAATTTTTAACATTTTCACAGGTCTTTTTAAAAATTATTATTGTGGTAATAATTTTCTAACAGCATAAACACAATTCAGAACAAAGTGTGTTATATGCTTAAAATTTTTTTCAGTCATTGCATTCACTTTGGTAATCTGTAAATTGTAAAAAGTAATGAAAATTTCCAAGTTTTTGTGCATAAAATGTACAAATGCTTTCATACAATGGTGGAAAAAAGCCATGTGGGTGGTTGACAAATAGCATAATTTGGACTGTCAAATCATCTACCCCACTTTTAAATGTTTTATACTGTTTTTGTAAGTGTGTGTATCATTTTGGCAGGCTTTAAAAATATTTAAAGAACAAAGTCTTTCAACTTATCAAATGTCATTTCATCACTATTACTTGATGCACAATGTTAAGTGGAGTTTAGATGAAACCATTAAGGATATGTGACTGCATGTATTATCTATATTTGAAAGTAATGTGTAAACTGTTCTCAGTTGTTTTGTTTTTGTGTTAAATACAAATAAAACACTTTTGGCATTGACATATTTTACGGTTTAGTGCAGTTTGTCATATGGCGTGACACTCGTGTCATTTGGTGTCATGTTCACAAATGTGACAAAAACAGCTTTTTTTAGTGGTAATTCATGAAAATATCAATAGAACACAAGGAAAATGGTGTCAGCAAGAGTCTAAAGCAATATCTTACAGTTGTAACAAGGGTTAAGAGAATTAATCTAAAATATTTGCAAAAGTTGAGGAGCAGTGTCCTTCTTTGGACAATGGTTTAGAAAAATAAATGGAAATATACCCGATTTTCACAAAGAAATGTTTAAAACCCAAGCAGTATTGATTAAAATATTTGATAAGGTGAGTTAGCAAAAAATTGAGTACCCCATTTATGTTTTATATAAAATAGTTGTCATGTCACACCATATGACAATTTAGGGCTCTCGAGCAGCAAATGAATGAAAAAATGCATATTTCAACACAAAATCAAAAAGAGCACATATGTATTTAGAAGGTTAAGAATCATAATAACACAAAAAATATATTTTCAGGGAGATTAACAAAGATATTTTAAAAAACATTTTTTCTGGCTTATATGTCAACCACCCATTTATGTTTAATTTTTATTTGTTGCTATTTTAACATTTTGTGTGTAAATAAAAAGAAAGCAAATCTCTGTATACCAGATTCACAATAAAACTACAACAAAGTTATTCTTCGCCATCGACTGGCTTGGGGGCCCCAAACAGTTATTGACAAACAAAACCGCTTTTTCTAGCTCCTACTTTGGCCAGGCCATTATGCTATTGGAATGTGTTGATGGGCTGGACATTGTTCTTACCATTCAGCAGGTTCATCGGGTCCTGTCTTACTCTTTGTAGGTTCTTAGTTGTGGCTGACTTCCTTGCAGCCTCATCATTGTTGCATAAGTCTAGTGAATTCCAAGGAACTTGTAGAAGTCACTCACATCTGCAATGTTGCCTTCGGGTAGTTCAACCCCTTCAGTTGGAATCACCTTGCGTCTTTTGGTTATCTTTTGACTACAATGTCCAATGTCTTTGCTGTATATCCTGGTGAGGTGAAACAGTGATTCTATGTCTTGCTCATATTCAGCGTACAGATTGATGGCGTCCATGTAGAGGAGGTGGCTGATGACGGCTCCACTGTACAATCAATATCTATAGCCAGTCTTTGTGATGATGTGTGAAATGGCCTTCTAACCTGGAAGTAATCCTATCACTGTCATTGAATTTGTCGGTTCTTTTTTTTTTGGGGAAGTAGTTATTTTTTTCATTTATATCAATCAGTTTTTTTGTTTATTTAGGTATCAACTTACTTTACCGTACCAGGTACACAAACTGACTCTAAAAACAGCTTTAACAGTAAAATTATTAATTTGAAAAACAGTTAAAAACAGTAATTTGTAAAGCAGGGGCTTTGATATGTAAATAATAATAAAACCCACTATATATTTAAATGGTTCTGATATGAGTTCTTACATTAAGCCATTTTAGGATCATATAAGGATCTGAGCCTTTTAATACCATTGGCATTTACATATAGAATCAGACAAGAAAACTAAACATAGGAGTTATGGATGAAAATAAAACAACCACCCAATTTGTGGCAGGTCCCAGTTCAAAGTTTACAGATTTAAGCCCCGCCCCTCAATGTAAAATAACAAGATGTTTGTCAGTTGTTGACTTTTGTGTTTTCATGTGATTCGTATTATGCTGCTGTTTAAAAAAATGTTAATTTTTGTTGTATGTTTAGCAGTAAGTAGTTATGTCATGCTTAAAAGAACACCATAACTGTGTTCCGGTGAGTAGGTGGTTCCCCACATCTGTAGCATACAGACTCTAGTTCTATGGCCAAACCTGTAAACAGGATATCATGGCTTCATATTGCAACAATTGAATAAGATGAACTTATCTGGTCTAGTTGCTAAACAAGTTACCACAATTTGACATGTCAAAATATCTAATTACCCACAACCCGACACAGGAACAAGCAGATCATAAATAGATGGAAGGAAAATCTCTAAAAAAATGTTGACTCTCTAAAGTCACATGTGCCTCCACCTCTCACTTGCTAGTATCTTTAGTTCTTTTTGCTGCTTTTAGCTAGATGTTTTACTTTTCATAACTTTAAGTCCACGATATTTTACAGGTTTTATATGTGAGGAATAGTTGTAGCTTTTCTTTAATACACTGAGTCCATAGAGATTAACATAAAAAAATAAAATTATGAGTTACTTTTGAAATGCCTAGCGATTCTTGCTTTACTTGTTTGTAAATCTGTTCCAATGATGAGTCTTCATTTTATATAAGTGGTTAGGAATTGTTTCTTTCTTCACCAGTAACACTTTAATCTGCACCACAGACAGAGCAATGCTGTTTTCTCATATTTTTTTTAAAGGTTGTTTATAGGTGTATTTGGAAATACTCTTCCCTCCAACCCAAACAGCTTAAATGGTCCTGCAGCCAGCTGGCAAAAGCCCTTTGCATGCATAGTTTCCTTTTTTAACCTTTGCCCATATAGTTCTGTGTGTGTGTGTGTGTGTGTGTGTGCCAGGGATGGGGAGTGGACAGGCTTTATGGTGTTTGGCCCTCAATGATTTCTTTAAAATATTAGAAGAAGATATCACAATAATGGTGCGTTCACACCGGCCCAACCATCAACTTCATAAGCGGCAAGTTTATATGTAAAGTCTATGGTGGACGGGCTTCAGACAGACATCAACGGCGTTTCAGGTGTTGACGCTTGAAAAGCTCAAAGTTCAAAGTTCAGCTAGCTGAACTTTTGACGTTGATAACGCTCTTGAAGCGGCATCTCAACCAATCAGAGCGTCTCATCGTAATGACGTAAGACGTCACAGCACGTAGCCGGAAAGAAGCGGGATCAGCCAAAATGGAAGATAAATTAACCTCATCCAAACGTAGCTCCTGGAGCAAATGGTTAAACTCACCAAACTCAGAACGCATCTGAAGAATGGGGTGTATCCACAAACGGCGCTGATGCACCCGACGTTGACGTTGTCTAGATCTATGAAGTAAAAAAATCCAAGCCACTGTCTCAATATGATCCGCCATAGCTCCGAACATCCGATAACAAAGGAAGCCCCGCCTTTGCGCTCTTTTTCGGTCAGGCTTTACGAGCTTTAACGCCTATGCGCTCTGACTGGCAGGCGTTATGAGCTTCAACTTCAAACGTCAAATTTGGAGCGTTATCAGCGTTGCTTGACAAAGTGGCCGGTGTGAATGCACCATTAAACACAAAACAAAAGTCGATAGCAGAATAAGCTATTTGGCATTGACAAGGAAGATTGACAGGTTGTTCATAGGCACAGCCCACATACTCAGCACTGCTGCTCAACCCACAAATGCATTTTCCTTATGAATGTGGCACAATTTAAGGGGAAATAAACAGACTTTTTAATGGTATAAGCTTTATTACCGTACCAAGAAACATTGCTACAACAAAGAAACAACCAAACAAATGTCCTTTGCTAAGTCTATATGTACATACACATACTATAGATGGCTACAATTTATTTTAAGATACTTTACGGTGAAATATCTTCCAATTATGTCAGTTATGACCTCTAAAAGACCCATCAAACTAATATATATTTAGTATTTGGAGTTTCTTTTATTTTTCCAGAATTTTAATTTCTTTTCTTTAAATTTGTGTCCTTCTATCGTTACTGTAAACATTTCAATTTGTAGCCTTTTCTTTTTCTTAAATTATTTGAATAAAAGCGAGGAGAATCACCTCTGAATGTCCCTCTGCACTTGCTGTAGCCAGTTCATCCTTGTCTGCTGTGATCGGAGGGCTCATGTCAGAGTGTTCAAAGCGCTGACTCAGGCCCCTCAAAGCCGAGTTGCCTGTGGAATTTGGAGCTGAGGTGTAATGTTAGGGTGAACAGTAACTCTTTGGCTCTTTGTCTACCAAAATCACCCCCTCCATTTGGTCTCAGTCTGTCTGTCAGTTTGTCTGTTGCTTTTTATTTTTAGCTCACTGTCAGTTCATCCATCTTGTCTGTTAACTCATTAATTATTGCTCTTTATGTACTCTAGTGCTACAAATCTATTTCCCTTTCCTCTCTTCTGTTTCTGTCCCGCTTTTATGTCTTCTGTTCCCTCTCCTCCTGTCCTTCCTCTTATCCCCCTGCCTTTCATGTCTCCTCTGCCCCCTCCCTAACGGCCTCCCGACTGCTGCATCCAATCTTTGCCTGGATACAGAGAAGGCTAGCTTGTTCCAGATGCCTGTTTAGAGTTTGTAACCAGTAGCTTTTTACATAGTACTTATGGAATATGTGAAACACGGAGCATTTGTTTGCATAGCGTTTACAAGACATTTAGCATTTATGGTGGTTGAGCTGTTGTCAGCCCAGAAACCTGACAGTGCAAAGCTGGGCTGCATAACTAATGAAGCACTGCTGTCTGACTGTTGCATCTACACACACTTTGACCCTCCATCTCACAGTGTCTTGTTTGTAAGAGGTAATTTACACGCACCTAGAATCATTTCTTAAAAATTTTAGACTTAATGAATCATGTAACGGATCAGTAATCACATTAAAACACAGCTGCTGTGAAATCTGATTTTATTCTGGATCCTGCATCTTCATGTATTTACTCTGTGCTGAAAAATGACTTCAGAATCACACTGTATGACATGTACCAGTGTTCTTATGCATCCTCTGCTGTCTTCATGTCTGGTGGACACATTCTGGAAAAGCTTCACATCAAAATGCAGATATGTGTTGATTACCTGGTCAGCTACATGGCAAGAGCAACAGAAAATCAGCAATTGAGACCATGCGTTAGTACTGCATCAAACTTTCCCCTTGCATTAGCAATAAGCTAATGTTAGAGCAGTAATCACAGAACCTGTGCATTTTGTTGTTTAACCCTTTCACCGGCTGAGTTTTCTCAGCAAATTGATCGTCATTGATGCAGCTTTTTATCTCCTTTCTTACTCTGTTTTACATGTGACTGCACATACACGTTGTGTTAATATCGAAGATGTGAATTACTGTCTGCTGGTGGTGGCAAGTAATTAAAAATAATGATTCTTTTAAAGGCCTGTTTATTTTGATTCAGAGGATGGAGCTGGTACATTTCTGATTCGGCAGTTAAAGGGTTAAAGTACTCCATTAAAGCTCATTTGGTAACTGCACTCCTGAATGTGAGACAAAAACTGGAAATCCTCTTCATCTGAATGTGCTCTCTCATACAATGAAGTCACTTAGCTTAACTTTAATGTCAATTTAAAGGTGCAATATGGAACATTTTCATAAAAAGCAACATTTTTAACGACATAATACCTCCACAGGGTGTTTAGAGGGGTGTAGAATGAAAATGCTCTATTTCCTTTAAAATTATATTTGAAGTATTATATAATAAAATATTTATTCTGATGGGCATGACGTTGGCATTATGTTTACATCCACCAGCTAATGTGGGCAGAGTAGCGGGCACAGTTGCAGGTTGTCTAATAAGGTGAATAGTTCGTAATAGCGAGGCTGGTACTGTGGAGGGTGGTGGAGTCGGCGGGTCAAGCAGCTGCTTCGGAGCATCAGGGATTTTGTTGTCCTTCTTGGGGGAGGAGCAACCAGAGCGGATTGGGGGCCAGAGGGGGTTTGGGTGAGTAACATTTGGCTTGAATTTGCTGAAGGAGACATCAGTTGATGTCATTGTCTGTGTCTGCAGTACTCTTTGGTCCTTTGGCTTGGTTCTGCTTGCTAAAGCTGATGCTGATGCTGATGCAGCACTGACCTTGGCTTGCAAATTTGACAGCGACCTGACCTATTTTTAGGCCCAGGCTATGGGTCTGCATTTCTTTATGGGTGCTTGTCTCTTGTACTTGCTGTTCTGGCCACCTTATTTTTTTAGTTCATACTCATGACTGGAATAACAGACAGGCATGCAGTTTGTAACTGCGGTCATTTGTGCTCATGTGTTTCACGTGCAACTGATCTAATTGTCCCTTTGGCTGACGTCAGTCACTGTTACCTGGGTACATTCTCAGAGATAATTAATGAGGCTTCTGTGATGTTATGCTCTCGCTCATAAACATGTTTTCCTGTCAATTTTGTGAAATCAGCTGTACGGTGTCTGAAATTGTCACTTACAGTAGATCAACGTTTAACACATTATACACTATTATGTGTTTAAGACTACATGTGTTGGAATTCCTTCACTCCACAGTCCTCACCTGTTTTTATGGTGTTGTTTCTGTCTGTTTCTCATTTTCTTGTCTCTGTTGTTCATTTCTGTTTGAATGAAGCTGCCTCAGACTGATTTCTTTCTCTGCTGAATGCTATCAAGTTAGTCTCATCACCCCTCTCCACATTAAATGTCCCCCACTTTGGACCTTTAAAATGTCACAAGTCTGGAAGTTTCTAAATTTATTTCCATTCTTTATTGTTTGCTCATATTTTTACTTTTTCATTTCTTTGGTCTTTTGGTCCATGATTAAACACACTGCATTTAAACCGACACTCATCTTTTTTGAGCTATTCTAAATGAAGCTACATTACATGAGCTATCCTACATATCCTGCATTCTCATCAGAATAAGGTACTGCCCACACTATGTCCTTTATAAAAAGAAAAAGAAGAAAACGGAGCATCCTCTGTTCATCCATTCAGCATTTCCCAATCAGATTAACTTTGTTACCTGAGGTTGTCAAAACATTAAAAACATTTTTGAACCGTGTCACATGTATAACCTCAACACATCCCCCCTCACCCCCCTCCACCACTCTGAACAGATGGTGTATCCTAACACACCCAGAATGCTTTTGGTTACAAGTCTCAGCACTGACACCTTTCTTTGGAGGTTATAATTAATTGGGAAGGCAGCATATTTTCTTTTTTTGTTATTGTTTGGGGGGACTTAAACTGGTTGCATCTCTTTCACATGACTTTTACATGAGTGTGCATATAACACAGCACCTCATTCCCCTCCATTTATTTTGGGAACAGAAAGTTGTAATCTAGTGTTTTTTTTTTCCAGATTTCAGTGAGCATTACAGGTGCAATATGGAACACGAACACCACAACAACATTAAGTGCGCGTATTCCGCTGCCACAACAATAAAACAAAGCTCCAACCTTTGGGGCGCCAGGCTCGCGACCTCCTTGTGCGCTCTGAGGCCATGAAAATTCCTCACCCAAACCCACTCTTGCCCCCGATCCTCTCGGTCACTCCTCTCCTGAGAAGGACAACAAAATCCCAAGGGCTCCGAAGCAGCCACTAGACCCCGCAGACTCCGCCACCCTCCACAGTACTGTCAGGTGCTCATCCCTGTAACACCTGGCACCCAAAGAGCTCCTCTCTGCTATTTGCCACTCAACAACAACCTGGCACATAAAAGACATTCACGCTCACCTCTCTACGCTCAGTCACTCATACAGATCAATCCAAGAGTTCTCGATCATTGTCACTGTTCAGTCTTGTCAGAACCAGTCATAACAAGCTGCCCCTGACATGTAGTTAGTAGATGTGGGTGCACCCCTTCACCATCTTGCTTCGAGTTAATGTTTGTCGGACCTTCTCACATAGTAACTTTTGTGTGATTGGACAATGGCCGTTTTGGGGGCGGGGCCAGCGAAAGTTTCATTTAACATTTTTTGTCAGTCATCTGTTCTTTAGACATTGTCGATTTGCATGAGACAAATGGTGGTCACACCAGATATACTGACTGGACTCTTCCAATAAAAAAAAACGGAACATTTCAGAGTGGTCTTTTATTTTGGCCAGTCTAAAGCCGCGTTCATACACGCCACGAAAAACGGTACTGTTCCGGACTTAGTCCGTTTTGCTTTTGAGTCTGAAAGCACCGTTCCGGAGTCTTTCCACATAATCTGTTCAAGAACCTTTCCGGATCAAGACCTAGTAACAAGAGCAGACGTTCTCCGATACAGTGTTTGCATTCAAAACAGTGGCGTGTCTGAAACGACAACTCTGGTTAAAGACCGGATCAAACTGTCCACAAATATTCCAGAACATCTGTCTGAAAATGGCTTAAGACACACCTGTGCAGTAATCATGTTGTCTAATCAGCATCTTGATACGGCACACCTGTGAGGTGGGATGGATTATCTCTGCTCACTATTACAGATTTAGACAGATTTTTGAACAAAATTTGAGATAGACGGTTATTATGTGTTTGTGTAAAGTGTTTTAGATCTTTGAGTTCATCTAATAAAAAATGGTAGCAAAAACAAAAGTGTTGCTTTTATATTTTTGTTCAGTGTAAATACTTGTGGTGGGTCTCAATGCCCTAAACTGCCAGGGTCATATTTTAGACACAGTTCAGCCCTGTTGTGAACTAAAGTATTTCAATAAAAATTGTTTTTGGTTGAAATAATCTTATGTGCCTTATGGGTTTCAGTGCCGAATAAAACTGTTAAGTCAATTCAAAATGTGTTGATTACAGCTTGAAGTGGCGATGAAGTCTTAGTTTTATTAGGAAGGTCTTTAAAAAGGTATTGAAAATAATTTCATGATTTCCGCATATACCCTGTAAATGCAACTGGTTTATGTGTGCAGTAGTCTGCAGATGATTTACTTTAGTATACATCTACAGATTGTTTAGTTTTGTTCCTCTAACTTCTACTTTGTAATATTTTATTCTAAGAAATATTAACTTACTGTGTTTCTTTTCACTGTGTAGCTCACATTACAGCGTTCTCATCTTCCTAATTTTCTTTCTTCTTTTATTATGTCATTTTCATCCTTTTACTAGCTTTTTATTAATTTATTCATGTTTTATCTTTTAAAGTTCACATTTTAAAAATTTCTTTATTCTGTCAGTATCTTGTATTTTGTCTTAGCTTGTGCAAGATCATTGTGTACATCTCTTTATTTTCATTCATTCAGCATTTGCTTCAGAGTGCTTAATAAATGGACAGCCAGTGATTGCTTTAATCCGTTTGTCTGGATCCATTTATAGTAAGGATGGCCTCAGTGGGAATCAAATCCTTAAATGGTGCACCGCCAGTGCTGGGCTGTACCAGTTGAGCCACAGAGAGCTGGAACACAAAACCCCCAAGCTTCCAACTTCCACAAGAGAAAAAAAATCTAAAGGAGGGTGAGCCCAGAAAAGGCAATAAGAGAATTGTACTGTAGTGTTTGTCAGAATGTTGTGACATGTTGGTGTTGGAGAACCATTAGCTGTGAAGCCGGTGGAAGTTATGACACAACTACATTCTGACGTATGTAATTTACCAACTGGAACTTATATTCACGTTATTGGAAAATATTATTTGGGTTGCAAACATTACCAGAGCACATGCCAGACTCTGTTAACCACCGCTCTATGTTATTTATTATTTTCTTTCCTTTCATGCTGATGTAAGAGCCGTCGCCTGTAAAGGATCTAAGAAGGATGCCATTAGGACATTTGTTACTGGGACTGAACTGCAAGTGTTTTTGGTGGGAGTAAATAAATAACATTCTACCAGCTGCCTGGTGGCCTTTTCTCTGGTGGCAACCTCCTAAATACTGTAAATATCTCTTTCCAAAGTGGAGCTGGTTACAGGGGAAACCTCACACAAGATATTTCCATTAGAACAGCTTAATTGTTCAGTGTGTAAAATAAGTGGCATACTGTGACTTTTAAATAGTACATGAAAAAAAGCATGCTTGTTACTTTTGAAAATAAACTTATTTGTTCTTTCGGCAAAATTAAATGGCAGCTGTGTGTAGAATTACAGAGTTCATGTCATCTTATGTAGAGTTAATAAAATATTATAACTATGATGCTTGGAAAAGATATTACCTTTATAACATGTAAAGAAGTTTCATTAGTTATGGTCAGAACATAACTATGATATTCACCCATATTTGATTGTTAGAGATCAATGAAGTTGGAAATAGAGCTCACGTATATCCTCTAAATGAATTTACCCAGGTTATCACAATGTGACAACGCTGTTTCCCTGTTTTTAAAGCCAAACAGTAGCCAATGGGATGTCACGATTGTTTGCATAATAACAATAAATAATTCTTATATTTTATATCCTTTAACTACAGATTTGTTCTTCAGAACACAGAGTTGTCATTTATTCATTTGCATTATTTTTTGATGAGCATTGTTTCTGTAAATGAGGTGTGCAACATCTCCAATGACACAATATTTTGCAGCTTTTTTAATTTTTATGTTCAGTTAATGGCAGTGCAGCAGCCTATGCTTCCACCTCTAACAGAATAGGAAACTGTGAAGAAACCCAGCCAAGCTTGATAGTACAGCCTGACAGAATCTTTTTCATATTTACTCTGTATCTACAGGTGGTATGAGGAGGCTGTGTTGACACACACCAATGTAAATCAACTTGTTTGCAATGTGGGCTGGACTGGTCTATGTACCATCTTGAAGAACATTTTAAAGTTCAAGGAAATCTTCCTACATGCAAAGCAGAAATCAGTGAACCTCTAAGGCAGTTTTGCTCATGCTGCTGGTCTGGGTGGACCCATTCTACAAGAGGCCCTGAGCTGTTTCATGCTAAATCTGATCCATTGTTTTTTCAAGCTTTGCCTTCCTTCCTTTCTTAGGTGTTTGTGGTTTCTTAATATTTTGGGAACGCTCAGTTTGTGCGTTTATTGTTGTTTGATTGTTCAGTTTAAGGCCTCTTACCGTTCCTACTCTCTCATTATTGTGACAGCGCTTGAAAAATGAATTGAAGCAGACTGAAAAGACCTGGAATTATTCAGGCATAGACAGAAACAAAGATGGTTGAGAGAAGTAGAAAGGGAGATGAGGGGATGGAAAAGGAGTTTTTGGAAATGAAGGCAAAAGATAGGCAACAACACTGTAGGGAATTTGAGGTTGGGTATGATGGAGTGGTAGGGGTGGGAAGGGTTATAGCAGGGAATTCTGGTGTTACTGATGTGCACCCTAACATTAAATGCAATTTAATGCTCTAAGACATGTTTATCTGTTATGTAAGTGATTCCTTTTTCCTTTGATGCATTTTCTATGTTGTGTGGGTTTTATTGCTTGGATACATGTAACAGATGGGGAACTGTCTGAGTCTCCTTCAGTATTGTTGGATAGATAGCACCTGTGCTTGTGTCATATAATGGGGAAAGACAGTGAAAATCTTACGTTTGGGACTTGTCATGCTTTTCATTTCACATCTGTAAGCTTTTTACAACTGACTTGCTAAAAAGGTTTACTTCATGGGTGAAAATAAACTTCTAAATCAACCGATCCTACCTGTGACAATTTCACTAGCGCTGACTTCAGATGAATTTCCACCGATTTTAAGTTTTTTTTTCACTAAGTGTCACTGTTGGTTCTTGAGGCTAAAAATTAGGCCCGGGCAATAAATCGTTTGAATGACTTAATTTGACAAACTCATTCCAACACTGGAAACAGGCATTCAGCCGAACATGAAAAACGCCTGTCTCTCAGAAATAAACAAAACCGCAATGACCAACAAACCTTAGCTAAAAACAGCTAACTGTAGCCAAATCCTTTGCACAAGGCACTGCAGTGCATATAACAGGAAGGGGCATGGTGGAGAAAAAAAACAGAAGCGGTCGCTCTAAGTTGTCTGCCATTTGTACCGTTTGTGCTTTCCTTAATAAGTAGGGGGAAATTGGACAAAATCGTAAATCGAATCTAAAAAAATAAAATTGGAGATTTTATTTTCAAATCATATCGCCCAGCCTTACTAAAAATAAGAGGCTAACATTAAACAGGCTAGTCTGTGGAATGAAAATAACTGTGCTCATTGTGCCTTTACAAGCAGAGAATACTAAACTTTAATTCAGTGAACCAATGATATGAGAGTGTTTGTTTAAAATGCAGCACAGAAAAAGTTCAGAAAAAGTTAACACATTCTGAAATTGATGGCATGGATGGATACAGCTCAAAAAAAGTTAGAGCAAGGGCAAAAAAAGGCTTTAAAATTATTTGGCACAATAATTCTTGAATAACACTATGTATGGTGACAGCTTGTTGGGGCTCTATGATATTACTGGCAAATTTGATATTTTTTGAGTATCTCTTCCTTGATTTTTTTTTGTAAAAATGACTCTTGTTGAATTATTTTTATTCTGGTTTGGATGCTGTGCTGATTAAAGGACTTTTGCTTAACTTGTCACTTTTTTTGCCACTCTTCATAATGCGTAATCATGGCATTTATAATTATTGAATTATTAAAAATGTATGATCTTGTTAAATTATACACTGTACAGTTGATGTTCAAAGCCTATCATTACTTATCACCTGTCAATATTCAAAAAATTGTCACTGTTAAAGATCAGTTACATGATCCGGGACGATCTGGGAACTTTAAAGTTCAAATTGTAAAAACTACTAGAAGTTTTTCAATATCTGTTAGTGGAGTTAAGCTGTGGAATAGTCTGAGGCTTGAACTAAAACAATGTCAAAACGTTTGTCATTTAAAATTCCTATATAAAACACATGTTTTGTCCCAATACAGAGATGATTACGGATAACTGTATAGTGTATTGTGTTGTGTTAAGTAATGAAAATACAGTATTTTCCCTTGTACTCTGCTCACCGTTATTGTATTTGATAATTATTCTTGTCACCGGTAATGTTGTGTATAAAAATGAACTTGTGGGATTTGCACATGTGTATGTGTTGTTGTTGATGAGGTATTTTAAGATGATAGAGACAGGACGTATCTAATTTGTTTATTAATTTGGATACTTTAACTCTTGGATAAATTGAGGTGAGGATTAATATGTTTTTTCTTCTTCTCAATCCATTTCGAGCTTTAATGTTTAAGTGATTTCTTTTTTTCCTCTCTCTCTCACTATATAGCACATTCTAAGTCAAAATTTTGATTAGCAGATTGTCTTGAGCTGTA
Organism: Pachypanchax playfairii; assembly: GCA_006937955.1. NCBI lineage: Eukaryota > Metazoa > Chordata > Actinopteri > Cyprinodontiformes > Aplocheilidae > Pachypanchax > Pachypanchax playfairii. Next base: position 465,689 of record SSNP01000152.1, on the reverse strand, counting down.
CATGGCACATCACTTGCTTGAAATAAACTTTGAAATGAAATGAAATAGCAATCATTACTTTGTTTACAAAAAATAACTAATCGACATTTTCAATACTAAAATAATGCCTAAGTTGAGACTCAAATCCCAGAAGAGTTAAAAAAGAGGTATGTAGAGCAGGAGCAAAGTTAAGAGAGAGAAAGAGGAAGTTTAAACACTTGCTATATTTGGCAAGTGTTTAAACTCCTCTAGGGACTTTTTCAAAAAAGTGACTAGCGACAAATCTAGTGATTTTTATGGTGCTATTGGATACCTTTGTAGACTAATGTGGAACACGTATCATCGTTACTGTTTTCCCTTATCAGTGGAGGCACTCACAGAATCCTGCAGCTCAGCCTGCTCCCTCGAACAGATATTAGTCCTGCTGAGTCCAGAATGATGAAAAATTGCATCTGCCTGAATCCGCTGCAGCTGATCACCCGTGCTCTGATGAAAAGGCAAAATATTTTCCGTCTAAAATATACGACTGCACACTATCACCAAATCACTGATTTCATTCACAGCCCCAGTCACTTCCTCACCTGGTCTGTGTGGTCACCTCTCTTAATCATGCCTGAGTCTAAACTGACCTCTTAAGAAATACCGAAAGGATGGGAATAGAGCCCATAATTAAAAGACTGGTTGAAGCCATACAATAACAAAAACCATCACATTTTCAAGCACATTATGTAAGTTAAGACATTTAATATAAAAAGGGGAGGGGTAGTTATCGTCCATTTATCATTATCAAGGTGAGCTGCTCAATATATTGCGATGTTGATTTGAGGCCATATCACCCATCCCTACTCTGCATATATGACCTCATTGGTACAAGCATTGCTAAGCTACAGACACAATAATCTAATGCATTTGTGGCAATATCAGAAGATTTTAATCATGTCTCTCTGTCATCTACACTTCCAACATTTCCACAGTTATTTTAACTGCTCCAACAAAGAAAAGAGAGTACATTTGTTTTATGTAAATGTCAGGGATGTATACATGTCCTTCGCACAACCTGCTTTTGGCAGTCTTTCTTTGTGCATAAACCCATTGTTTTGAGGCAATGTGTGATCAAAAAAGCTGGGAGGTGTTACTCCACAGCTTCCCTGTCACACCTCAGTTGTCTTTTCTTTCACCTCAGTCATGAATCTTGATCTTGGCGCTGTTCTGTCATCTATAACAACATCAGAAGAAACGGGTATTCTCACTGCCTCCCCCTTCTGCTTGTCTGGATCTAGTAGTCAGGTAAAGAACCAGTTGGAAAGACCTAACAAGAACCGTGTCTTTGATGGTGTCAGTGGGAATGTTTTAACATGGTTTCCCATTGTTTAGTATACTTTCACAGAGTACTTTATTACTTAACCTTGGTAAGGTATGCAGGCCCAGCATCTCTAAATTTGTCATGATCCTCAGTCTCAGGCCAGCTGTCCTTGTATTTAGCTCATTGGTGCTTCTCAATCGGGCTTCCTGCCCATGCTCATATGTTGGGGTTGATGGTAAATCCCACTTACCTGTCAAATATAAACACACACATAAGGTGCACACACCCGCCATATCTGTGTCCCCATTGGCAACTCCAAAGAAGGAAAGAGTCCAGCCTCTCAGCTGGAGCCAAAAAACAGAGACCAAGTTGTGCGTAGAGGTCAGCAAAATTATATCTTGTTAATATTGCTCAACCTCACACACAAGCTCCAGTTCTTTTCTCACCATCAAGGGGATATTCCATATTCCTAAAGCCAGAACATGACGTCAGGGATCAGGCCCTCCTGGCTTCACCTCAGTTTTACATAAGTAACTATTCTTTTGTAAAAGGCCCAGTGCCTGAATTTGATTCTTATTTTACTGTCTTTCTTTGTCTTTCATATAATAAAACCTTATTTTTATCATACAAAATAAAAATAAATAACAGTCCACATATTTATTGCGGAATAACTAACTAAACATTTTAAAAGCATGTCTAATTGTTCAGGCCAGAGTCGTCACGGTTGCTAGGTGATGGCACATTCGCAGGGGTGGGGGTGGGAGTTCATCTGAAGGCTAGTTCCGTCCCAATTCAGAGCCGTTAACATCCGGTCTACCTGGTCGAAGAAGTATGCGGGCTACGTCGATCGGGTTGACTGGGTCCTTTGTAGTATGCGGACCCTGAATTGGGACACAGCCTTTGATCTTCACATTTCGCTTACACACCCCACTTGCACAGATCCATTCTCTGTCAAAAGGTTTGTGTTTTGACACCATTTTGACCACAATATTTCTTCTTCCCTCAGCCCAACCTTTCACCTCCAAAGTGAAGCAGATGCGGCTGCACAAGGAAGACTTTGAGATACTGAAGGTGATTGGACGTGGAGCATTTGGAGAGGTAATGATCTTTTTGCTGTACAAAATAGGCAGAAGACTGGATTTTTCAGTGTTCTGTGCACATGGCTTTACACATTTGAGCTTTTTCCATCTCTGCTTAGTAGAATTCAGGATGCATCTGCTTGGTTGCCTCACTGTAAAGACTGATTGTGTTCATGGGGCAATAAATCCATTAGTTGTTTTCACAAGCTGTTGTTCATTTCATGCTGTGAACGTTTTAGGTTTTACTGTCATGTTTTTCTTTTTCTAATGTTTGATAATGTCATAAGCCTCTGAACTTCTTGGCCTTTTTTCTCTGATAATTTTTTTGCTTGTTATTTGGTCACCTATAGATGGCATAGCTCTAAATGCCTGGTTGAGCATATGAATACAACCCTTGGACCTGATTATGACAAAACAAAACTTCTAAATAATGATTAAGTTGGTCATACAAACAACTTTTTAAAAGTAGCTAATTAAAACTGCAGTTTCAAAATCTGAATCAGCTTTATTGGCCAAGCATCGTTTGCACAATATAAGGAATTGACTTAGAAGACTGAAGTTTGAGACTATGGTTTGCATAGAAACAATGATGGTTTTCATTCATCTGCTATCTGCTGGCTACTTATGTTACCTCAGAATATCTGTCTGTGATGTGAATGCAAAGAGAGAAAACAGCTCTTGAAGGTATTGTTTCCCTTGGGGAGTTTCCTACTCCTGTAACACTCATAGAGCTCTTGGAATGGTTTGCTGTTGTCATTTGGGTCTAGTCTATCAAAGCAGTTATGGTTCAGGCCAAGTGTCTAATTTAAGACCTGTTTGACTGCAGTAGAACTTGTGCCAAACCCCAAAAACATTCCCTACAGTGGCACTAGTTATGTGCTTGTCCAAAGCATTTCACACATTGGTGGGATTGGGGGCAGAAATGTAGAAGGAAAAGAGAACAATTCAAATTTGTCAACATCTCATACAAACATATCTTTTGGTAGTGTTTAGTCAAGTAAACTGGAACAGGAAAAAAATTGAACTTTGTCACACCATCACACAACATCAGTTATTGTTTTGATTTGATTTTAAAAGCAAGAAACTTGTTCTGATGTGCAAAAGGAGTTTGTACTCTCACCTAAAGTAGGTTTGTAGTAGTTTTTCTAAGAAACGTGTGCTTGACATGATTCTGAAGAATTACATGGTTAATTATTTTTTTCCAAATAACCAGTCTGCAAGGCACAGTATGTTATTATCACCTGTTTTTCTTGGCAGCAGACACTTTGACTTTTTCCTCTTAGGCTTTGAGTTGCACGAGATGAGGTTTGTCATTAGACCTAAATCCTATGGCCTAATACCTGACTTATAAAAGGCAAAAGCGTTGTTGCATTTGGTAGGGGAGTTGTTGAGACTCTATTTCACTGACACCTCATCATATTGCCAAATGAGCGTACCTCTATTGCTTTTCAAACAACATTTTGAAAATAGTTTTTCCCACATGTAACTGATAAGCTTCATCCAAACAAGAGTACCGGTGGAGCTATGTATTGGATTTAAATGTTTCATTTCCCCACTTCCTTTTGTTCTTTTTTTTTTTTTTTTTTTTTTTTT
>SSNP01000152.1:368425-461725 GCA_006937955.1 Pachypanchax playfairii | reverse complement strand
TTTTTTTTTTTTTTTTTTTTTTTTTTTTTTTTACTGGTATGATGTTTGTTTTCAGCATTAACTTAGTCAATGGTTCCAAATATCAATCTCTAAAATATTACGGGGATGTGGGCAGCCGTGATAGCATGTAGCTGCTGCACCAACATTAAATACCAACAAGCTTATTTAAGCCAACTCAAAGAGTGGTGGAATGTGCATGTGTGAGTCATGTGATTGTTGGTGTTTCAGGTTTGTGTTCAGTAATTAGGTATGATCCATGCTTTTACTGTCCTGCCTGTAATTTTCCAGTGTTCATTTAATAAGTGGCTGGACTTTTCAACATTTAGTTCAGCAAAACAAGAAAATAACTTGCGAGATTGAATAGTAAACAAAAATATAATACCTGACAACAATTAAATTGTTTATTTTTGAGTTAAACTATGTTAAAACATTTTCGCTAGTGATTAATCGGTGTCAATAAGTGCAATAACAAGATCAAACAATATCTGCAAATCAAAATAAAAAAGTATAACCACTATAAAAAGTGTTTCATTTTACCCTAATTGACCTTTTGCCGAGTCCCGCCCCCCCTTAGTTACTGTTGCTACGTCCGATAGACACGACCAGCGCAACAGATTATCATGACTGGAAGAGGTATTCCTATGCGTGTCAGTGACCTTTTTGGAGCAAAACCTTCGACATCCTCCAAATCGAACCAGCCTTGATCACTTTTCTCTCTCCAGATCAGCTCTGCCGATTGGCGTCCGTCCGCTCGCAGCCAGCCTCCCTCGCTGCTGGCAAGTGCTCCCAGCTGCCAGCACCTCCAAAGCTCGGCCCCTACATGTCGCCAATAGCCAGTGGAAATCGCGAGCGGACTCATGCTCATCCGTGGGTGGACTGCGCCACCTCTCAGGGGCCCTGAGCAGCACCGAGCTCCCACTGACATCTAGTTAGTAGTTAGTAGATGTGGGTGCACCGCTTCAACATCTTGCTTGAAGTTAATGTTTGTTGCTCACATAGTAACAGTTGTGTGATTGGTCAATGGCCATTTGGGGGGCAGGGCCAGTGAAAGGTCAATTTATCCATGTAAAAACTTGCATTCAGCTATTTATTCATCCATTTAACCATTTATGAACTGAATGCAGGGACTTTAAAGTGGCTGCACCCCGCGCTCATGCATGTCAACTCTCCCGATTTTCCCGGGAGAGACTCACAAATTTCAGTGCCCCTCTCGAAGATCTCCCGAAGCCAACTTTCTCCCGAATTTCTCCCGGTTTCCGACAGTTTCCGCCATCCATTGTTTCCGACCAGCTATTTATGTGACTATCAAACCCCCGCTGCGTCACAACTCACAACTACTGTTGAGCGCAATCCCACCCCCGTTCTGGCTCTGACACTACCAGCGCCCGCACTGTAACCCCCCCGGCTCTGCTGCACCTCAACCACGGTTTCCCTAATTCTCTATAAATGTCTCCCTAATTCTGAGTTCTGAAGGTTGACATGTATGCTTGCACTATAGTTACATTGTACCATAACATGGCACATTACATCGCCTGAGCGATGGGACAAGTGGAGCTTATGTATTTTTGTGATCCTAAAGAGCAAGCATTATGTAAATACCATGAGAAGTCACAGGAATAGAACCTGCTCTCAGAGGCTTGGCCCTCCTTTTATGTTTATATGCTGTAAATCTGTGGCTGCCATAACATGGAAACCCTGTTAACAAATGAAACCCCACCTGGTCATGGCATGGAGAGGATTGGCAGATTTATTGCTCCTTCACGATTCTGTGGGTGGCGGTTAATGGCTGTTATTTAACTGATTATTTCTGATAACAAACTTTATTAATAAATACATTCTTGGCAAATACTTTTGCTTTCGTCTGTCTTGCACTGGTCCAACAATTTCCCCTCTAGTGGCGCAATACAAATGTCCCCAGATGTCCCACTTAATGGCCCCAATTCAAAAGAAAATAATATCATAGAAATTAACTCCGTAATAGGGATGGGTGGTATGGCCTCAAATCAATATCGCAATATATTAAGCAGTTCACCTTGATAGTGATAAATGGACGAGAACTACACCCCCCCCCCCATCCCTTTCTTTAGCAAATGCCCTAACTTACATAATGTGCTTGAAAATGTGATGGTTCTTGTTATTGTATGGCTTCAACCAGCCTTTTAATTCTGGGTTCTATTCCCAATCCTTTCTGTGTTTCTTAAGAGGTCAGTTTAGACTCAGACATGTTTCAGAAAAGCGACCACACAGACCAGGTGAGGAAGTGACTGGGGCTGTGAATGAAATTGGTGATTTGGTGATAGTGTGCAGTCGTTTATTTTAGACAGAAAATAGTTTGCCTTTGCATTGGAGTAAGGGGGATCAGCTGCAGTGACTTCAGGTGGACGCAATTTATCAACATTCTGGACTCTGCAGGACTAATATCTGTCCTTGGGAGCAGGCTGAACTGCTACATGCTCCGAGCGCTCTACTGTTAAGGGAACACGGTAACAATGATACTTGTTCCACATTCCACTTGTACAGCTAGAGATGGTACTGCTTCTGAGGAAAGTCAGCTAAATAAGGGAGTCTCGCAGGGATCCATTCTTGGTCCTTTACTTTTCACACTTTATATAAATAACATCGGTCTAAATATTCAAAATGCTAAATTACATTTTTATCAGATGATAGTTATTTATTGTTCAACCCCAAACTCTACAAAGGCCTTTCAGTATCTTCAATCAGCATTTGATCAAATACAAGAACAGTTATGCCATACGTGGCATAATTGTTGTTCCTAAGGTTCGAACTGAGCTGGGAAAGATGGCTTTTAGCTTTGCTGCTCCATCTACATGGAATTTACTACAGAATGATCTAAAACTCAAGGATTTGGTCTCCTTGAGCAGATTTAAGACTCTGATTAGATCAGTTGAATCCAGACTATCTGTATGTTTGTGTTTTAATTGAGTTTAACTGGAAATGGACTTAATTGTGAATGTATTAATGTTGTAACTTGTGCTGCTGCTCTGTCTGTCTTGACCAGGTCTCCCTTGCAAAAGAGATCTTGTATCTCAATGGGACTAACCTGGTTAAATAAAGGCAAAAAGAAAAATTGGTCTACAAAAGTATCGAATAACACTATAAAAAGTCACAAGATTTGTCGCTTGTTGCTTCTTTGAAAAAGAGTCCCTAGAGGAGTCTAAACTCTCGATAAATATACCGACACAGTCGCCACGTTAGCAGCTCTGCTATCTGCATATTACAGACTGGGGTTAAGTCACATGACTGTAGGATGGATGTGATTGGATGTGTTTCCTCTGTAACCGCCATTTTTCTGCAAACTTTGCACATCACGGTAGTTTATGCCTCATCTGATTTTCTGTGACCAAATCAATTCCAAATTGTGGAACTTTACAACAAGCTCTTCCTCAGCTTCACGTCCACCTTCCGCCATGCTTGTCTTCACTCAGCAAGGGAACAGTGAATTGGGCACGGACAAAACTATGTCATCAACATGACTTATTGTTATTATTGCGGGGACACAAATTTTTATCGTGTATTGTATTTTATCGTATATTGCAAACGATAAGATATTGCCAATCCCTACCCTATAACTCTTTCAAATATAAAAGGAAAATCCACATTGAGATGTAGATATACCTTCAGTTTGAGCAAAACATCAAAGTAAATCACGAACTAATATAAAACAAATATTTCTATTTTTAGTTACATGAACAAAACAAACAAAACTACACGTCAAATCAACTGTTATAATACATTTTTGGCCTCTTTAATTTTATTTTGTTTATTATTTACTTACTTAGAACATAATGACCTGTTAAGACCTCACTCTCAGTATTACAACACAATTACACAGTTTGATCTAAAACTCTTGAACAGAATTGTCCTGTATAGCTTTTTGCATGTTGTTTGGCTGTAATGTCATATTGTTCAGATCAGTCATTTGTAAGAAGACACCCCAAAAGTCAGAAGTAAAAAATGTTTAATTTCAAACTGTGTTACTTGATTTTGTTCACTGAGAATGTGCTGAACTGCCCTGCCCTGATGCAGACTGGGGAATAAAATGCTCAGCTGTTTTGATCACCTTCACTCTAACCCCCAGAATTAATCATTATCACGTGGTGTGGCTTTTTGTGGATTACATCACCATGGTAACTCAAAAACACCTCTCATGACAAAGTCGTGACTGGTACTTTTGATGTATAAAATATGTAATTACAGTTGTCAGTCTTTCCTGTGGGGCATTCTGGGTGTGTTTTTTTGGAGAGTTGTGTTGCCACGATAGTGCAGCTTACCAATAAAAGTTCTACCTCGCATCCCTTTATCAAGTCAGGCATGAACTTTTTATTTAGAGGTGGAAAACAATATGTGCCTGTATTTAAACACATGGAAGGTAGTGCATTGCACAGCTTTACCATGTTACATGGTGCCTATATGCAGTAAGAATAAGTCTAAAGTTTGGACTCAGCTGTTCTTTGATCAGTTTCTTAATCTGCCAGTTGTTATAATGCAGAAGAAAACTGAAAAGTCAAGATGTGACATTACATTTGATGTCAGTAGTTTTGTGTATTAAAATCGTGAATATGCTTTTAGTTTGTCCAAAATTTTGACTGGTATAGATGGATGACTTGCTGTGGCGACTCTTTAGGGAGCAGCTAAAAAGAGAAGATGATGACGATTGGGGACTTACATGTATTACATGTAAGCACTAGCACTCATTCCTATAATGTTTTCATCAGTCAGATGGAAATAAATTGAACTTAGTGCTAAAATAAAAAAAAGTCACACACAAATAAATGAATATTACTCTTTAGGATTAAACAAGTATTTGGTTGTAGTTTTTACTTTAAGACTGACTTAGTCTTTGCTGTTTATTATCTCTCAGACTCATGCATGTTTCTTAGCAATAATATCCAAAACAACATTAAAGATATTGGTAAAAATAGCTAAAAAGCTTTAGCTGAATGATAATATTTTTGATAGTATCAGCAATTATCTGATGGTAAACAAAGCAACCTCGCTGACTGCATCCTTTATATTAAATACATGTAATTTATTCATTTTTATATTTCTCACCTGGACACGGTGTCTTAGAAATATATGAACATTAGGAAACAAAGTTGAAAAAAGGGAATTTTTTGAGTTGGAAGAGCTCGAGTGCAGGATGTTTTTTGTACTGTGAGACAACCAAGGATTGGCAGTGTTATTCTGGCCTGTAGCTGCGCCAAGTTGAAAAGCAGCACTCGAGTTATGTTCATGAATCTACACAGAAAGAGTAAAATAAACTTTGCACTTATTTTTGTTCAGGCCTTCAAAGTCTACTCTAGACCAGAGAAGGTGGAAGAGAGGAAATTAGCAATAGTAGAAGAAAGAAACCATAGATAGGAGAAGGGACAAAAACAATAAGACTTTGCCAAGTACAGTTCACTCCCTGTTTTCTCCCATTTTCCAGTCTCATTCTTTTTCTCTTCTGGTAAGAAATCACGAGGGGAAATCCAAACACTGCAGGAATGTTATCATTGTATTGCATTAGCAGTCTTCCCCTAGTTAATTTGATATCAAGTAGACCTATCTGTTTCATAAAAATTTTTCTGTTCATTTTATCAGTCTTTATGGATAGATAGAAATATTTTATTCATCCGCTGAAGAATCTTGTTTTGTTACATCAGAAATAAAAAACAATACAAGAAGGCATGAGTCAAAAAGAACTCTGAGCCTAATCTAAAATGGCTCAACAGAAGACAGTTTACTGTGGATTAAAAAGAAACATCAAAACAGAGAATAATGTCAAAATGCCAAACCCAAAAAGCATATCAACATCAAACAGAGAGAGAAAAAATGGTTGTGCAATTGATACTGCTATGGGGAACAATTTAGAAGTTCTATGTTTGTATTTTTATATCCAGATTTACTTGCAATGGGACATTCGTCTTCTGCACAAGAATGAGCTGTTGTACAAGGAGATGGAAAATGGTCTGAAGGTTTTTATGAAGCCTTCCTCATGACATCAAAGCTGAGTAAATCTTTTGAAATCTTGGTGTCCTGAATGGAATGAGATAGATTATCAGTGAATTCAGTGACCTTCTGTTTCTCAATAAGTCAAACATCTGTGATCAAACTGTTAGAAACAGACTTGATGAGGGTGGCCTGAGGGCCCCATGTCATGTAGTGGATCCTGTGTTTAATGCCCAGCACTGTGGAACTCGACTGAGAACACCAGAATTGGAAGGTCTGGTGCTGGAGCCCTGATTCCCAGATGGGAGCAGGTTCACTCTGAGCTCAGACATGAAAGGATCTGAAGAAGCTGCAGTGAACGTTATGCTGCCTGCAACATGTTCAGCATGATCTGTTTGCTGGAGGGTCAGTGTTGGTCTGGAGAGGCAGATCCATGAGGAGACACACAGACCTGTACAGGGTATATGATGGCACCCTGACTCCCATCAGGTATCAGGATCAAATCTTTGTGTTCAAATCAGTGGGTTCCTTTTGACTTTTTGGGTGTTTTATATTATTGAAGTTTTTATTATTCTTTTCTATTTTACTGTATTTTAAAGTTGTTCTTTGTAGCAGTATACATATTAAATCAAAGAGGTTTTGCAATTTCATTGTATTACCTATTCAGTGACGATAACGTGTTCTGTTTATCCTCATCTATTATTTTCTTACATTCTCCCAACAAAAATAATTTTGCAGTTTTTTTTTTTTTATTAGAATCACAATCAGGTTTATTTGGCCCGGTATATTACACATACAAGAAGTTTAGCTCCGGTTCCTGTTTGTTTTGTTGTGTAATGTTTAACATCCCAAAGCTAAAAAAATAAATATGCAACAACATGAGCAGGGCCGGTATCTGTTCCTTTGTACAAGGAGGAGCAGGATGACACCTGCCTCAAAATTTTCAATTTCTTTAACTTTATTCACCTTTTTCAGCACACTAATGGTGACAGGGACTTGATAAAGCAACGAAAGATGCAGCAAAAACTGTTTTAAAAAAAAAAAAAAACTAGATTGTGTTGGTTCATAGAGCATAAAGAAATAGTCAGCTGTTATGTGATTGTTTCTCAAAAGCTTATTTTCTCAAGTACAAAGACATGCACCAAATCTGTATTCTGAAACAATATGCACTTTCAAAGACAGTTTGAAAAATCTTAGTTTTTTCACACAAAATACAGTTTACATGTGGATAAACAGAGCAAAAGATATATGATCTGTAAAAATATCTCTTAAGCTTTGAAGAATACCTGTTATGTGACCCACCGGCTCAGTATTTTCGGTTTATGTTTTTGTTTAAAATGTTCTTTTTCATCCTGGCAAAACCTAGAACCATCAGAGCTGCTGTTTAGTATTTTGATATGTTTGTTTTTACTCCCCTCCCATGTCCTCCATGGTATATAATACTTCATATACAGCACTTCTTTTTATGCTGAACTAGAATTGTTCCTGATCTTTATTTTATTTGTTGAACAAACTCTTTATTCCCCAGCCTATTAAAAGTACATTTTGCTATTATTTTGAACTGTTTGTTTCTTAAACTACTGAATTATAAGCACTTACAAAATATGTCTCTGCAGCTTGATTTCTGTTGCTTTGATATAAGAAAGAATCTAGTTTATTAAAATTGTATGACTTTTATGATTAATTTCAATTTTAAATCCTTTGTGTCTCACAGGAGATTAAAACTAATGTTCTGTTTTTCTTGCTTTTTGTAGGTTGCAGTGGTAAAAGTGAAAAACTCTGAAAAGGTCTTTGCAATGAAGATTCTCAACAAGTGGGAAATGCTAAAGCGAGCTGAGGTTAGTACCACTTGAAAGCTTTTTAATCACTCTTTGGGATGTACCAGTTCTAGCAGTGGTTATGTACATTGCAATTATCAGTTCAACTCAGTTTATTTATATAGCACCAATCCTCAACAAAAGTCATCTCAAAGTACTATACAGAAGCAGCAAGTTCCAGCAGATTGCACTGCATCCTCGTTTTAACACAACACCCCATCCTGAGCAGCACAAGGTGACATTGGATGGGAACAACTCCCTTTTAACATGAAGAAACCTCCAACAGAACTAGAACCAGTATGAGCGGCCATCTTCCTCCACCCACTAGAGTCTGAGAGAACAGGAAAGAGACACAAACACAGAATGGTCCTGATCAAAGATAACACCCAGGTTCTTTATGCTATAGCCAAATGAGTGCCATCTAGAGTAAGTGCTCAGGTCCAAAAACTTCAACCTCTGTCTTGTCTGGGTTTAAAAACTGAACATTATAGTGTTATCTGGGTTTTTATGTCTTTAAGACTTGTTTGTAATCTAATTAACTGTTTTGGATTTGTCAAGCTTCATATATAAATGTTACTAATTATCACAAACACATTTTAAATTTATATTTGTTGTCTAATAATTTTGCCTAGCGGTAGTTTATGGAGTAAAGAGTATTGACCCTGCTCCAAACCCTGAGGAACTCCATAATAGACTCTATTGCACAAATAAAATGTTATCAGATAAATAAGATTGGGAACAGTTTAGTGTAGTTCCCTGAATCCCCATATCGTGTTCAAGCCTCTGTATGAGGATATTGTGATTAAACGCAGCACTGAGCTTTAACAGGACAAGCACAGACACAAGTCCATACTGTCTGAGGCCATTAGCAAACAGATCAGTATCTGCATTTTGACTTGCACTATCCACTGGACCACAAATTGTCTGTTGTCTAAACCTTAAACTACCAGGCTGAAAATATTTCTAGCAAGACAGAAGACAAAGAAAAGGGAGAGAAACATACCAAGAAAACTCTCCAAACCTGCAGATTACCAAAGTGCACCTTCATTAAATAACTGAGGAAATCTGGGAAAGACTCAATAATTTCAAACAAAGAAGAAAAGAATAACAGAAACAAAAAATGGTCATCCCATAAGTGACAGGAGTGTCTGAAAAACTTAAGACTCTTCTCTAAACACAACATTCTACTCAACAACAGCCATAAACAAAAACTGTTTCATCCAAAGGACAAAACACTGAAACTGAACCCTCGTGGCGGCAGCTATGCAGTCCAGTGCAACAAGGGGTGTTCAGATCTTTACATAGGTGAAACCAACAGCGACGCAAATGTTTAGCATAACACTGGAGATCCAACTCCTCAGGTCCAGACTCTGCAGTCCACCTCCATCTAAAAGATGAAGGACACTCTTGGTCACAGAAATGTTCATGTTTTGGACAGAGAAGATTGATGGTTTGAGAGAAGAATAAAATAAGCCATCTTTGTCAAAAAGAGAGGCCATCTTTAAACAGAGGAGAGGGCCTCAACTCTCAAGAACCTACAATATAATACTGAATCTATAATCCTCAGACAGTTTCATAATTCTTCACACCTTCAGGCATGTGACCAAAACATCTCACATGTAAATACATGCAGAACCTTGTAACTTTCAGAAGGAAGAAGAAGAAGAAGGGCTGATCTGCGAGCTAGCTCACTTGCTGCAGCTTTAAATCTCAAAACTTTGCACCCTTAATTTTGAACTGATGTAGCTCCTTGGATGAGAAGCCTTCAAGAACCAAGAAAAAGTTGCCATTTGAACCGCCTAGAAGTAAAAGTGTAAATACAGCAGCCTTAAAGGACTGAGGGACATACCCAGTCACCAAAGAAACATTAATCATTATGGGGAAGTTGATTCAGAGGAAAACCTCCTTAAATATTTGTTAGGAAGCAGTTCTAACATACCTGTTGATGGTTTAGATGAAGTTATTATTTTTGTTAACTTTGAAAACTCATCATGACAGAATCAGTTTGAACACAAATCTAATGTTACTTTCTAGAGCTGCTTCACTAGATAATAAACCAGAGACAATCATTTAAAAACGTTTACGAAGGTGTTTATGAAGAAAGATTTCTCCTTAAAATGAAGCCTTGTAGAAGAAGAGAGCACAACCTTCATTTATCCACATTCAATTTCAACCTGTTGATAGAGTGCAGAACATGCCGCTGCATGAGCTGCACCAACTTCCACTGCATGTTTTTCTAATAAGCTTTTTCCTGACAGTCTGACATTCCTGTTGGTCTCTTGAGACCTTGATCATTGTGGCTCATACGTCACAAGGCACAACTCGTCTTACTGTCTGTGGGCAGTTTTTGGACATGTGAAAACAGTGCAGACCAATAAGCTGTATGTTAAGAGTTCTCTTTGTGCATTGGTGTTTCCTTTTCTCTCTTGTGAGAGCTAGAGCATCTTCTTTTCTATCTTTGCTAGTCAGAACATTAAAACTGATTAAAGATTTTGGGGTTTTTTGTCAGGTTTTGAGTTGAATTATTTTAAGTCTGGGTATCAGAGTAACCATTTCTGTCATTTTGAATTTAATGTCCATCTTTTGTTTAATTTCCCCAGTCAGGACTAGACAGTGTAACAACCAATGGTAGAGAAAATATCTATATAAAGGGAATGTTCTCTCTACAAGAGGTTTTTAAAAATCAGCTTATATCAGAAATCTTGAATCTTACATGTCATTCAAGCTGACCGTATGTTTTGAACAATCAGTATGTCAGATTGGTATCAAAGCTTTCAACAGCATTACACACATATGCACTTAGACACATCTGTCCTTTGGTGTTTGGTGTTTTTCCTAAGGACATTTCGGCATGTGGGGGAGTAAGCAAGGATCAAACTGCCAACCTTCTGATTGCTGGATGACTGCCCTTGCTCCTGAGCTGTATAATGTAATGCAATCTGTAAACTTTATCTTTAAAGTTCTGTTAAGGTTAAAGGTTTTTGTATTTTTCTCTTAGACGGCATGCTTTCGAGAGGAGCGTGATGTTTTGGTGAACGGGGACTGCCAGTGGATCACCACCCTGCACTACGCATTCCAGGATGACAATAATCTGGTAACATGTCAATTTCTTTCATTAGCCTTTTTGTTAAAGACTGGGAAAAATAAACAACACAGCAGTATTTAGTTGTTAGTGGCTACAAAGAAAGTCTTAGATTTTTTTTCTAAAATTACTTGAATAGATTTTTTGGGATGCAAAACATTTATAGGGGATTGTTTTGAAACCTGTTTGTGCCAGTTATAAAAGGAGGTCTTACTTATTCACTTAGAGAGGAACTTTTCTGTCTCTCACTTCTGGTTCTACACTGTGACTGTGCAGCATTTCAGTGTTGCAGTGAAACAATATATTAGGCAGTCTTAGTCTGTTGATTTGTCTTTAGATCAGGCCATAATATCAGCTTTAGTGTTTTTCTGATAGTTGTTGGAGGGTCTTTGGCATTTCATCTTCCAGTGTGTTTCTGACCTCCTAATTTAGTGTTTTCTAGTAAGAGTCTTTGGATCCCACTATCCTACATGTTTTAGATTTTTTCTTGCTTGAACACACCTGATTCACATAAATGCTTTACTTTCTTAGCATGTCATCAATTCAGCAGAAGCCTGTTACTCAGCCATGAATCTAAATCTGATATGCTGAATCAGGGAAACATCTAAAGCATGTGGGACAGTAAGTCCTGAGGACCAGGACAGGGAAACACTGGCCTAATTGCAAGTGCACTATCAGATGCTGACCAGCACATTCACTTTTCCACAGAGCACAGTAGGAATTCAATTGTTGTTAAATAGGTTATAATAAGGCTATGGAAAAAGAGATTTGGTTAACCAGAAGTGGTCAGCCAAACTCTAACTTCAGTCAGCTGTTGTCAGCAAGCTGTTAACGTAACAGTTAGTCCTCTCTTCATGACCCTGAGCTCAAATGCCAGAACTGCCTATCATTCCTTTTCCCAGGTCCTCAAATAAAGTCTGGGACTCTCCTCAGTAGGGGCTGCTAGCTTTGTCTATATGCTAATAAATAAATTATACAGAAGGATGATGAAAACAGAAACTTGTAAACTTTCCAGTTTTGTTTTATCTTTTGCATTAACTTTTTTAAAATTTTTATTGATATTGCACCTTTAATTACCAATGATTTATGCTAGGTGGTGTCATGTCTCTTTGTCTCTAGTACCTGGTCATGGACTACTATGTGGGTGGGGATTTACTGACTCTGCTCAGCAAGTTTGAGGATCGTCTGCCTGAAGAGATGGCCAAGTTCTACTTGTCTGAGATGGTGCTGGCCATCGACTCTGTTCACCAGCTTCACTATGTCCACAGGTGAGGTTATAGCTGTCTAGTGCTTTAAATCAGTGAAAACATTTCCATACCAGAGTTCCACATTCTAGATTTTAATTAGTTTAGACTGATGAAGACAATTCGTGCTGAAATGTTAGTCTTTCATTAAAACCTTTATGAATCAGTGAGTTCCAGTTTCTCTTTTTACTTTCAAAGAGGGTTTTTCCTTGTACTGTTAAGCACATGAACCTGCTGGATTAAATGCAAAGGAGTATATTTTTAGTTGAATTTCTAGGGTCATTTTGAATTAGTTCCCAATAGTAAGAACCTTATTGCTGGTGATTTTACTCAAGTAAAGTCTCTGGAGACAGAACCTTACTTTAGCAGCCAGTTTTAAACATATATAATACATAGAAGTCCTACTGAAGTGAGAGAAGTTTAAATTAAAAGTTAACCACAAAATGGTACCAGTCTGGCTAGCCATGAGGTTAACTCCAGTATGAGGTCAGTACTGTTGATAATTAGTTGATTGACACCCACTTCAAAATGACCAAAGTATCAAAGTGGCACAAAATGTAGTTTCTGTTCAGTCTGCAGATGGACATACTCCATTTTTGACGAATAAAAAACCTAAAAGCACATTGTTGACCAGCCACAGCATGGGGACATTTCCTTGATGACGTAAACACAGATAATTCAGCCTGTAGAATACGCTCTTGGGTGCAGGAAAAGAACCTCTTCTAGACAGGAAGTAGTCACATGGGCATGTTAACATAATTACAGTTGTTCTCTTACTGGATCCTGTCATTGAACAAGGAGTGAGAGAATGATGGATCGACAGAGGAAATGGTGTGTGATAATTGGAAAAGAAGGGAGGGTGATGGAGAGTCTAAGATAAAGCTCGGCTGCTTGGTATTTTGGGTGTGTCTATAGTTGTTCAGGTCTGTAATAAAACACTACAAAGTTTGATGTATATACACATACTGGGTGACAATGACAGAGCCAAAGAAATATGCAAATATAAATGTATGTAAAGAGAGGGAGTGAAAAAGAGGAGCGTGAGGAGCCACTAATTGTATGGTTTGATCTGGGGGCTGTGGGTTGGGTCAGTGGTGGCAGCGCTGACAGAAATGGATGGAAAGCAAAAGGGATAGGGAGGAGGGGACAGCACTGGTTCTCTTTTCATCCCCTTGTGGACATTTAGGGACAGTAATGATGGGTTTGGGAGGTGTGTGGGTGGGGGTGTGGTCCTAAACCCCTCCTCACTTGCACTCACTCTCATGGGAGAGTTTTGTGCTTTCTTTGGTGAGGGTGGAGACAGTTCCCCTGAGGAGGGTGTGTTCTGCTGGCTAGTCCTGTCTAATGAGGGTGTGTGTTTGTGTGCATGCTTTAGGCTGTGTGTTTATCTTTGTGATAGTTTTTCATGTGCAAATGTGCCGCATTTCCTTTTCATTATGTACATGCGACCTTCTGAGAACCAGTTTATTCCTTTCAAATGGCAGTTTGTATATTTTAAGTCTGTAACGCATTTCACATGAAATCGTCTGCTGTGTGCTTCAAAATTTCATGAAAATGTGCATGTTTATAATATTGGAATATACAAATTTGTGTTTGGAAGAGTTTGTATTCACAGGGTTGAATGTATTTAATGATTTAGATATCTGTTGAACAAAAAAACATCTTAAAAAATTTATTCATCCTCCATTTTCAGTTAGAACATGTGAATAGAAGATGATTCTGGATACAACAGGGTGGCTGAGCTAAGCCTCTGAGATAAGACGGGGAGCTGCTGCTCCTCCACATCTAAAGGAGTCTAGTGAGGTGGTTCAAGCATCTGATTCAGATGCCTCTTGGCTGCCTTCCTCTAGAGGTTTCATGGGCACGTCCCACTGGGAGGAGACCTGGGAAGACCCAGAATTTACTTGGTGGGATTATTCACATGCTTTGTGTTCTTCAAGTAGGAGCTTCAGAGTGAAATGGTTTCTAGTTTTGATGGTTATTGGAGTAAATTTTCACCAAGTACAATTTCTCATGGTTAGTGTAAGTGTTTTAAAATGTATTTACCTTTAAAACGCATTTGGACTGTGATATTAATAGTCCTGTAAATAAAGCTTTTGGTTTCCCACCACATGTGAGAAGATAGCGGTCAGAGACTTCAAAGAGGTCTTCAAAGAAGTTCAAGTCTGTAGCGTTACCTGGGCTTTCAACCCCATTTGAGTGTTGAGGGGAAGCTTTTTAATACACTGCACATATTAATCAACTTCTCTGCACCTTCTTGCTAAAATACAGCTAAAACAAAATCAGCTACATTTTAGACTGATATAGTCCTTGTAATGAGACGTTTTTAAACGCCACTTGTTTGTCAAATTTCTTCTGCTATCATAACAGGGTTACGAGTTCATATATTTTTCATAGAGTTAGTGAAATACTAATTTGTGGGTTTTTACTGAGCAAGTACATCTCCCATCTGTGAGACATTACTTTCTTTAAAAACATCATTAGAAGAGTAAGAGCCCCACCAAATTCACTGCATGCTAAATATGCTCATAACATTTCAGGTTAAGGTTTTTTGTGCTGCAGGCTATAATCAGCCTATTTCTTTTATTCATTATCCATGAGGTATTGACGTGTTTTTTAATTGTTGTAAAACTGTAAAACAGTGAGATATAAAATATTTGAAAGGGTAAAGTGATACATAATGAGTACTACTAATGATGAGGAAATTAAAAAATAAATACATTTTTAGTACTATATAAATCATTTCTATATCTGGAAAACTGCACAGGTTTGCTCAATAAAAAAGGGTTTTAGGATTTGTGAGAGAAAAATCACAAAAGCATCTTTACGCTAAGACTTCAAGATTAAATCAAGTCCTAATTTATCAACATCAAATTTATTGTTTTAAAATAAATAAGTAGTTTTTGGACTTCTGCATTTCGAGCATAAAGACGTTCAACTGCTTTCACATGGACTCAGTGTCGAAAAAATATTTGTATAAGAAGATGGATAAAAAAGTTTGAATTGCCGAAAGGCACAACTGTTTACTCAGTCCAGGCTACTGGTGAGTCTATCATTCTGGTTTGTTTACGTGTCAGAGACGTTACACTAATCAGTCAATGAAGGCATGTAACAGTCTGTCAAAAACATCCTGACTTCATCTGTCTGTGTCATCTGCCTGAACTGTAAGTCTACACACATGAGTGAGTGTTCCTAATAAATAAATAATATACGCAAGAATCATTGGTGGGTATCCAGTTACTCAAATATTAAATAGCTGCCGCCCTTATTTCTTTAAATTCCACTTCCCAAAGTTTTTCATCAGACGTTACTTGAGTGACTCTAAGTTTTTGTCTGAAGAAGGGAAACTTTTTATGCTATTCACAGAGAAATGATAGTTAACTCTGTTTACAAGCTGTAAGACAATTCAGCATTTCTTGATGCTGTTTCAATAGAAAGAATAGCAGAATTATTAATATTGATCCCAGGGTAAAGAAAGTGATGCTCTTGTTTGTCTTTCTCTATTATTGATGGATTTTTTTGTTGTTGTTATACAATATTTAACTTCTTTGTTTTATGATCAGTAGACAAGAAGGTAAAAACACTTTGTGCATCTTGTTGAATGCACGAATTCAAACTTCAGGAGTACTTCCATAGGTTTTAATCAGAGGAATAGGAATTTCTATATTTATTCTGTAGTTAATTTTATAAAAATACAAATAACATTACATAACATAACGTTTTTTTAAGATGTATTCTTGTAATTTAGTCCAGTTCACTTAAATGGATTTTTATAATCACACAACTCACATTAAAAGTCATCTTACAGAAGACAAATTCAGATCCAGTTTTTTTCTTCCTAGTATTTGCTGACAAAAGTTATGTGGTTGGGGGGAGTGCAGGGTTTGTGGGTCTATCTGTATCCAATGATGCACAAAGTCTCACAGTCAGCAGGTCTTCTAACTATAAAGGTTCTTTAGTAGTTCCCTGTGCACGTTGTGTCTTTGCAGTTTCCGCTGTTGCTGCTGTCCACATTGAGTGTGTTTTTGTTGTGAGTTGGCATCCAGATGGCACACGCAGATGGATGCTGTGGTCTTAGAAGAGATTACCTTCTTCTGTTCCCGTCTTAACACTATGGCACTGTAGCCTGATTAGGTCTGCTAGCTTACATAGCCTAGCATTAGCTTTTGTTTTGTGGTTTGTTTAGAAGTGGAAGGCAAAACAAGTCGGCTATTGTGGGGTTAGCTTGTCATGATATGATGTGATTATCTGGTTGCTTGAAACATTAGAACCATTTCATCAAACCAGTTGTAGTGACAGATTTTCTAAAAACTGATAAAAAAATAGAGCTCTGTTGTCTGGGTGAAATAAAAAGGATCAGGAAGATCCTAGTAGAGTGATGTAGCATTGCTAAGAACAGAAGACAGTGGACATTTTCTAAGCAGAATTCCCCATTCTTTACCTCCACTTCATACATACATCCAGCCGGGTCAGCCCATGCTGTTTGCTCTCTGGATCAGATTAAGGCCCTGCAGCCATGGAAACACACACATCTTCAGCCATACACCCACACAGAGCCACGTGCTGGCAATACAGTCCAAGTCTTATAGGTGTCATTCATGATTTAAAAGGTCTGCACTCCATGTCGAGGTGATACAGAGGCCCTGAGCCTGTCAGGGAAAAAAGAGATCTACATTAGTGAGCACACGACTCTAAAATAACTTGCTTGCTTCAGACCTTTGCATTCCTGTCATCAGAGATAAACTAAATGGTGGATTTTTGTTTTGTTTTGTAGAAACTAAGAACATTTATTCATTTGTGAATAATTTTTCTTCTTGTAAAATAAAATTAATGTTGCATCCATGTGAAACAAAAAATAAAATCTTTTTAAAGAAACAAGAAAGCAGCAAAACTTCTGGTTTTATCATTTTAGTTTTACTTGCAGGAAGAAACACATTTCTAAGAGTAAAACTAAAATGATAAAATTGATCAAATTGATCTTCTCCTATATACAGTGGTGAGAAGAAGTGTTTGCCCCTTCTTGATTTCTTATTTTTTAGGATGTTTCTCTCGCTTAAATCCTTTAGATCATCAACCATATTTTAATATTTGACAAAGGTAACACAAGTAAACACAAAATGCAGTTTCTAAATTAAGGTGTGTCTTAATAAGGGTGAAAAAAATCAAAACCTTCATGAATCTCTGTGTCAAAGGGGTTGTCCTCTAAAACTAAGAACTGGTTGGGCCAGCCTTTGCGGTAACAAGTGCCATCAAGTGCTTCAATAGCTGGCACTAGGAGGAGGTTGTTCACTATTAGTATTAGATGTTTAAATGGTTTAATAACTTTCCAAAATTTCCTGAGGTTATCAATAGTTAGAGTTGAGGGAGACATGTCAGACTTGGCTTACTTGACAGATGAAGTAAAACAGTTACGTAATTGCCTAAAGTAAATCCAATCTGACAATGATTTCCTGTTTTGCCCAAACATTGTCACTTTTCTGGAGTAGCTTCGCCCCAGGTACAGCACCCTGAGACTGAAGACTAAGGAAAAGGAAGAAGGCAGAGGACTAGTAAACATAAAGAACTCAGTTGGTCAAGGCAGGAGGTCAGTTCTTTTTTCTGGAGGTGTCTTCCTGTTAAAAGGGAGTTCTTCTTTAACACTGCCACTAATTAATGCTGCTCAGAATGGGGGATTATCTTGAAATGACTATTCACATAATCTCCTGGTTTACTTAAATAAGAAACTTTTTATTTATTGTCATTTTAAATGAAAGGTGACATGACCTAACAATTATAAAAGTCATAATAAAACTGATGGATGAAGCAATGTCAGTGAAAGGTTTTGATGCAAAGATCAAATAAATGCAGTTTTAGCTCAGTTTCAGCAACATCCTGTGTGACATCATCATCAAGACTGTAGTGCAGTTCACCGCATTCACCACTGTTTACCGATACAAGCTAACGCTCTCCCCTTCTCTGTGAATACAGATAGAATAACTAATCTGTTGTTTGTTGGTTGGTCATTAATTTGAATCGACTCATACCAAACTACTGATGAGTTTTTGAAGTTGTAACTTTTTAGATTGTATTCTCGTAGAGAAACGTCTTAATGGGTCTAACAGACTGGAGGAGCAGCTGTTGGTGTAGAGGGAGAATAGCAGGGGTGACAGGACACATCCCTGGGGGACACCAGTTATGGTCCAGGTGCTGGATGCTATTTTTCCCAGATTCACCTGCTGTGTCCTGTTTGTCAGGCAGTTGTGATCCACTAACAGATGGAGTCTGGGACCGAGAGCTGAGACAGTTTGGACTGGAGGACGTTCATGAGGATGGTGTTAAATGCTGAGCTGAAGTCTACAAACAGCATCTTGGCGTGTGTTCCTGCAGTGTTGAGGTGTTGCAGGATGTAATGCAGCTCCATGTTGACTGCATCATTGATTGACCTGTTTGCCCTGTATGCAAACTGCAGGGGGTCTATTAGGGTCCTGTGATGGACTTCAGGTGGTTTAACACCAGCCTTTCAAAGGATTTCATAACCACAGACATCAGGGCGACTGGTCTGTAGTCATTTAATCCCTGTCATTTAAATTTTGGGAACCCAGATGATGGTGGAGCTTTTGAGACAGGATGGGATTTTTTGCAAAGCTCCAGTGAGGTGTTGAAGATTTTTGTGAAGACGAGGACCAACTGTTCAGACAGAATGCAACACTAACCAGAACAAACAAGGAAAACTCCGGCGGAGAATAAAACGGTTTACAGTTGATGAAGATGATTCAACGTGAGAGCTGCATAATCTGTTTAACGTCACATCTGTACACCAACCGTTGTTTATATAAAAGCAGATTCTGCCTCCTCTCGTCGTCCTCTGAGGTCTGAGGCACTGTCCAGACAGTTAATTTGAAAAGTCCAGTAGATGAAGTGCTGATGAGTTCACCGAGCCATGTGTCAGTGAAGCAGAGTGATGCAGAGTTGCAGAAATTTGAGTTTACCTGGTGAGGAGAAGCAGCGTTTGCAAGGTGGATGGATAAGAGTTCAGTACAGAAAGCCTGCTGTTTCAGCCTGACGAGCGCTCCAGCGTGTTTCCCTCATCTGCGTCTCCGGTGCATTCCAAACAAAGCTGCTGCACCTCGAGTCACAAGTTCAGGAAAGTTGGAAAAATCGACAGGTGGAGGTGGAAAAGTTTGTCTGGTGGAGTCTCTTATGTTTATGTCTCTTCTGTTCCCATGAGATGGAACTATTAACAAGTCCTGAAAAAAGACAGGAGCTTCACGTGGCTTTAAAGAGACCTCTGGCTGCTGAAGGAAGAAAGTCAGAAGAATTTTCAAAGCCAATTTTTGCCTGTTTATTCTTAAAAGAGAAGAAAATCTTCCCGTCACTTGGGTCTCTCTCAAGTCACTGGAACTTTTATTAAACTAAAATCAATATTAGAAGGAATTTTGCTGAAGTTTTTTAACTGTTTATTTACATCTTTTGGCTTTTTGAGAAAATCCCAACTATTTTTAACTGATATTATTTATAGCAAAACCTGCACTTCAGTATCGAGTAACTGTACCTTGTTCTAGATGCTGTTTTTGTTTGAAGTCTGAAACCAAATTTAAACATTCACACACTGCACTGACAGACCCTTATGGGCCCTTTCCAGACAACTCTTCTGTCTTATTCAAAAACAAGAGACAAGTCAGTAATAAGACAGCTTTAAGTTAGAGGGTTCACACCTGACTTTAATCTGTTCATAGTGATCTAATCTCAGTTATCTGCTTGGCATGAATATAAACTCTGATGCATCACTTATGTGGGCGGGCAGCTGATCAACAAGCAGGTGACTGAATGATCCACTCATAACATTCAGTCAGTTATCTATATTTTAATCTGCACATGAACAATATTCAGTCACTTATTGGAATTGAATTAAAGTTAATTATGATATGAGAGAATTAAAGGGCAATGAATAATTTCTTACTTTACAGCATCAGCTGAAAGACACAGACAACTTTATCCTGTTAAACTCAGCAGCAAGATGAATACAGAGGAATATCAACAAGCTGCTGCTCCCCCAGCCCCCAACCCCACAGTTGGAGGCACCCCTCCATTTTTGTTCACAAAAATACCTCAGGATGAAAGAATAAGGGAGTGTGTCTGCTTTAGGACAGTACGGTGTTTTGTGTTTGTGTGCTGCATATTTCCCTTAAACTGGCAGATTGATGCAGCTACTGTAATTCCCAAAGCTCAGGCTCAGCTATGTTCCCTGTTTATTCTTCCTCATGGTCAGTTTAGACCCGCCACGCTGTTGACAAATAGGCTAAAGGAAATTACATCTAATGAAATCACAGAGATGGAATATCATCATCAACAAAAATGTTCAAAAATTAAATGAAGATATTTAAAGTTCCTGACTTGATGGAACATGATTTAATCAGAGCTGAACAAAGTGTGTTTTCAATTTTTCATGTCTTGTTTTATTTGGAAGATGTCTGCATTTTTTCATCTTCCTCAGGAACTCGGTTTGTATTTTCTTCCTTCTCCTCTCTTTGTCCCCCTTCAGCATTCAATCTTGTCTTTCTTCTCTCTTTCAGGGACATTAAACCTGACAACATTCTGCTGGATATGAATGGCCACATCCGCCTGGCTGACTTTGGCTCCTGCCTCAAACTCATGGAGGACGGGACGGTAAGTTTTTACCACACTCCTGCTATTGTGCTCTTTGGTCCAAAGCAAATAACATCAGAGTTTTACTAACCTCTTTTTCTACCCTCGGGGGTCTTCCAGGAGGAATGTGTGGTTTGGCTACTTGGCTGTTCCGGCAGGTTATGAGTCAGACAATTTTTCATGTGTTTCAAGAAGTAAAATGATGAGGTGAAATTCAGGATCAAAATATCTCTCAGAAGTTAAAAATCAAGTTTTAACATTTCAAAAATAATAAGATTAGAAGTAATTTGATCCCAGAAACCAAGTGCCATGTCTTTATTATACATGTACATTCAGGATTCGGTTCTTCTCTCCATTTGTAATTACATTTAGAATTAAGTAGAACTTAGACTGAAATTCAAGATTAAGCTTTAAATTAACCTTTTAAACAAGTCTTAAATGACTCAATACAGACCTGAATCTGACGAGGAGAATTTCTCTGTTATTACAGATCAGAAATGTTTCCAGTTTACACAGAATTTGGAACTGGACTCATCAGCTTTTCAATGACTGAAAGCAGCTAAACTTACACACTTATTGTGGTTATTTGTGGTTGTTAAAATGAGCGCAAGGGTTGTGAGGAGGGGCTGGTACATGGTTTCACTCAGATTGTGCAATAAATGGTAAATGTCCTGTATTTGTAGAGCGCTTTTCTAGTCATTCAGACCACTCAAAGTGCTTTCACACTACAAGTTTTACATTTACCCATTCACACAACCCATTATGTTGATCGGGGGGAGAGGGTAGGCTAACACTCATACAACCTGATGTGCAAATCGGGGGGCAACATGGGGTTCAGTGTCTTGCCCAAGGACACTTCGACATGCGGCGATGGAAGCCGGGATCGATCCACCAACCTTTCGATTGGGAGATGACCGCTCTAACCACTGAGCCACAGCCGCCCCATAATGCACAAGACAAAAAATTATATTCAATGAGTTTATTTTTGAAAAAACGAAAGAGTTGTCTCGTCATTTCAGTTTGTTTTAATTAAAGCGGAAACATTTCTCTCTTCCTCTTTTTGACATGCTACTTTTTCTACTAAGATTGTCCTTCTGCGTATGACGCGTATGACGCGGACTGCATTCCTCTCTGCCAGCTCCCTTCTGGAACTTGTTGCTGTCATTTGCGTCTTTCTTGCACTTCCAAGGGAGTAGCGCAGTCAAACTTCTTATTTAAATATTGCTCTTTGCGGTATCAATTGACCATTTGCTGGCCACGCCCCCAAAGCGGCCATTGTCCAATCACACAACCGTTTACTATGTGAGCAGGTCCGACAAACATTAACTCCAAGCAAGATGGAAAAGCAGTGCACCCACATCAACTAACTAGATGTCAGGGGGAGCTCGGTGCTGAAGAGCGTCCCAAGAGGTGGTGCGGTCCACTCGTGGATGAGCGTGAGCCGGCTAAGGATTGCCACTGGCTGTAGGCGACGTATGGGCTGAGCTTTTGAGATGGTGGCAGCTGGGAGTGCTCGCCGGCTGCGAGCGCACGGATGTCACTCGGCAGAGCTGATCTGGAGAGAGAAGAGAGATCAAGGGCTTGTTCGATTTAGAGGATGTTACGAAGATTTTGCTCCAACAAAGGTCACTGACACGCATGGAAATACCTCTTCCAGTCATGATAATCTGTCGCGCTGGTCGTGTTTGTCGGACATAGCAACAGTAACTAAGGGGGGGCGGGACTCGGCGAAAGGTCAATTGGGCAATCAATCTTAGTAAATCACTCACAAATCAGGAACACACTCTTGGTGCTAAATTTTTGCTGCCAACTTTGCGCTCTTTACTTGGAATATTGATGAATCGGGCCCTTAAAGTTTTTTTTACTTTTTTGGCAAATGAAGGAATAAATGTCATTTCATATGTGGTGTTTATGGATTTGTGTGGTCAGTGATGTATGTTGTGCTCCACTGTCAGGTCCAGTCCTCAGTGGCAGTGGGAACTCCAGACTACATCTCCCCCGAGATCCTGCAGGCTATGGAAGATGGGAAAGGGAAGTACGGACCTGAGTGTGACTGGTGGTCTCTGGGCGTCTGCATGTATGAAATGCTGTATGGAGAGACTCCTTTTTATGCAGAATCTCTGGTGGAAACTTATGGGAAGATCATGAACCACAAGGTGAGCTGATAGGAGATATAGATATAGCTTCAGTTTTTTTTTTCCCACCTTTCACACTCAAAACCGCACCATGATTCACTTCACACAGGAGCGATTCCAGTTCCCACAGCAGGTAACAGACGTGTCGGAAGAAGCGAAAGATCTGATTCGCCGCCTCATTTGCAGTCGGGAGCACAGACTGGGTCAAAACGGCATCGAGGACTTCAAACAGCATCCATTTTTTGCTGGTACAGGCTGAATCTTTCATTTTTTGGTCAAAGACATCTGCGTTTTATCCAAAAGTGTCTCTAACATGGTTTTACATCAATTTATCTAAAGTTATTTGTGACTGTTTTATATTTTCTTTTTGTTTTGCTTTCCTGCTCTTTTGAATT
Source organism: Pachypanchax playfairii (assembly GCA_006937955.1). Classification (NCBI taxonomy): domain Eukaryota; kingdom Metazoa; phylum Chordata; class Actinopteri; order Cyprinodontiformes; family Aplocheilidae; genus Pachypanchax; species Pachypanchax playfairii. Next base: position 438,475 of record SSNP01000152.1, on the reverse strand, counting down.
CATTATGAATTTCAGTTTTATGTGTGAGATTTTTGTTTTATTATGAAAGAATTTGAGGAACTTGTTTTCTGTCTATTTTCAGGCATTGATTGGGACAACATTCGTACATGTGAGGCCCCCTACATCCCAGAAGTCAGCAGTCCCACAGATACCTCCAACTTTGATGTAGATGATGACTGTTTAAAGAACTCGGTAAGAAGTTCCATGCAGATCGTCTCTCTACAAAAACATGTATTGTTCAGTATATCATGTGTACATTCTGTTACATGTTCTATTACAATCAACATCTTATGTCTTTGAGTTGTTTAACTGCTTTTTAGGAGACCATGCCTCCTCCCTCTCACACTGCCTTCTCTGGCCACCACCTGCCCTTTGTGGGTTTTACCTATACAAGTAAATGGTAAGTGTTACTGTCATTTTCTTTTGGTCTCTTTCTTCATCCTGTTTCATATCATTTTAACATGCTTAGTGCCCACCACTCTTTCATGTCTATAAATACATTTGTTTTTACTAGCTTTGAGACTTCCCTCCTTTTTTCAGTTGGTTTTGCTTCTAAAGCGCTTAAATGCCTTTAATTTTTTTTTCTAAGTTTTTCTAAGTTATAAATTCTCTTGTAGTTTGCTATCAGACCGGGGTTGCCTTCGACAGCTCGCAGTGGAACCTGGTAAAGCAGGACAGGACCAGCTCGATCATGACGTCCAGCGCAGCCTTGAAGATAGTCTGGCTACTGAGGCCTATGAGAGGAGGATACGCCGTCTGGAGCAGGAGAAACTAGAGCTGAGTCGCAAACTGCAGGGTAGGAGTGTGGAAATACTACATAATAAAATAGAACCCATTATAACTTTGTTTTCGTAGTTTATAATTTTTAAATGTCCAACATATATTAATCGTCCTAAATTATTCACATGTACACATAAACTTAACATAAAATACTTTGATTTGTTTCTCAGGTCCATGTTTAACAACTTTTTTTTTATTTCTAACAGAGTCGACTCAGACGGTGCAGGAGCTGCAGCACCCAACAGGTGAGGGACCACGCAACGCAAACCAGGAAGTGGAGATCAGGAGTCTAATGAGCGAGATCGACATCCTGAAGAAGCAGATCGCTGGTCTGGATCTTTTTTTGTTATCTAGTAATTAACATCTAAGCAGGCAAGAGAATAGTGTTGACATGACACTAAAATGTCAAATTAAAAACAAATACCAAAGAAAATACTTCATAATCTATATAGTTTGTGACACTGTAATACTTCTGTATTTTTTCCACTTTGCTTGCATCATTGATAATGAAAAAATTTTGATTTGATAAGCAACAAAATTAACAATTTTTTAAAAATTTTAAATTAACTTTAAATAAATTAAGTAATTAAAGGTCATTCAATCCTTCTGAAATAAAAACACCAGTTTTATATTTCTGCTGGCTAAAACATGATAGCTTTTTATCAGTGATGTAGTCTATATAAAATAAATATAAATTTGTGGGGTTATTTGAAGACTTCAGTTAACTTTAGCTGCACATTTCCACTTAAACTGTGTTTATACACAGTATAAAATCTGACACATAAGCTCAGCGAACACCATCTCTTTTAAAACAAGTGTCAATGTTCAGAAATGGATTTGAACCCTTTTAGCAGCATGTTAGTTTGTTGTTATTTAAAATGTGTCATTTCTAAACTGAACCAAACAAAGAAGAAGAAGCAGCATATGTCTTCCTGTCTGAGGTTCTACTTGGGGCTCTCATGCTGGATTTAATCTGCCGCCTGTGTCTCTGATCTCTCTGCCCACATGCAGTAACAAGTTGCTTCTGTAAGACTTTAGATTTAGCTACGTTCCGTGCTGCCTCTATTCTAAAAGCCCGGGGTCCAGTCCACCTGTCCTGTGGGCTCAACAGAGTCTTGACGTTGGACCGTTCATTGATTTGGTTCTGCAGGTTTTGAATCTGGACCATGAACTTTACACTTTCCGTTTAATACACAGATGCAGATGCAATATATGAATAACACAGAGAGCAAAACAGGAAATAGACAACAGTGATTTATTTGTTGTGTTTTGCCACAAACTGATACAGTATTTAATAAGATAAATAATGTAAAAGCAAGTGCAAATGATTGCAGTCGTCAACTCTGAGTACCATTACAATAATAAAGCAATTAAAATGAATGTGATGCTGTTGACAGCAGCCTCTCAGATCAAGACAATACTGCCGACAGCATTAAGAAAAATGAATATTAAATTCAAGGTAAAATGATTTCAATTAATATAATGTTGATTTTTTTTGGCTGTTCTAAAAAGGACAATGGAAAAATCATTGATGTCCGTAATATTTCCACTGAAATATTTTGTGTGTATTTGTGTCTGTCAGACTCGGGCCAACTGGAGAAGCAGCTGGAGGATGTGACATCAGCACGCAGGGACTTGGAGGACTCATCAAAACACATCAAGAATCTAGAGAAACAGATGAAGAGCATGACACAGGAGAGGGATAACTTACAAAAGGTAAAACCACCGTTTTGTGAAAAAGGAAACTGTTTACTTTGCAAAAGATTTTCACGTTTTTGAAAAACAAGATGGAACAACATTGTGTTTTATTGCTGCTGTGAGAAAATCAAACCTTAAACGTGCTGAAAGGATCCGTTTCCCCTCTAAACAGGAGCTTTTAGAGACCAACGAGAAGCTAAAGGGTCAGTCAAAAGAGCTGAAAGAAGCCCACAGTCAGAGAAAACTGGCCATGCAGGAGTTTTCTGAGCTCAACGAGAGACTAACGGAGCTAAGGTAGAACCCTGTCTGTACATCACTCCTCAGGTCATAGACACGCCCAACCAACTTTAACAAGTTATTAATGTTACAACACTAAATGTTAATCATGTTGATTTTAACAAGTTCTTAAAAGATTGTTTTTTTTTAAATGTCCAAACTTTATGTAGAGGCTTGTTTCAAGAACTCATTATGTATCATTCTGACATTTAATTCATCTATAAAACTCAGATCTGTGAAGCAGCGTCTCACTCGCCAGCTGAGGGACAAGGAGGAGGAGATGGAGAGCCTGAATCAAAAGGTTGAAGCTCTCCGCCTTGAGGTGCGAAAGGCTGAGAGAGCCAAGAAGGAGGTAGAGTAGACTCCCTGTTGTTAGCAGCTCCCTAATCTGTCTATATCTTCTGGCTCCATATTTAAAACTCCTGTATGTTTCTGTTGTTTTCTCTTTTGTAAAGAGAGTTTTAATGCAAGTACTGAAAACCCTGTTGTTGTGGCTTTATTGTACTCCCGTTTAAAAGCATTCAGGATGGTATGTTAGAAGATTTAAATTCTCCTGGAGTCAGTGAGGCTGTGTAATAAAGTCACAATGCAACATCGTTTCAGTCATGGATAGTTTTAATGTTTTACTTGTGCTTGTTTTTACACACGTGTATATTTAGTTTGTCATATTATATGTGTAAAAATCTACTTCATATTGTGTAAATGTAAGAGCTTGAAGGGAAAATCACATAAAGTGGTAAATATCCTGTAAATGTGCTGTAATCTTACTGACCAATCAAAACGCTTCATTCATTCACCCAGTCACACAACTCGATACATAAATCAGGGGGTTCAGTGTCTTGCTCAAAGACACTTTGACATGTGGCGGTGGAAACCGGGATCGATGCACCGACCTTCTGGTTGGAAGATGACCGCTCGACCCACTGAGCCACACCCGCCCCATACAATGCATTCTCACATCTAGTAACCAAATTTGGTTTGTGTCCATGTCAGATGGAGGTGCACGCGGAGGAACAAACAGCTGAAGCTCTCAAAGAGAAGAAGAGCAGAGAGCGTAATGAACTGTACAGTAGGCAGCTGGAGGAGGAACTCGAAGGGCTTAAGGTGAGTAACTAAGAGTTTCTACAGCTTTAATAGATGACAGCACAGGCCAGGAGAAATCACACAGGCTGGTGTTAACAGTTTCCTCACTCAGTCTCACCAAGCCATATTTTTCTTAATGGCTCCGTTTCAGGTGAAGCAGGCCGGCTCCACTGCCAGCCCTGCTTCAGTGGACCAGACTCAGGAGGTGGGCCGTCTGCGTGCAGAAATGGAGAAGAAAACGCTCTTGTATCAAGAGGAGTTGGAGCGCAGAGAAGCACAACATAGCACAATGCTAAAGGCTCTGCGCAAAGAGCTGAGAGATGCTGAGAGCCAACAAGTCACGCTGCAGAAGGAAACCATGGTTCTCAAAGACAAACAGGACAAGATACGCCGAGAAAGGTACATCTTTTTTACCTTTGAGAAGTCTATTTATAGATGGTGGATAGGTAGGTAAACTTAAGAGTCCATACAAAAACACATAAAGAAACCAAATACAAGGTAAAATAGAAAGAAAAAAATATTAGATATACTGTAAAACTGAAGTTTGTAACACATCGTGTTGCAGTAAAACCACTGCTGTAAGATGGTTTGTGTTTGATCAGGAAACACACAAAGCCAGATCAGGATCACATTTCTAGATTGTGGTCATTTTTTTTTTACAGTGTTTAAAGATAACAGTGTCTGTGTGTTTCCTTCAGCCAAAATGAGCGGGAAGAGTTTGAGACGGAGTACAAACAGAAATCTGAGAGAGAAAGAGTCCTGCTTTCCGAGGAAAACAAGAAGCTGTCCAGTGAGCTAGAGAAGGTACGTTATCTGGGTGTATATCTGTCAATGGAACAAATAGTCTGACTAAATTTAGTTTAGATAACTTTCTGTCTTGGTTTTTCAACTTTTTTGTGATCTAGTATCTCTCACGACACAAATGCACCCTTGTAACTCCAAGTAACCCCCAAAGGAGGGCCACAACAATCACTGTTCATTAAATTCATGTTCCCCCAAAAAGCAGCTGTGCACCATTGCATGGAAGGATTCTGTGGATTCAGCTGTGTTGATTTGGAAATGGCCCTGAAGTGAAGTGGTTTCTAATAGATGTGAGGCATTTTAACATGTACAGAAATAAAAAGTGAGTCCTGATATTAAAATCACTATAAATCACTTTGTCAGTGGATGTAAAGTAGAGCAGTTTCAATTTTATTTCCTAAAATATTGCTTTTTTTCTGACCCTTTGTATCATCGGTTGGTCTTAATTATCATTCATTAATAATTGAGATAACAGATGTTTCAAAATAGTTTAATATGACCAGCTTCATATCTTTCAATCATCTTCTTCCACTTATCTAATGTCGGGTCGTGGGGCAAAAACAGACCTCCTTCTCTCCAGCTCGTCCTGTGAGATCCCCAGATGTTCCCAGGACAGACAAGATAGAGGATCCCTCCAGTGAATTTTGGGTCTGCCTGGGGGGGGGGGGGTGTCTCCTCCCAGTGGGATGTGCCCATAACCAGGATACATCTTAATCAGATGTTTAAACCACCTCAGCTGACTCTGTTTGTCGTGGAGGAGCAGCAGCTCTCCTTCAAGCTCCACCAGATGACAGAGTTCCTCACCTGATCTCTGAGGCTGAGCCCGGCCACCGTACGGAGGAAACTCATTTTATTGTCTTTTAACCAGGATCTCGTTCTTTAGGTCAGAATCCAGATCTAAGCACACCTCACAGAAGGCCCTGGGGGACTCAGTCGTTAGCATTCTCCAAGTTCACTAAACACGTGGTTCAAAGAGCTAAACTCCCATGACCCCTTCACCAACTCTGTGAGAGTAAAGATCTGGTCCACTGTTTGTAATATGGACCCTGTAGAGGGTTCTAGTTGTGGACAGGAAGGATCTCCTGTAGAAGGTTCAAGCTGTGGACAGGAAAGATCTCCTGTAGATGGTTCTAGTTGTGGACAGGAAGGATCTTCTGTAGAGGGTTCTAGTTGTGGACAGGAAGGATCTTCTGTAGAGGGTTCTAGCTGTGGACGGGAAGGATCTCCTGTAGAGGGTTCTAGCTGTGGACAGGAAGGATCTCCTGTAGAGGGTTCTAGTTGTGGACAGGAAGGATCTCCTGTAGAGGGTTCTAGTTGTGGACAGGAAGGATCTTCTGTAGAGGGTTCTAGCTGTGGACAGGAAGGATCTCCTGTAGAGGGTTCTAGTTGTGGACAGGAAGGATCTCCTGTAGAGGGTTCTAGTTGTGGACAGGAACAATCTCCTGTAGAGGGTTCTAGTTGTGGACAGGAACAATCTCCTGTAGAGGGTTCTAGCTGTGGACGGGAAGGATCTCCTGTAGAGGGTTCTAGCTGTGGAAAGGAAGGATCTCCTGTAGAGGGTTCTAGTTGTGGACAGGAAGGATCTCCTGTAGAGGGTTCTAGCTGTAGACATGAAGGATCTCCTGTAGAGGGTTCTAGCTGTGGACAGGAAGGATCTCCTGTAGAGGGTTCTAGTTGTGGACAGGAAGGATCTCCTGTAGAGGGTTCTAGCTGTGGACAGGAAGGATCTCCTGTAGAGGGTTCTAGTTGTGGACGGGAAGGATCTTCTGTAGAGGGTTCTAGCTGTGGACAGGAAGGATCTCCTGTAGATGGTTCTAGTTGTGGACAGGAAGGATCTTCTGTAGAGGGTTCTAGCTGTGGTCGGGAAGGATCTCCTGTAGAGGGTTCTAGCTGTAGACATGAAGGATCTCTTGTAGAGGGTTCTAGTTGTGGACAGGAAGGATCTCCTCTAGAGGGATCTAGCTGTGGACGGGAAGGATCTCCTGTAGAGGGTTCTAGTTGTGGACGGGAAGGATCTCCTGTAGAGGGTTCTAGCTGTGGACGGGAAGGATCTCCTGTAGAGGGTTCTAGTTGTGGACGGGAAGGATCTCCTGTAGAGGGTTCTAGCTGTAGACACGAGGGATCTCCTGTAGAGGGTTCTAGTTGTGGACAGGAAGGATCTCCTGTAGAGGGTTCTAGCTGTGGACAGGAAGGATCTCCTGTAGAGGGTTCTAGCTGTGGACGGGAAGGATCTCCTGTAGAGGGTTCTAGTTGTGGACAGGAAGGATCTCCTGTAGAGGGTTCTAGCTGTGGACAGGAAGGATCTCCTGTAGAGGGTTCTAGTTGTGGACAGGAAGGATCTCCTGTAGAGGGTTCTAACTGTAGACATGAAGGATCTCCTGTAGAGGGTTCTAGTTGTGGACAGGAAGGATCTCCTCTAGAGGGTTCTAGCTGTGGACGGGAAGGATCTCCTGTAGAGGGTTCTAGTTGTGGACAGGAAGGATCTCCTGTAGAGGGTTCTAGCTGTGGACAGGAAGGATCTCCTGTAGAGGGTTCTAGTTGTGGACAGGAAGGATCTCCTGTAGAGGGTTCTAGCTGTGGACTGGAAGGATCTCCTGTAGAGGGTTCTAGTTGTGGACTGGAAGGATCTCCTGTAGAGGGTTCTAGCTGTGGACAGGAAGGATCTCCTGTAGAGGGTTCTAGTTGTGGACAGGAAGGATCTCCTGTAGAGGGTTCTAGCTGTGGACGGGAAGGATCTCCTGTAGAGGGTTCTAGTTGTGGACAGGAAGGATCTCCTGTAGAGGGTTCTAGCTGTGGACAGGAAGGATCTCCTGTAGAGGGTTCTAGCTGTGGACGGGAAGGATCTCCTGTAGAGGGTTCTAGCTGTGGACAGGAAGGATCTCCTGTAGAGGGTTCTAGCTGTGGACAGGAAGGATCTCCTGTAGAGGGGTCTAGCTGTGGACGGGAAGGATCTCCTGTAGAGGGTTCTAGTTGTGGACAGGAAGGATCTCCTGTAGAGGGTTCTAGCTGTAGACATGAAGGATCTCCTGTAGAGGGTTCTAGTTGTGGACAGGAAGGATCTCCTGTAGAGGGTTCTAGCTGTGGACAGGAAGGATCTCCTGTAGAGGGTTCTAGCTGTGGACGGGAAGGATCTCCTGTAGAGGGTTCTAGTTGTGGACGGGAAGGATCTCCTGTAGAGGGTTCTAGCTGTGGACGGGAAGGATCTCCTGTAGAGGGTTCTAGTTGTGGACAGGAAGGATCTCCTGTAGAGGGTTCTAGCTGTGGACTAGATAGATCTCCTGTAGAGGGTTCTAGTTGTGGACAGGAAGGATCTCCTGTAGAGGGTTCTAGTTGTGGACGGGAACGATCTCCTGTAGAGGGTTCTAGCTGTAGACATGAAGGATCTCTTGTAGAGGGTTCTAGCTGTGGACAGGAAGGATCTCCTGTAGAGGGTTCTAGCTGTGGACGGGAAGGATCTCCTGTAGAGGGTTCTAGTTGTGGACAGGAAGGATCTCCTGTAGAGGGTTCTAGCTGTGGACAGGAAGGATCTCCTGTAGAGGGTTCTAGCTGTGGACGGGAAGGATCTCCTGTAGAGGGTTCTAGCTGTGGACAGGAAGGATCTCCTGTAGAGGGTTCTAGTTGTGGACGGGAAGGATCTCCTGTAGAGGGTTCTAGCTGTAGACATGAAGGATCTCTTGTAGAGGGTTCTAGCTGTGGACAGGAAGGATCTCCTCTAGAGGGTTCTAGCTGTGGACGGGAAGGATCTCCTGTAGAGGGTTCTAGTTGTGGACGGGAAGGATCTCCTGTAGAGGGTTCTAGCTGTAGACATGAAGGATCTCTTGTAGAGGGTTCTAGCTGTGGACAGGAAGGATCTCCTCTAGAGGGTTCTGGCTGTGGACGGGAAGGATCTATTGTAGAGGGTTCTAGTTGTGGACAGGAAGGATCTCCTGTAGAGGGTTCTAGCTGTGGACAGGAAGGATCTCCTGTAGAGGGTTCTAGTTGTGGACAGGAAGGATCTCCTGTAGAGGGTTCTAGCTGTAGACATGAAGGATCTCTTGTAGAGGGTTCTAGTTGTGGACAGGAAGGATCTCCTGTAGAAGGTTCTAGCTGTGGACAGGAAGGATCTCCTGTAGAGGGTTCTAGCTGTGGACAGGAAGGATCTCCTCTAGAGGGTTCTAGCTGTGGACGGGAAGGATCTCCTGTAGAGGGTTCTAGTTGTGGACAGGAAGGATCTCCTGTAGAGGGTTCTAGCTGTGGACAGGAAGGATCTCCTGTAGAGGGTTCTAGTTGTGGACAGGAAGGATCTCCTGTAGAGGGTTCTAGCTGTGGACGGGAAGGATCTCCTGTAGAGGGTTCTAGCTGTGGACGGGAAGGATCTCCTGTAGAGGGTTCTAGCTGTGGACGGGAAGGATCTCCTGTAGAGGGTTCTAGCTGTGGACAGGAAGGATCTCCTGTAGAGGGTTCTAGTTGTGGACAGGAAGGATCTCCTGTAGCGTCTGTGTTGTGAAGATGATGACGATGATCCATCGTGTTCTTCCACCTCCTTTGGACAATCAACTCAGAAGTCTCTAGATCAGTCACCAGAACAGAACCAGCCTTGAAAGCCAGTCAGAGACACGTTGGAGTCCAGGATCTGATCTTTTAGTTGCATCTCAGTGAAACACAATCCAGCATTCCTGATTTTCTTGCCGGGTCTTCAACAGTGTTTCAAGTTCATTGATCTTATTAACAAGAGATTTCATGTTTGTCAGTGTTACTGATGGAGATTTTCTGAAAGTCTCAGTTTAAAATTCTTGTTTGCAAACAACATTTATATAACAAATAGGAGAGGACAGGAGCCTGGTTGGACACTAGAAGACTGTTGCAAAGTCAACAAGCCTTTTCACACAACACTTTAAATCTGAGATGGCGTCTTCCTACATTACTGTCATGTATAAAATAACCACGGTGGACATTGAACTATTGTTAATAGGCCAATCAGGATCAGGTGTGAATCCCGTTGGTCAGGACAGAGACGGGATGGAAGCAGGGCTCAGATCAGCGCTGCTTCTACTTGCAGTATTTTTCTATAACCACATATGATCTCAGGACCTGCCCAGTTGGACTGGTTCATGTGTAAACAGCCAGAGGCTCAGATTTATGGACACGTTACAGAACAGTAGGGAAAGGAAATACTATTACTATTACTATTACTATTACTATTACTATTACTATTACTATTACTATTGAGTCAGTGTTTGAATTTAAATGTCTTTATGTAATGAACAATAATTTACCTTTTTCTGATACAGAAACCTCTGACCTGTCGGCCTTGCACACCAAAACAAACAAACAAGCAGGAATAAACAGAAAAATAATCTACAAATGCAAATACAGCTGGTAGTTTGGAACAGTTCTACACATTCTGGTCATGTGATCAACAGGATGTATTTCTTTGGCTCTAAATGAAATCAGTATAATTGTTTGATTTTAAAACAACAGCATCTGCTAAGAAACATGTCTGACCTTTTAATTACTCACCTGAAACTGATGAGGTGAGTCATCGCAGGTCATTCATTAGCAGCCTTTTCCAAATAAAACACACCCTGTTTGACAGGATCTCCTCTGAACTGTTTTATCACTGCCAAATAAAAGCAACACTTACTATTAGTCACTTTGTGTTCATTTCAGTGACTTAAATCCTTTTCTACAACGGTGATATTATTTTACAATTATGACTGTCTTCATAGATCTTTCAAAAAATGTTGCAAACCAGCAATTGCAGAACATTATAAACAGCTGTCTTGGCTTGTTCAAAGCTTCACCGTCCTGATAAGATACAATGCACACGGAGTGAGGTATTTAACAATCAGGCAGTTTGAGACATGTAACAATGTTGCCATGGTTGTGTCTTGATACACATATACACACCCTTCAATGATTTAAAATGTTTTTTATGTATTTATGTGTGTTTGCACACACATCTGCTCCATTACACCTGGATACTTAATCATGATTCTATCTTCATCAGTATGCTGATAGATTCTGTGTGTGTATATTCTGAGCAGGTCATCATGTTCAAGGCTGAACACTTTCACAGTCACACAGCAAGTCGAGCTGTAAAACTCATTATGTATCACGTAGTGTTAAATCCTTCACCGGGCCTCTGATGACTGTTTTACAGCTTTACACTTTCTAATATAATGATCGATGTCATCTTTTTTTTCTTTCTGTCTGTCTTTGCTCAGTTGACCAGCATGTTTGAGAAGGTGAGCAGCTCCAATCGGCAGCTGGAAGATGAGATGAGGGAGCTGGCTGACAAAAAGGAGAGTGTTGCCCACTGGGAGGCCCAGATCACAGAAATCATACAGTGGTAAGACTAGCAACCAAAGTGAGTGCTGAGCACATGCACACAACAATCATCTCAAATGTCCTTGAATAAAGCCCCGAGGCATCCTCTTTCATTCATTCCATGGCGCAAACTGAGACATGTCTAACATACACACTCTGTGTATTGGGTTCCTTCATACTGTAAAGCCGCCACATGTCTTACATTCCTGCGATGGTGGTCAAGACGCTTGATCTCCTCTTCTTCACGGATCACTTTCCATTGCAGCTGACGCGTCGCCAGCTGCTTGGCCACCCTCTGTAGGACAAGCCTTCACATAGCACTCATACCACACGCGCGCACACACACACACACACACACACACACACAAGTGTGTTTTGTTATCCTTATGGGGACCGTCCATTGACTTCCATTGATTTTAGTAACTAGATTTATACCTAACCCAAACCCTTTTCCTAACCTTAACCATTACTGATCTATAACTAACCCTAAGACTAACTAAAACTCTATTCACACCATACCTATAAACCTAACCCCTAACCCTAAAAAGGGGAGTCCCCCTCATGGGGACCAGGTTTCGGTCCCCACAAGAACCCTCGGACCCCAGAAAGATAGTAAAAGTCAGGAAACTGGTCCTCAGGAGGTCAGAAATACAAACGCACACACACACACACACACACAGACACAGAAAAATGCTTTTAGCATTACAGCCACAACACATTCCAGACATGCACATACAAATATTGAGTTTGAACTCAGATTTAGAAGGATTTAGGAACCATTCGTGCCCTCTGGTGGTCATGTTTTGCTACTGCAAATGATGAATTATGAACACGATCAAATTGAAAAGACATTGATGTTTTTCCCATAAGTTTCAAGTTTTTTAATCAGTGTTTGTAGAACAGCTAAAGTAAGTTGATAACAATGGTTTGCAAAATAGTGATAAATCAATTCTAGTGTGTTGTTTTAATAGTTCCTAGCTTAATATTTGGTCTTTAGCTTTTATTTAAGTTTTAATAAAACGTGTATATGCATATATGTGAAATTATGTGTGTGCTGCAGGGTGAGTGACGAGAAGGATGCTCGGGGATACCTACAGGCTTTGGCCACTAAGATGACAGAGGAGCTGGAAGGTCTGAGGAACACCAGCCTCGGAGCCAGAGCTACGGTAAAAGATGCACGTAAACATTGTTCCCACTGTGTTACTATATAATGTAATAATTAAAACCTTATACCAACATAAATATTGTCCTTATTTTGTTTGTTCCTCCTGTCACTGTTTAAGTTTTGTGGCTTTTTGTGATCCCTGTTTCAGGACATGCCGTGGAAGATGCGACGTTTCGCCAAGCTGGACATGTCGGCACGTCTGGAGCTGCAGTCTGCCCTGGACGCTGAGATCAGAGCCAAGCAGAGCATCCAGGATGAGCTGAACAAAGTCAAGGCAGACAACATCTCCACAGAATGGTGAGAATGCTGAATATACTCTCACTGCTGTTGATGAGCAATAACTGAGGCATTAATATCTGTGATCCACCAGTAAAATGCAGGAGGTGCAGTGCAGAAACCAGGAGCTGCTGGCTGAAATCGAACGGCTGAAAAAGGAGGCGGATGAGTTGCGGCTGCGACGAGGTAAAATGAACCAGACTATTTCCTGACCTGTAACTCTCACATGACGCAGACAGAATCATTATCGTTTTCACACTGAGGTCTTAGTGATATGGGGAGATTAGAGGATAATGACTTGTGTGCACTGTGTTCTAATCGACACTGCAAATTGAAGCAATTACATCATTAAAAAGGGGCGTGGCTCTAATCAGTAACCTTTGTGTGAGGAGACAAAAAAATCTTGTGATGTGCGTGTAACCATGTTACTTATGATATATAAAACCTGCTCCAGTTCCAGATTAGTTACTGTTAGTATTGCTGGAGTTAAATAAGTTTACAGTTAATATTGTATTTGGTTTTACTGGTGCTCTACATTACCATGGTGATGCAGCTCGCCAAAAACCACACCCGAAATGCCCAACAGCTCAAACCACCAGATGCTATTACATATATTATCAAACTGACGGGGTAAGTCCCCAGATATGCACAATAATGGTTTTGTGGGATTTTCAGTTGCTATGGCAACAGTATTTACAAAAAACATCTCATTGAAATCCTATAGTTAAACCTCTGAGATAGTAAATTGATTCTTATTGACAGAAGAATGTGTGAAACACTTTGACCTACAGATGTTGTTCTGGTCACTAGACGTTGGTCAATAACATATTGAAGCTGATTTTATATATCTGTGACTGAATTACCATGGAAACGCTGTTCACCATCAAACACACCTGGTGAACTCACAGCAGAGACTGTGGACCCTGACTCCACGTGTGACATATCAAATCAATCAGCTGGGTCAAGAGAAGTGTACTATTACATGTATATGAAACTTTAAATTACCATGGTAACGGAATCTGTTAAAAACTACACCTACGTTGTTACACTATTTTCTCTCAGATCATCACTAGCCCCAGCGTGCTCCCATCGTTAAACCCTTTTGCAGCAGCTGTCTTCTGTCACACGCTCTGCGCTACACAGTGACTAGAAGATGCAGCTTTCTGATTGGCTGAGGCCTTCTCATTCACACACACAGCGGCAGGCCCCTTTTCAAAGTTTCTCAAGGGACTTTATAGTTTCCATATGTTATTTAAATACTGTGATAAAGATTCATAACATTTAACAATAATTAGGCCAAAACATTTTCATCCCATTACATTCATATTCCAGACTCATTCATTAGAAGTTACCATTAGATGTTTTAATACTTCAACACAGTTGTGTTTTTGTTCCATGTCTGTAGGTGTCAAGCACCAGGATTCCCAAAATTCCTTCTTGGCTTTTCTCAACGCTCCCACCTCGGCCCTCGATCAGTTTGATGTAAGTTTTTCACAAACATGCTCATGAGGAAGTTTTGGATGTTGATGTGAGCAAACATTTTTTTCTGCATCAGTTTGAAATAATAAATGATATTATTGTGTTGTTGGGTTTTTCTTTATTTCCCTGTTATTTATAATCACATTCAAACTTCTCTCTATTTTTTGTTCTTGTGTTTTGGTTGTTTTTCTTGCTTCACTCTGGTACATCAGGACTCTTATTCCTCATCCTCATCTTCTTTAATTGAGTTTTGGGAAGATGTAAGTTTATCTGTGGTAGATGGAGGACTGTGTGTATTTTATATTCATATAGAAGCAGCTTTAACTTGTAGGAATATAAATCTTAATATGACAAGAACTTTGCAGATGTGACTTTTTATATATTTTAGTTTAAAAATACTGGCAGTATGTTTTTGATGTCCTCCTGTGGGTTTGTAGTGCAGAAACCAAAGACCAGCAACATCTTTATATCTTTATCAGCTGCCAGTTAATTTTGTTGTCGTACCTTATGCTGACCTTCCCAAGCTTCAGTTTCCTGATCATCATGTGTATTTTTTACATTTTCATTTTTTCTCCTTGGCTCAACTCTAGTGGACAAACTACAGTCAACGCAGTGTCTCCCAACCCTCAAACGTCTGTACAGACTGACAACTAACACACACAAATTTAGGTTGAAAAAATACAATCCATACAAAAATGTTCAATATTATATACGTGAGATAAAAGTAGTACCTAAACAACTGTGTTTTGGAATTAGGAGGTAAAGTGTTGCGAGTTTGATAAGATTTTATTATAGAAAACAGTTTAAAATTGGGACGAACCCTCAACCAGACAGAATTGTGTTGGGAGCCACTGCCTGATGTCATTCAGCCTTCTTCCATCCATGTTTCTCCCCGAGTCTGTTTAAACATGTTTCAGCTGTTAGACAGTCTCTAATATACACGTGTGTTTCTGCTCCTCTTCCTGCCACTGAAGCGCTCGCCATCCATCGGCCCAGCTAGCAAAGGCAGACGTGTAAGCACCATCACTGCTTTGTGTGTCTCACTGCTGATTTATTAATGTGGGCGTTTTTGCATGTTTGTGAACTTTGGCTAATAGCTGTCTAATTGCACGATAACTGGAAACAAATCCATTTTGTTATTATTTGGCATGATGCCTGTGTGTTGTCTTTATGCCTGTATGTTTTTGTGTGTGTTTGTATTTTTGTGAATAGCTGTGCATGATTCATGGTGTATTCCTTTGTGTTGGTCAGTGGGTTGTGATGTGTTAAAAGCAGCTTTTTTTGGGACTTTGAATTC
Organism: Pachypanchax playfairii; assembly: GCA_006937955.1. Lineage (NCBI taxonomy): Eukaryota > Metazoa > Chordata > Actinopteri > Cyprinodontiformes > Aplocheilidae > Pachypanchax > Pachypanchax playfairii. The sequence continues at coordinate 423,311 of SSNP01000152.1, read as the reverse complement.
ACTGCAAAATGGGAACCGCATGCTGCATCTTTTGTTTCTCATGTGAGAAATAAAAAATGTGGATTTAAAAAAAAATATTAATATTCGAGTGGGATGAAGAAAAGATGCATCTTTAGTTTGACACCTGTTTTTCCTAAAGTTTATTGTCTTTTTTCCCATTTCTTTGTTTCTCATCTCCCACTCTGTCCTTCCTTGTTCTCCTTAGATGGACTCTCTAGATACTATGAATAATTACACTCCTTCCAACACTCCCTCCCGGGAAGACGACCCGCAGTCCCACCTCAAGTCTCACTCCCGTTCACCTTCCATGGCTAGTGATGTGGAATCCATAGAGGTCAGAAAATGGGGCATTACAACATGAAAGTTAACCATGATTGTATCTGTCATTGCTGAGTAGAAAGTTTACAAACTATAAAATATATTATTGTAAGAAGAAACTAATAATTGTCAAGTTAAACTGAATCATTCATAGAAACTTAAAGCTGCTATACTTAATTTGCATAACAAATTAGCTTAACATATTTTTTTTCATGCCCATTAAAAAAGTTTTAACAGCATGGAGAAAAATATGTTGTGAAGATTAAAAAAAAATGAAAAAAAAAATTAAGTGATTCTCCCGTATTTGTCTAAAAACATCAACCAATCAAATGGTTCGGTCCGAAAGGAATGATTGGACAGTCTCTCCAGCCATACGGACTTCTGCATTTATTTGGCTTCTGTGCTCCTAAAAAACTGAGACATATTACCGCAGCACACCACTGCTGGGAGTGTTCGCTGCTCTACCATGTCACAGCAGGAGAAACAGCCGCCGGCTGGTTCCGCGTCAGGTTCAGGACAAAGTAACAATTAATGTCAGTTGTTCGTTGTTATATTGTTTTCACTTACTGGTGATTCCGCCATGTTACGGTACTTGAATGAACTGCGGACCAGTGTCTTGTACTCTTGCCGCTTTTCCACCGACAGAACACGGTGCGGCTCGGTTCACTTTAGCCCCCTGCGGACTCCTTTCTCGGGTCTAAACCACGTCATTCCGTGCCAACCCGGCCTCTTTTTTCAGACCACCTCCTCGATGGTCCGAAGCGGCCCAAAGCGGGCCCACACGCCCACCTGTCTACTGATTGGTCCAGTAAACTGCTACCAGTGACACGACTACCTACGTAGTGGTAGCCCCTGATTGGCCCGGCTGTGTGGTGTTCACGTGGTGTGATATAGAAGCGCTCCCGCAAAAGGCTTTATAAAAAAAAACTCCCAGCAACCATACAAATATTTTATTTTAAAATACAATTGAATTTGGACAATGGCGACTTCGTCCACAAGAACCAAAAATCAAACCAACCAAAATGAACCACAGACAGAGTGCAAAGTACAAAAACACACGTATATCCGCCGTTGTTGTTGTTTCACGCGCTGTGACGTCGCGGACAAAGACTTTTGCGCGCCACTTTTCATAGCCAGATGGGCACGCCCATATCCCCACTTATGTCCGCTTTATGTTTCCACCGCCTTAAGCGAGTTGATCCGCGCTATACTGTACCGCTCTCAAGCGCGCCGTGCCGATTTGTCGGTGGAAAAGGGGCATCTGTCGTCTTCTGGGGCTACGCGTGTTTCCAAACCTGGGGGGGCGTGGCTTAGGAATTCTACCCGACGGGAGGCCGAGAGTTCTGTGACTTTGTTTACATTTGTTGACATTCTAAGCTAGGCAATTTGAAATCGGATATATCACCTTTAATAAAAAAGTTTTTAATGTTGTTAAGAATTAAACACTTCTAGATATTTAAATAAATCCTATATAACATGTTTAGCTAAAACTCTGCAGCTCACATGGCCGTCAGTGTAGAGTCGGTCATCTGTTAGGAATTGCAGATAATTTAGTTATGTAGCAATTCAAAAAGCCAGAAGAGCAATAAAAACACATGTGAAGCGAGGAGAATCCAGTGTAAATGAAACCTGCTCTGTTTCCTGAATGTTGGTGCCAAAAGTAAATACCATAGTTTAGTTTAAGACTTGGAAGCAGTTTAAAATATTTCATTTATTTATTTTTTACAGGAAACAAAACAAAGAGATTCTTGTAAATAGGAACAGATGCAGCTTCAGGATTCTCAACAATAAGAACTGACTCATCTTAGAATTAAGAGACACTGTAGAAAATTTCGCCTTTTCATTGTAAATGCTGTTAAATTGCATTTGCTGTGTTATATTCGTTACTTCGTGTGAGTTCTGGCAAATATATTTTTTTGTGCTTGTTGATCTGAAATGTTGCACCAAGATTTGTTTTAATTATTGGACGTTGAGCCAAGATGGAGTGTGTGACCTTCCTTCTCAGTGTTTTAAAGCTGTTCTGTTCTGCAGTTGATAGACCATCCCGGTCGCCAAGTTCAGACCTCCACCATGCGGTCGGGGGGGTATGGCAGCATTGGGCGCTCCTCTCCTAAGGTTAGCTATTTTTCTGTAATGTTATTTTTCACATTTTTAACCCCTTACTGTGTCACTAATGTTCATTTTCACTTCCTGCAGCCTAAAGCTCATCAGTTTGTGGTAAAGTCCTTCAGTGTGCCCACAAAGTGTAACCAGTGCACGTCCCTCATGGTGGGGCTCATTCGACAAGGTTGTACCTGTGAAGGTAAGAAACTGAGACATTTTAGCACCATGAAAATCAGCTGCTTTTGTTGCTTTGAAAAAATTAGTAGTTAAAATGTCTCTTCATTTGTCTCCCTGTTTGTCTTTGTGTCCAGTGTGCGATTTTTCCTGCCATGTCACGTGCGCGGATAAGGCTCCAGCTGTGTGTCCTGTTCCCCAGGATCAGACCAAGGGTCCACTGGGCATCGATCCCCAGAGGGGAATCGGTACTGCCTATGAAGGTCATGTGAGGGTGAGTGCCAGTAAAAAAACACTTCAGTCAACTGACGAAACCTGGTCTGTTCAAGAAAAAACATCCAGATGTTTAAAGACCTTGAAACACTCTGTAAAATTAGCAGAAGTTTTCATTCTGAGCAACTTGTTTCTGGTCTTTGTTTTTGCTGCAGGTGCCTAAACCCACAGGAGTGAAGAAGGGTTGGCAGAGAGCGATGGCTGTGGTGTGCGACTTCAAACTCTTCCTCTATGAACTGGGTGAAGGAAAAGCAACACAGCCAAGTGTCGTAGTCAGCCAAGTCATAGATATGAGGTAACAAACGTAGCAGTTCTGCTGTAACTCAGATGTTCACACAAGTTCCATGTCTTACAATTCAANCTTCCTGCAGCCTAAAGCTCATCAGTTTGTGGTAAAGTCCTTCAGTGTGCCCACAAAGTGTAACCAGTGCACGTCCCTCATGGTGGGGCTCATTCGACAAGGTTGTACCTGTGAAGGTAAGAAACTGAGACATTTTAGCACCATGAAAATCAGCTGCTTTTGTTGCTTTGAAAAAATTAGTAGTTAAAATGTCTCTTCATTTGTCTCCCTGTTTGTCTTTGTGTCCAGTGTGCGATTTTTCCTGCCATGTCACGTGCGCGGATAAGGCTCCAGCTGTGTGTCCTGTTCCCCAGGATCAGACCAAGGGTCCACTGGGCATCGATCCCCAGAGGGGAATCGGTACTGCCTATGAAGGTCATGTGAGGGTGAGTGCCAGTAAAAAAACACTTCAGTCAACTGACGAAACCTGGTCTGTTCAAGAAAAAACATCCAGATGTTTAAAGACCTTGAAACACTCAAGCAACTTGTTTCTGGTCTTTGTTTTTGCTGCAGGTGCCTAAACCCACAGGAGTGAAGAAGGGTTGGCAGAGAGCGATGGCTGTGGTGTGCGACTTCAAACTCTTCCTCTATGAACTGGGTGAAGGAAAAGCAACACAGCCAAGTGTCGTAGTCAGCCAAGTCATAGATATGAGGTAACAAACGTAGCAGTTCTGCTGTAACTCAGATGTTCACACAAGTTCCATGTCTTACAATTCAAAGATGGTTATTATTTAATTCAATTAACTACATATTAAAGGAACTTAAGGCAGCTTTACAAAATCTGACTCAGTGCTGCCGCGACAGGCGCTGTGGCTAACTGCAGCCACCAGCCAAGCCGGCACGGGAGCGCGCACAGACACTTTACAGACTGTTCGTCTTCACAGCACTGCACCGGGGAGGCTAACATACTTCACGTCAGGTCTCTCCACTCTGTTATTTGATTTGATCTCATCATTTTCATACTGTATCAGGCTCTAAACACGACCTATAATGTTTTCTCACCTGGTCACAAGGAAATGAGCCATGTCAGCATCCGTTTTCACTCCCAAATGCAGCTGAAGTTCCCTCCATGAACCGAACGCATATCCAATATTTATGCGGGTGCCTGCCCGGCTTCGGTCATATTTTTTTTTAGACTCACGAGATGCCGCTGATAAAGTCTTTTTTTTCTTCGTGGTGCCACTTTTTTGGGGTGTGAGAGTGGATGCAGGTTGTTTGATGGCTGCAGAAACATCCATAAGTATACCTTCAGTGTTTGAATCCAAGTCCACGGCGGCCATGTACTTCCTGTTCAAGAGCTGTCGGCAACGCGCATGCAGCGTCAATTTACGTCACATCACTACAACTGCGCGGGAAATTCGGACGTCGAACTGCAGCGCATTATGTAGCACACAGCGTTTCCAAGGCAACAGACATATATGCGGATGGCCTCGTTATTTTGGGTTTTTAATGCTTCATGACCCATTAGCATTGAATAAACTGGAAATGCATGTGTAGTTTTTCACAAATCTTGCCTTATGTCCCTTTAAAGGTACAGTACGTAAGAATTTTACATTGAAATACTCACACAACAGTCTAATGTCCCACCGATGTTGAAAATTAATTTACATTGTAACAGATCTTGATCTCAGTCGGCTGGGTGGGCGCTAGTTTCTATTATTTTAAAAAAGCTTGCCCGGACTGTAATCATTTTTTACACGTCCAGACTTCCTGGTTCCATAACGAATCACATGTGAGTCTGAAAGGCTGCCAAGTCTTCAACACAAGCAGCTGTAATTTCACAACGACCAGCAAAAAAATACCCCAAAAACACTGCATCCTTCCAACTGAGCAGCCGAGCTGCATGTGATGGGGCGTTCAAACACACTTAGGAAAACTCCACGCTGAACAAATAGGCCTTCAGATATTCCCAAAAATTGAACAAATACAAGAGAAACTAAATGAGGATCAACATTGGAATTGGCAACCCAACAGAAAAATCAGGAAGGGGAGGGGGTGAGGGGTGAGAACAGATGTTTTTTTCCCTACATGAACTGCAGGACTAAGATTTGATGACAATGTCTAATTTTTACATACTGTACCTTTAATTAGTTCATTCATAGTTTATTCAGTTAATTAAATTAAATACAGTTTTATTATAAAGCACAGTTCATCACAACACAAGATCATTTCAAGGCTCTTTACAAAAACATCAAATCAAAGTTAGCTTAATGAAAATATTTCAATAAACCATAAATAGTATTCAGATACAGGAAGCTATGAAATACCAATTAGTAAAAAAAGTTATATTTATAGAACCAGCCGATTGGGAAGAAACCTCTAGCAGAACCTGACTCGGGATGGGCGGCCTTCTGCCTTAACCGACTGTGGTCTGAGCTGACAGGAAAGAGACAAACACTGATGGATTTGGGCCAGTCGTCATGTCTATAGAAAGATAAACAGAGAAACAGTTAATGGCAGATGGAGAGTAAAGAGAGACAGCAGAGTGAAGACATGTGGTCAGTATGTCCTCCGGCAGTTTAGACCTATAGCAGCATAACTAAAGGGAAATCTCAGGAGAACCCAAGCTAACCCTGACTATAGGATTGTGTAAAAAGGAAAGTTTTAAGTCTATTCTTAAAGTTACACAAGGTGTCTGCCTCACGGATAAAAAGTGGAAGCTGGTTCCACAGGAGAGGAGCCTGATAACTAAAAGCTCTTCCTCCCATTCTACTTTTAGAAACTCTAGGAACCACAAGCAGACCTGCAGTCTGAAAGCAAAGTGCTCTGTTAGGAACATATGGAACAATAAGATCTTTAATAGAAGATGGAGTTTGGTCGTTCAAGGCCTTATACGTCAAAATTAAAACCTTAAACTTTATTCTAGACCTTACAGGGAGCCAATGAATTATGAACCGACTAACTGTGGTCTGTTTGTGAGGTATTCCTTTATCCAGTTGATTGTGGAGGCATCCACCTGTGTCTTCTGGAGTTTCTTACACAATAAAACAGGGTGAATTGTGTTAAATACACTGGAGAAACGAACAAGATCCTCACAGTGCTGCCTACTTTGTTCTGATGACAGTGGGTTTGTTGAAGCAGGTGTATGATGGCGTCTTCCACTCCAACCTCACAGTGATAACAACTCTCTGGCTGCATCGTAACACGTGGCAAAAAAGTCACAAATTAAGCAGAAATCTTTCAATCTGCAGAACTTCTAAACCAGAATGAAGTAATTAAAAAAGATTGTTTGTAAAAAGCAACAAGAAAGAAATCCTAAAAGAACCAAGTTGCTTGTAATATCACAGAGTAATATTCAGATGTTTTCAAATCCAACAGTACATGTGCACATATTAAAATCAATGTTCTAATGGTATTAGAACATTGCCGGCATCCGGCAAAAATAAGAACCTTGCGGATTCTTTTGGTTGTGCCGTACGGCCCCCGTAACCGGACCTGCACCACGCGGAGCTACTGTGAGCCTTCAAAAGGGATTTTAGTCTTACGGAATACCTGCGGGTGTCATGATGCGGGGTTGGTCAGTAGGTAGGACCCAAGCGCAGGGAGCGGACAACAGAATGGGGTGCAAAACAACTTATTTAATAGGTACAAGCAAAAAGGAACTTACAGCTGGAGAGGGCAAAACGAGAAGAAGACCAGTCCAGTGGGTATCGAACATAATCCCCAAACAAAGACAAACTGATGAAAATCCATTTAAATACAAACTGAACTGATAAGAAAACTAGAAACACCTGGGTGGAAAAACACTGAACACCGGAAGAAAGATGACCCAGGAAGTAAAACGCTATACAAATCAAGAGACCTAACGACAACAGAGGAGACACAGGAAGCACAGTCGGTAACAAAATAAAAGCATAACAGGAAACTAGACTGGGGGCAAAATAAAGCTGCACTAAATGACAGGGAAATCCAACAAGAAATCACAGATACCCAAACACCCCAGAATACAGAACATAATAACACGACCCAAAACCCCAAGTCCTGACAGCGGGGGCCGCACCGGACCGGATCTGGATGCAGTGTGAGCCCGGGGTTAAAGGAGCAGTTATTTGTTGTTTGTGCTTAAACTCATTTAAGGTTTTCAGTGAGTGTGGTAGTGTGCTATTTATATGAATGAGATATTTTGTATTAAAACTTTTTTTTTTCTTTCATGTAAGTACAGTTTAAAATACTTTGTCATGTTTTTGTGTCTCTTAGGGACGAGGAGTTTTCAGTCAGTTCTGTTCTCGCCTCAGATGTCATCCACGCCAGTCGCAAAGACATTCCCTGTATATTCAGAGTGAGTTCCTTTCAACATTTCACTGCTTCTTATTTTAAATGGAGAATTTCTGTCTTGAAAAGAACTTTATAAAACCATCAGCTGTTTTTTTTTGACACGTGTTTTGTCCTCAGGTAACGGCCTCCCAGCTCTCTCCCTCCAGCAGCAACAAGACCTCCATCTTGATCCTGGCCGATAGCGACCATGAAAGGAACAAGTGGGTAGGTCTCCTCAACGAGCTGCACCGCATCCTAAAGAAGAACAAACTCAAGGAGCGTTTCGTTTACGTTCCCAAGGAGGCGTACGACAGCACGCTGCCCCTCATCAAGACCACCCAGTCTGCTGCTATCATAGGTCAGTACTCACTTCTCAGGTTTCACACTGTAACTTCAGGAGGTTTGTGAAGAAGCAGTTATTTGTTTCTGCAGATTAAATGATGTTAAATCATCTGTTTGTTTAGATGAACGTAGTTTTCCTGATGTGGTTGTTTGGTTTTGACTGCTGAGTTTTCTTTTTGCTTCTCTGGTATTGAAGATGTTTTGCTTCATTTCTTTTCCCTTCAGATCATGAGCGTGTTGCCCTGGGCAACGAGGAAGGCCTTTTTGTCATCCATGTCACCAAAGATGGTAAAATCCTCCTTAAAAATGACCTTATTGTTTATTCTAAGGCTAAAAAATGAGTTACTTGTATAAAACAGGATTTTTTTTTTTTTGCTTTTTTCCTTTGATGTGATCCGTCTTGTGTTTCTGTTCTCTCTGTCTCTCCATCCATCCTCAGAAATAATTCGTGTGGGGGACAACAAGAAGGTCCACCAGATTGACCCGATCCCTCAGGAGCAGCTGCTGGCAGTCATCTCAGGCAGGAATCGCCACGTTCGCCTCGTCCCCACTGTGGCGTTGGACGGCCGCGAGACCGAGTCCAACAAACTGGCTGAAACCAAAAACTGCCAGACTATCGCCTCCGGCCTGGTCCGGAACGGTTCCCTCACCTGCCTCTGTGTGGCCATGAAGAATAAAATAATCTGTTACGAGGTGAAGAAACAGTTAATGATAATAAAATAACAGAATAGAAGCTTTAACTTCCTGTTGACCTCTGCAGCTGCTTCAGTCTCGCTGTCGAGATGCTGTTAGTCAGATATTTATTATGAGGGAAACCTTCATCTGACAGAAAAACCAAAAGACCCAAATATAGTTCAAAGTTTATTTTTTCATTAAAATTTGATCAGATTATACGGATCGCTGAAAAAACCTTCACGTGTTTTTCAGGTGAACAGGGGGAAGTCACGTCATCGCTGGCTGCGAGACCTTCAAGCACCAGGCCCGGTTCAGTGGATGGGTCTGCTCAGTGAGCGCCTGTATGTGGGCTACCAGTCTGGCTTCACACGCTACAGGTACATCTTCATTTCTAAATCTGGCACAGATGAGTTCACTTCCTTAAAAGAACAGGATTTAATGTTTGTTCCATCCTCCACAGTCTCCATGGAGACATGTCACCTGTCAGCCTGCTCCACCACGAGGACCACACGCTGGCCTTCATCCCACAGCAGAACCTGAGCGCCCTGTGCGCTGTGGAGATTTCCAGCAAGGAGCTACTGCTGTGCTTCAGTGCCATCGGCGTGTACGTGGACTCACAGGGCCGCAGGTCTCGGCAGCAGGAGCTCATGTGGCCAGCTTGGCCCATTTCTGCCTGTGAGTGTATAAACATGGAGACTAAAGCTGCTGGGAAGAGTCGCCACAGTCAGGGAGAATTAGTTGGTTGTAATGATTTAACTCAAAGTATCAACTGAAACAATAATTTCTATCTACATCATCAGAGTTTACACTGCTCACGTCTGTTGTCCAGCTATTATAAGCTCCGCCCCCAGACTACAACTTCAGAGTATCATGGTTTGCTCCTTTACATAGAAGAGTTGATGCTTTACCGTACTGATGTTAACTGGTCAAATCTCAGGCTCCACAACAACAAACCCTGAGATGTGACAAGGCCACCGTGTCAGACCGCAGCCAAACGATGGCAGAAGGAAACAGAAACTCTTCTTCTCAGTAGCAGAAAGGGGCGTGGCCTGATCCTGTGTCACGTTTCAACATGTTTCCTGTAAAAACAAACCAGTTTTTGTTGCCTGTTGTTAATTTCATTAACACCAAAATAACTGATGTTTTGAATTGTTTTTTGGAAGAAAAAATAAACATTTAGATTATTTGATCATTCAGTAAATTAGTCAGTTGGACAAGGTGATATAAAACAGTCAGTAGCAGCAGCTCAACCTGAAACTGATGATCGACACTCTTATTCTTTAGGCTACAACGCCCCCTACCTGTCGGTGTACAGTGAGAACGCTGTGGATGTGTTTGATGTGAACACCATGGAGTGGATTCAGACCATCCCTCTGAAGAAGGTCAGTACTGCAACTTCACCTGCTGGTTAAATATGAATAAATTCTCTCAGTTTTCTTCTTTTTCGATCACGCTGACAGATAAATAAAATAATAACCTGGGTTTGGTTCTTCTGTAGGTTCGACCTCTTAATGTTGATGGATCTCTGAACTTACTGGGTCTGGAAACGGTGCGCCTCATCTACTTTAGAAACAAGATGGCTGGTAAGATCTGAAAAGTTAAAGTCGTAACAAAGTCATCTGATTTCTAAATATTTGACGTACGGATGTATTTGGTTTTGTTGTGATGTTTCAGAGGGTGATGAGTTAGTCGTTCCAGAGACGTCAGACAACAGCAGGAAGCAGATGGTTCGCAGCATGAACAACAAACGACGTTATTCTTTCCGTGTGCCGGAAGAGGAGCGACTTCAGCAGAGGAGGTAGTTTACCTGCACAGCAGCCATCGCTGTTCTCACATCTGTATGTAACATTTACTCACTTCTCCAGCTGTTTTAAGGCTCCACTCATGTGTTTGTGTGTCTGTGGTTCCAGAGAGATGCTGCGTGATCCAGAGATGAGGAATAAGCTGATCTCTAATCCCACCAACTTCAACCACGTGGCTCACATGGGACCAGGAGATGGGATCCAGATCCTGAAAGACCTGCCCATGGTATGAATACACACTCTGTTCTCACAGACCTGAAACAAAAAAACAACTGAAAATGTTTTTAGAGCCGCAGGTCTCGACACAACCTATATCAGTGGTCCCCATCCCTGGACTCCGGTCCAAATCCGGACCCCGAAAGGGTTTTGTCCGGACCACAAAACATTTTTTTAATTTAATATAGAGTAACATGCTTTTTTCTAGCGGCTGCTGTAGCTGATTTTTGAACAGGCGCCACGGGCAGCTAAGCAGCTCAGCAACATTCAGAAGATCCACAATTCAAGCCAGCGGGTGGCGGTAATGAGCCACTAACCACTAAAAACACATGACAAAGAAGAAGGCGCAGGTTGATAAGTAACTAGCTTGGGAGTTAATGGTTGCTGAAAGTACAAAGATGACTTGGTGGTGCAGAGAGGAGTGAGTAAAAGAAGATGGTGTTCTTTAAAATTTTTTAGATATTTTCTGCTCAATTTGAAGCACTTAATTTTCCTAAATATTCGTTAGTTTTTTGATGAATTGGTTGCATCTTAAAGAGCAACTCACCCCGTCCAGATTACATCCCCGCCCACTCCCTGTTTTTAAAAATGGAGGCGTTGTCTGGAGGACCAGCAAACATGGGATGGGGGGGGGATCTGTGATTGACAAGTTGATTTTGGGGTGAGTTGCTCTTTAATTTTGGTTTATCTACAATGATATCATTATAATTTAATTGTCACTTAGTTTTTCTTGGTACTACCTTTTGATCTCACTTCCTGCTCAGCAGATGATTTAATTGGCATATGAATAATTGATCATATTTAACCAGTTAGAAGACAAAAATCTATATTAATTACATCTCAAATAAACAATAAGAAAATATTTTTTTTCCGGTTGATTTAAAATGTTCGGACCCAAGATTCCATTTTGTGATGGAGGTTGTGGACCTCCTGCTGTTTTAGTTGGGGACCCCTGACCTACATCCTCCATCTTTAATCCTGAGTGAAACGGTTTACTTACAGAGTGAATCTTCCACTTCCTGTTTTCTGAATCTATGCATGTGTCTCTTTATTGTATTTATAGTAGAACACACTTTGTGTTTGAGCTGACGGTGCCGTTCTCTCTCCTCACCCCTCTCCCCCACGCTGCACTCTCTGTCTTTGCTTTCTGTCTTTTAGAACGTCCGTGTTCAGGAGAGCCGCGCAGGATTCAGTGGTTCAGTCAGCATCCCCTCCATCACTAAGAACCGGGCTGAGCCGGTCCGCTCCATGAGCACCAGCAGCGGATACGGTACACAACTTTCACCAATTTGTAAAATGTTGATCTTTATCAATCAGCTCTGTGTTTGACGTCCCTCCATCAATAAACCTGACGTCTCTGTCCAGGCACGTCCTCTCAGAATGGGAGCGCTCTGCGAAGGGAACTCTCAGGAGGAAGCTATGGGTCAAAACGCCAGACGATGACATCTCCCTCAGAGAGCTCCCTGTCCTCTGGGGGAGGCATGGACTGTGGTGACGCTCCACTCTCACAGTTCGACAGAGAGGTCAGTAAAACTGAACATACAGCAGCTCCATGTGAGAGTCACTCTGCAGAGATCTGTGTGTCATCACTAGCTTCACAATATTTTACCTCAACTAAGTACTTCCTGTTAAATCAGGTCAGGAGAAATCTGATTGGATGAAGCCTTATAATATAAATAGTACAGTGTTGGTACCAACCTGCATCTAAATGAAGATGAGGATTATTTCCTGACACGCAGCTGTAGGAGTCCGTTATCACAACACATCACAACACCTGAACGCAGGTGTCTCACCTCATCTCAGCTGTAGCTGGTTAGATCCTCGTGTGGTTCGAGTTCCCGACTGCTTTCAGTCAGCTTCTGGAGACGCTTCCTGTTTCCCATCATACCTGCTGTAGGTTTACATAGAAACACCCACACTGTCAGATCTGTTGTTCATGGAGCATCAATCCCAGATGTTTTCCTCTGCATCAGTTAAACTTAGTGTAGCTGATTTTAGACTCCTGGGCAACAACTCCCCCCCTCCCCCCTCTAGCTGCGTGCCGTCCTCCTCATGGCTCCCCATCCCCATCAGCCTGGATGCTGTCAGTGCCATTTCTCCCATCTCTCGCCTCCCATCCTAACCGAGCTGTGCCCAGCCCGTCCCACCCCAGCATGTTGTCTGTGGGCTGGACGCTGAGTCTGAACTCTCCTCTGCAGTGGCAGGCGGTCTCACCATCGGAGAAGACCCCCGATCTGAAAAGGGCTTTAAGGACACTCCTTAGTAAGATGAAGGTAATGTGCTCAGAAGCAACGACCGCACCAAACACACAACGTGAGAGCACCGTGTTGTCAATGTGCATCTACACGCTTTGTATCACAAACACACACATCATCACTCGAACTCTGCCGCTGCACCATTTCAGCTCCGTCACATCAGCAACATCCGCCTGCTTGTTGCATCAGCTGCAGCATCAGTCATCCGGCCTCATCTTTGGTTGCCGACTGATTGGTTCAACGCTTCTTCTCAACTCTACCCACTCAGCCAATCACAGAGCATTTCTGTCTGAATACTGCTCTCATCCTTCTAACGATGAAACACCACGAGACGTGACACGAGTTTTTGTAGTTGGGTCTCAGTGTTCAGACAGAATCTCTACAAGTTTCCAAAAAACCCTTCAGTGAGCATGAGGCTGGTTGACAAGGCTGCATGCTCTGAGTGAATCCTGCTGCACGTCAGAAACACAGAAAAAAAAAACTTTCTGAAACAGCTGCAAAAATGTTTCTCTTTAGAAAAAAATTTTTTAACTGATTTGTAGGGTTTATATAGCAGTTTGTACATGTTTAGACTCGAACAGGAGGATTACTGCAGATCACCACCAACATCATAGTTATAAACCCCGCCCCCTAACCTGCAGATGATACAGAACTGCTTTCTGCACACAGTCAGCTGGATGAGGTTGTTTCTTGATGTGAGTCAGACTGTGTGCTGAACTGTCTGCTCCTCCTTCATCAGCCCCGTCTGCATGTTAGTTCTCTCAGCTGATCGTCCCGGGTCAGCTGATCGTCTCGGGTCAGCTGATCGTCCCGGGTCAGCTGATCGTCTCGGGTCAGCTGATCGTCCCGGGTCAGCTGATCGTCTCGGGTCAGCTGATCGTCCCGGGTCAGCTGATCGTCTCAGGTCAGCTGATCATCCAGGGTCAGCTGATCATCTCAGGTCAGCTGATCATCCCGGTTCATTTAGGCTGTTGATCTGCTGAGGATGTTGTTACGCAGTATGTCTTCACATGGCAAATCAATGGGTTATTATTCTTAAAGCTTCGGCGTGATCACCTCCACTCTCATGAAGTACCAGATGACATCATCACAAAAACTAAAGACGTTTGTGTTTGGTGGATTATTCTTTCTTCCAGAGCAAAATAAAATCTTAGACTTTTAAATGATGCTGCAGTTGGATTAAAATGCATCTGCGGGGTTCGTCCATGAAGAACTTCTCTGTCAAATCCAAACAGTTTATTCTGTTATTGTCTCTGGTTTATAGTTCTGGTTCCTGACTAGCAGGTCCAGTATACATGGACCTTGCTGCCGCGGTCAGCCCGTACCTCAACCGGATCTTTAATGTCAGTTATATTTTAGTTGTAACTATAATGTTTCAGAATGTGGTAGAATTTAAAAAATGTAAAACATTATAAAAAGGCTAAAAGACTTTGCAGGTGTGTGAAACTTCAGAAGGAAAAGGAGGTAAAACTTTGGATGTTGAGGACTTAGGGTTTGGGTCTGAAGCACATGCACTTGCAGCAGGTGGTTGTAAGGCACTTTGTTTTGAACTAGGCCTCATGTTTTCATCACAGACCCATCATCAGTTAGAAGGTCAGGAGCTCGAGTACGTCCATGAACACGTGAGACGTTTCTAGGTGACTTCCTGATGCGCAGCAGCTGCTGTGTTCTCCTTCAGCTGCAAACATTTTTGGAGAAAAACAACTATATTTTTTTTGGCAGGAGAATGAAAGAGGAAATGCAAACACCACGTCGAAGAACATTTATTATTAGAGTTGTTCTTTAACTTTAGTCACACCAGACAGAGATCAGCTGATCGTAGATGGTCTCAGGTTGGTTTGATCTGACTGTAACTGGCCGCAGGTCAGCAGTATAGAACAGTTATTTATTGTGATTTGCATCGAGTTACAAACGGAAACAGATATTCACATTGATATAAAAACATTCAAACATGGCGGCAGCTGTGACAGAATCAGAGAAGCTTCCGAGATGTTTCTGCTGCTGGAATGAAACGAGACGCCAGAACTGTCAGAAACCTCTGGAACATCTGCTTGTTTCTGTATAACAAACGCTTCAAAAAGCTGACAGACGTTACGACAGCAGCACAAATAGAAGCATGTCATAACTTGAGCCTGAGCCACAGACCAGATGCCTGATGGGAGTTCTGTTCATGTCCAGAAGGACAACAGACTGAGAGAGTTCATCAAGGACTGGAAACTGAGACAAAAAGCATCAATTTTTTAAACGTTCCCATAATCCCTCAGATGTAAGTCGATACACAGACGTGTTCTTACACACTGAGGCTCAATTTAAAAGGGAGAGAAACTGTTTGACTCGTCGATTCACGTCCTGAGACTCGATGTAACAAACCAAATAAACCATCAAACACAAACTTCTTCCTTTTTGTGCCATAAAGACGAGATTTATTCTCTGGAAATAGAATCTGTTCATCTCATGTTATGGATTAACTAACATGAGTAACTCAATCTGTCTCTCCTCCAGGACTCGGACTCCCCCCGTCACTCCACGGCCTCCAACAGCTCCACCTTCAGCAGCCCCCCCAGTCCGTCATCACCACACAAGACCAAGTCTCTGTCCCTGGAGAGCACAGAACGGATGGCCTGGGACACATGAACCCCCCCCCCCTTACCAACCAGCAGCACAGGACTCATAATCCCGACCCAATTTCCACACAGTCCCCCCCCCACCCCTCACCCCGCCCCTTCACCCCACAGAACATGAACATTTGGTTCGCTTCACAACTCCCCGGAGCAGACAACACATCTGAGGTGGGGGGGGGGGGGTTGGGTAGCGATGGTGATGCTGACAGGTGTGACTGTGTTTAACCAAAAGGTGTGTACGCTGTAGGACTGATTGACAGGACCCCCCCCAACGACAGAAAGAGGAGGATTCATTCATGACAGCACGATTTGTATTTGTACATAGAACCGATGGTTCCGGTCACTTTTAATTTATTTGTCAGGAAGGCCGGTTCACTTGTATGTAGCGTGACGATGAGGAACACGTTTCAAACCCCCCCTTCCAACATGACAAGAAAAAAGAGGGAAAAAGAATTATTTTAGTTTTAATGTTTCTCCTGATACAAAATTCAGCGACTCTCTGTTTGTTTTCATTTGATCGTCAGCAGAAGCTCTTAGGACGTTGCCAAGCTGTGCTTCTCTCTTCCTCATTGGCTAAGAGGGAGTGACATCATCAGCTGACCTCACTCCCATCCAGATGATGTACATAGTTTCAGAGTAGAGACTAATATATGAGAAGGAAAATACTATAGCGAACAACACGGGAAACAAACGAACCCCCCCCCCCGGTTTGTTTTTGTTGTGATTTTTTTTTTCCACAAACAAAAGCCATTTTTTAACCACTTTAATTTTTTACCAGTTAATTTTACACTTGGTTTTTATACGTGTGACATATTTTGTGGTTTGTTTCCCTCCATCTGGTTTATTTTTGCGTCAAGAAGCTCATGTATGAACTGACACTACTGCTAGTACTATATAATGAACATGTATTACACACCTGCTGTTATAAATGGGTCCAGACACACACACACACACACACACACACACTCTCTTATACACCACTCCTGGTATTTTTCTGCTGCAGATCCTCGTCTTGCTCGTCATCTAACCTTAGAATCGGATCATTGTGTGTGTGTTTATTTATTTATTACTGATGTGGAAACTTCCGACTCTCCAACGACACGCGACAGTTTAACTAAATTGGAGGTTCCGTCTTCATCGCAGGCTTCTAGGAACGTTTGATGATGTGTTCGTTAAAAGCCACATTTGTAAAAGCTCTTAATTATAAAAAAAAAAAAGGCTAAACACTAAAATGAGGATTGTAAACGTGTGAGACAGACAGACAGTCTTTAAGTGATTTCTTAAAGGACGTGAGCGCTCGCTGTTCTAATCTCTTGTTCCTTCCTTTTCAAAACAACGTGGTCCAGTCAGACCTGGTCTGGCTGCTCTGCAGGGCATTTAGTTACCTCCAACACTTGTGGATCAGAATGTTTTCCATCCATCAGATCCGGGGCTGCAACGCTTGTTAGGATGAAGTTGCTCACTTAAACTCTGCTTCTCATCTTCATCAGAAAGGGAAACTAACATTCAGCCACTCCACACTCATATATGTTTTATATGTTTTATTTAATATGCAAAGACTTTTGACTCCGAGCTAGTTTTCTTTCAAACTTTCACTCCTCAGAAACCTTGTTTTAAACCTGCGATCAGCTGGTGAGACGGACGGAGAGTCTGACATGTTTTAATATTGTACAGAACTGCTTCCAGATTTTCCCATTTATGGTGCGAGGAAGGGAAACTCAGGAACGTTCTGATCCTTGTGTTCAGAATGTGGTTCTGTCTGTGGAACGGGACCGGAGGAACCTCAGCGTGGTGTAGATGTGACCCGGGTAGCGGCCATGATGTTTTAATGTGGAGGAAAATGTAAAAGTTCAAATCAAACGCCTTGACATTTCAGCGAGGTCTTATCTCCAGTACCTTATGTTACTTTGCTCTTTCATATCATATTAAACTTTGTTTTTTAGGATTGCTTTGTAATAATTTGTACAGTTTTGCATGTTATAGATGTAATCATTTTGTTTTTGGTTTGTTTTACTTACTCCTTTCTGGACCGTTTGGGCGTTTTACTGAGGATAACCCACTACAGGTGATGTAGATTTCTTTTTTTGCACAAAAATATTTAAGGTGTAAGGTAAAAAAAAATAATGTATGGAACTGGCTGCCGCGTATGTGTGGAGAGCTGATTATATTAACCTGACGCCCGTGTATTTCAATAAAGCGGAGGGCTGTTACAAACACCTCGTGTCTTTCTGCTCATTTCTTCTGACAGAAACTTCTTTAAAAAAATGTTTTATTACAAATGAACAACAAACATTTTACATTAATAAACAAGTTCTGCTGTAAGAGAAAATGTTGATCTAATAATTTTACAGATGCTACAAATAAGGACACATAACACTAACACATCAGACTCTAGTTGGAGGGAAGGAGAAACTGAGCTGCTTGTAACCATCTGATCATCAGCTGAACTCTGAACATCTTCTCCATCAAACATTTAAGTCACTTTAAATTCACATTCACTGCTTCTGTCTGAAACGTTAACGCAGAGCGGACGGACGTGGATCTGTTTCCCTCGAGCAACACGAAGCTTCTGCAGCCTGCCGGAGGTTTGAAACCAACAACTCAAGAGCTGAAAACATCCAAATATCCCATCTGTTTTCTCCTGTTGACGTTTTACAACTACTGGGTAAAGTTCATCTGGTTAGACGTGTTTTATTAAGTGGCTCGGAAATGAAGGTCCAACTACAAAAACCTCGTTCTTGTTTATAAAATGATCAAAACCAGAAATTCCTTCATCTTTGTTTGAACCAGATTGGAGCAGCTGGTCGGTCTGATGAGCCTGATGGACTTTTTAAAGTAAAGATCCAGATCCAGATTCAGTCTGACCGCATCACAGTGCAGCAACATCTGCACGTCAATCTGAACCCAGGACTGGATCCTCAGAGTCCAGAACCCCTCACTGTGGATCTTGTCAGGTTTTTACTTTCTAGAAGGAGAGATGTTTCCACCTTCCTGCTCCTCCCGCCTGCAGCAGCTTCACTTCAGGCTACAGCTCCATCATCCTCCATCACCCTGTGGATCCCGTTTCCAGGGACACAGAGGTCCGTGTGGGGGTGGGTGCTCATGTCCCTGATACTGCCGTCCCTCGACTGGCTCTCGAGTCTAAGGGTGGAGTCGCGCCTCAGCAGGTTGTCCAGCCGGTTGGTGCTGCTGCATCTGGACTGGTCGCTGAGGTGAGGCATGCTTCCATAAAACAATCGCTCGTCTCCTTCCTGGAAGAGGAAGTCTGTGTATCTGTGATGATGAAGAGAGAGAGAAGATGAGGAAGAGCGCAGCGTTTAAACACAAGGTGCTGAAACAGAACCCGACCTGCCGTCTCTGGAGCGGTGAAGGCTGCCGTGGTTACCGCTCATCTTGGAGCGCGCGCTGCGAACAGAGCCAGCCTGGCTGGTGCTCACACTGGGAGGCTCGTCCAAGATGGCCAAGTGAGTGGAGGAGGCGTGGGTGGAGGTCCCCTGGGTGGACGTGCCCCTCGACTTCCTGACGATGGGCGTGTTGGGGTTCCTGTACAGCAGCTGGGCAAAGTCCGGTTCCTGGAGCACCTGTCGGCTCCCGTTGACCATCCCGCTGCAGCAGAACGGGGAGGAAGAGGAGCAGGAAGAAGAGGGTGATGAGAAGGGAAGTTTAGGCATGGGGAGGATGAGGAGGGTGGGGGGGTGAGGGAAAGATACCAATGTGGTTATAAAGGATGGAGGGGGAGTTAATGCTCTGAGTTTGGAGGGAGGAGTGAAGACAAAGTTCTGAGTTTTACCAACAAGTCTAAGACCTGATAAAGACTCGACACCGTCCCAAATCCTTCAAATGAAACAACTCTAACAGTCTGTGATGAAGACGAGCCGCCGCCTGCAGTCTAACCGGCGTGTGCGTGATGTACGTACTCTTTGTGTCTCTTGCCGTGGAAGAAACTGGCCCACTCGAAGCAGGTCTTCTTACTGCCCACCCAGAACACGGAGGGGATCCCCACCACCAACATCATCAGGTACTTGAGGAGGAAGAGAACCAGGTTGGGTCGACTCGTCTGTTCCACCTACAATCCAAAAAAAAAAAAAACACAAGCAGGTTTAAATGTGCTGATGGTACGAGCACGACAGGAAGTGACTGTGTGTCATCAGCAGCCTGCGTTCGCTACATGCGTCTTTATCTGAGAGTCTGGCTGCTCTACTTCTCACTAACAATAGAGCTTCATGCTGGAGGCGTAAACACTGCAGCACACACACACACACACACACACACACATTTACTACATACATTCCTACTTCTATCGCTGTAGAAAACTGAACAACTTCCACTCTGATATTTCCAGCAGATTGAGGTCACGTAATCCAACAGCGACTCAGAAAACTCGGACCACCTCAGAGCTGGACGTCCTGACGGACTCGGAGTGACGACGACGTCCTCATTACAAAACAAATGTTAGTCGATGCAGCAGCTTCAACCTTCAAAACAAAAGCAGCTGATTTCTGTAGTGTGTGTGAGGGTGGGGGTGGGGGTGGGGCCTGAAGGACCTACAGTCAGGTATAATGAGCAGTTTGGATCGAGGCAGCAGAGTGACTGTATGAAAGGACGAATGAGGACATTAAAATAACATCTACATGTTCATCTGAGATCAAGTTTCGTTTGTTTCTTTATTCCAAAGATTTTTCTAAAATTCACACAAACGTCAAAATCTTGAATTCTTGAAAATGAAAAAAGATTTTTAGTTAATTTTATTAGAAATGAGCAAGTCTGTAGAATGTTTTAAAAATGTTTCAAAGTAAAAAGTTACGTGTCAGAGACCTGATAGGGACACGGGATGTGATAGTCTCTGCACGTCTCCTGGATCCAGGTGGTTTCCCAGATGGTTCGGTAGCTGCTCTCATAAAGGTAACATGCTATCACGGTTAGCAGAGGGACCAGGTAGAGCACGGAGAACACGCCGATACGTATCATGAATTTCACCAGCTTCTCCTGGTTCTCCTTCTCCAGCGGGATCTCCATCCGCACACGGTTGAGAGCAGCGATGCCCGCCAGCAGGAGGACGACGCCCACCTGGTTAACCATACAGAAAGAAATTATTTGATGGATCAAACTGTTTATATTGTTGCCTTAAATTTTTCTTCCAGATTAAAACAAAAACTTTTCCTCACCACCACATCCAGACCCAGAGGGGCCAGCAGGAACCAGTGCAACGCCGTCAGGTTGTAAAGCCCCACAAAGCAAACGCCGCTGACGCCGTCTCCTTCGATCTTGTTCATGGCGAGCAGCGTGACGGTCAGGACGCCCGGGATGCCCCAGGCGCAGGCGTGGAACAGCAAGGCCTTCTTCTCTATGGCCTCGCTGCCCCACTTAGGAACAGCAGCCAGGAACCAGGTGATGGTCAGAATGACCCACCAGACGCTGCCGGCCATGGTGAAGAAGTACAGCACCATGAAGAGCAGCGTGCACGCCTGAAAACACGTGTGAGATTATTACTGCCATGTAGGCAGAACGCCAGATTACCCAGAATGCAGTATGAGGAACAGACCTTGTTATGAGAGCCTTGAGTCACGGTTGAAGCCCGGAACCTTCCTGGACTTGCTGCGTTACAGGAAACTCGGTCCACCAGCAGGAACCCGATGAAGAACACCAAGGACACCATCATGTAGCACACGGCGTAGAATATAATGGGTCGCTCCGGGTAGCGAAAACGTGAGACATCGATGAGGAAAGTCAGGAAGGTGAAGAGGGTGGCGGACAAGCAGACGATGGACACCACCCCGATAAAATAACGAGCGAACGCCAGCTCTTCACGAGAGAAGTACATGTTGGGACACGGGGGGGAGCAGTCCCGGACCCCCATGAAGGAGTAGCCCAGTTCAGGGTCCATCTTCAGTTCCCGGGGACACCAGAAGCCATAGTCCCTCTGAACAGAGACGGGTGACTCAGTCGTCTCTGAGCTGGACAGGAGGTCCACAGGACGGGGGTAGGGCTCTTCACAGTCTGGGAACCTGTGGGGGGGGGGCACACTTTCATTTATGTTCCAGAAACCAGAATAAATTTGGATCCTATAAAGTTCTGCAGCAGACGGTTAGATACCAACCTGTTACAGTCCATCTCGTCGGGCCAGCCGACACCGAACATGTCCATCAGTCTGTAACAGTCGCTCTTCGCCCGCAGACAGAGGCGGCGGCAGGGGAGAGTCATCCGGCCGTACTCTGTGCACACGGGGGCGTAGAGCGCACAGAGGAACATCTTTAGCTCTGGAGAGCACTGCAGGTTCACCATGGGATGGAACGGCTACATGTGGAGACAAAAAGAAAACAGGAAGTGTGTTTCCAAACAAACAAACCATTTCAAAAGAAAACAAGACGCCTTCTGAAGAGTGAAGCTGAGGATGTGAACCATCACAGGAAACAAAGGGATCAGTCAAGCGCCCAGTGACGGTTTCTGGACCCGAGTTTCTAAAAAAACAACTCTGGTCTCTTTCTCTGACCCCCCCCCCATCATGTCAACTCTCCCTTTGTCTATCTCCCCCCTCTTCCCCTTTCCCTCCAACCTCCATGTGGGGGAGCAGACACACACACACACACACACACGGCTGAGTCTTTGTGTTACAGAGGCACGCTGCAGCTGAGTGACACTGTAACAACATCCAAACACTCAGACACAGAAAACTACTGATGGTAGTTCATTATATACAGAAACCCCCCCCCCCCCCCCCCCCCCCCCCACACACACACACACACACACACACACTATGTGCTGTGAGGCAGAGTGAGTGTTTTGGTTGTGTTACTATGAGACCTGCTACATGTGCTTGTGTTACAGAGCGACACTGAACCACACCCAGATCAGTAAAATAAATGATTAGATGAACGAGGCATGTCGTGTTCGGAGCTGTAAACAAGTAAATCAACAGATTTTAGATTCTTAACGTTCAACTAAAAATCTTAAAACTGGATTTAATTTTAAAACACAAATATGTGGCTTCATGATGCAGGTTCATCGTCTCATTGTCTTTAATCCTTTGTGTCCAACACAGTCTATAATCTAAAACCTGCATCTTTAATCCCTTCTGTTTGTTTGAACAACAACCAGGTAAATTAGGTTCGTTTGACTATTTAATCCAAGTAAATTGTTTTTTTTAATTCACAACAAAACAGATGAATCCAAAATGACTCAACACTTTACAGCTGATACAACATGCTCTTTACATGATCACTGAAATTCACAGATTTACTGGGATTAACCAAGGAGACGGTTATGTAATCTGGACTGATACAGCCAACCCAGAAACTCATCACTGCAGGTGTTTACAGATGTTTCTGACTGACCAATCAGAGCTCTGCAGTGTTTCCACATCACAGTATGCAGTTCTAAACATGTAGAAGTATCACTACCTAACTGATACTTAGAGTACAAACACATGTATGTTATAAAAAGCTTTATACTAAGTTTATATGATCAAATCAGCAGTGATCAGGTATGACAAGCATGTGACACTGACGCTCACAGTCATACATGTCCTGATACAGTAAATATGAGCTTCTATCAACATGTAACATGTAAAAACTCAGCAGTATCACACAGTGGGCTGAAGAACTCAGAAACCCAGATCCAGAAAGGGTTTGCCTTGTGGCTCAGGTCCCTTACAGAGGACGTCCTAGTCTGCTGGTCCTCCACCCTGTTAGTACCAGGTGAAAACCGACTCTCTGACTGTTTAGGGGTTTTTGTGTGATGAACTGACACGTGTCAGAACCTATTAGTGTTTTCAGACTATAATAAACCACGTCCCTGATCTCAGTTTCATCCCACTCTGCTTTATATAATAATTACTGTATTTTCATTATTAATTCAGCTGATCTAATTAAGTACATGTATTGGATGTGGGTGGATGTGAACTGACACTGAATTAGCTTTTAATGAGTCAGCTGCTAAGATATGGTAAATGTCTGACAGAAGTCCATCATGGCCGCCTGGTCTGTGATGATCGCTGCTCCTCCCGTCCTCCCCCTCTCCCCCTCACCTCGTCCAGCCTCCTAACTCTTCTACATTTTCCCTCTGCTACCATTCCAAATCTCCAAATTTCCAAGCTTAGCACCATGGTGACGAGTGATGTATCAACGGGGAAGTGGAGGGTTTGGGTTCGAGGAGGTCAGGGAGCAGGGTGGAGAAGGGCCACCTCCCAGGTGATGAAAAAGAAGCCCTTGCTCCTTTTGTTAACAGCACAATTGGGACCGTTTCCCAGGCAACGGGTGAGTCCTATGTTGGGGGTGGAGGACAAAGCAGTTTCAGGAGGGAGACGAGGGAATGAGGGGGGTTCAACCGATCAGCGTGTCATTAGAAAATGTTTGATGACCTTATGCTCTGAATGTGTGTATCAGTCATTTCTACACACACACACACACACACACACACACACACACACACACTGAGGTTGTTGTGGACCAGCTCTTCTCTCACTGGTGCACAGCCAATAAACACGGTGCTGGACATTAAATAAAACAAGAGGCTCTTTGATACTCCGGGTCACGCTGGGTAGGATTTATCCAGACATGTTGTGTGTGTGTCTTTGCTTGGAAACATCTTCACTAACCAGAACAATAAACATGGTGCATAAAGGCCCTTTCAGACACTCGTGGATGTTTCCTTGTTTCAGTCTCAGACACACAACTCTAACAGCTCCTTCACAAAGACTTTCACTCCCAGTGGGTGGAGTATCTGGTTCTCCTCTACAGAAGCTGTAACCTGACCCAGCTTATCAGGACGGGTTCTAAACCTGATCCAACAGGCTGATTTAACTGAAAGAATTAAAAAATTCTGAAAAGAACTGAAAGATTAAAATCTATTTGTGAAGAACAAACACTGTAAACAATATGACTGAACTTTTACAATGGAAAAAATATGCTTTTTCTAGCTTGGTTTGGGATTATTATACACAAACCCAGTTGTTAATCTAATGTAATAAACACCGTCAGCTTGTCCTGAGCCTCGCTTTGTCCATCTGGCCATAACTAGACTGTCAAGCAGTTCATGTTACCGTGACAGTAAAACCAAGTCTGCAGTTGGTAAATGAAAAGTCAAAGAGAATTAATACAAACAAGATCAATTATTTCAAATTCTCCCCAAAAAAACTACAAAATATGTAAAGAAAGAAATACAGTACTTTTAAAATACGCCAAAAACAGCAATATTATTGAATAAATCTCCTGTGAATACCACGGTTGGTTTCTACCAGCTTAACTGTTTCCTGTAATGAGTCCACGCTGCTTCACATCAGGACAGGGAGCATCAAGGTCTGAATAAAAGGATTTAAACCCATTTATTTCTCCCTTTCTTTAATGCCAGTCCGATCCACCACGCTCTCACTGTGCCACCGTATCGCCTCTGAAAGCCCCCATTTCAATTCAGCTGTGAGGTCATACGGCGGTCAGCGATAACAGACTGCAAGAGCAGAAACATCAGAACAAAGAACTGTATTTTAAGGATTCATTTCTTTAAGTCGACTCCTGTTCAGGATTTTTTTTTTAGTAATATGTGCAATTATTGTGAAAATGTTTGTGCCGTCAGAGAATAGTACTACAAATGTTTATGAGTACATAAGTAACGATGTGATGATGAATTGTCCCAGTTTCACCAAAACCTTGAAAAAACAACTTATGTGAAAAGGCGGCAGTACTTCAGCGAGTTCGAACAAAAACTGTACGAACAGCATGTATTGGTTCCCGTCCAACTTCCTGTCCTCTCTTCCTCCATCGTTATAATGACGCTATGAAGCAGAGCGAATTTTCTTCTAAACCAACTGTCAGTTCTCTTTTGGCTGCCCTCAGCTTCTTACTGGCTTTTAATTACCTCATGAACTGGATCCAGGCTGAGTTATCAGACAAACAGAAGAGTAGTCCACATGATCTGGAACCAATTGGGTTTCTATGAGTTATCCAAACCCAACAAGCACTAAGAGAGACTTTAAAGTGAATCCATGACCGATCAAATCGAGCGCGGTAAATAATTCTCATTGAGACTCAAACGACACAAAAACCAGGTTGTTATTGTTTCATCACTGACAGAGACAGAGATCATTTAATAAACAAGGCATAGAGTTCAAACAATATTTACCAAAACACAACAGCAACATCTAAACTATTAGTTTATAAAGTTGGACGTAGCATTGATGATGCATATTCCCAGAGCTAGGCCATGTTTGGAGGTTACATAACCCCATGGTACACTGCTCCTCCCGCCCTGACTTCTGGGTATAACTGGGACAGTGACAGACAGCTTACAGGGTGCAACGCATCGCTTTGGTCTTCAAGGGCAAATATAAAAAAATCCTTTTCTGCTGGAAGCTTGTTGTGATACTTCAACCTTCTGAAGCGCCAGCTCAGCTCAGACACAACAAACCCAACACATACACATCAGCTGTAGTGACCTGTGTGCAGGTGACTAACGTACATCTGCCGTCTGTCTTTCAGACAGATCACACAGACATATTAAGACCCTTACACAATCCTTTATGGTTAGATTACAACCTGTTACTTTGACCTGAAATGATACAAACACAATGATGTGCTCTCTCACTGTCTGAGGAGCAGGTGTGTGGGATTTATCCAAATTTGATTTTGGTTTGAGCTCAAAAATGTGTAAGCAGACGCACACAAAATTATTTAAAAGTCAGACAGATAAATAAATAAAACCCTAGTACCTAAAAACATGCTGGAAACTTAAAGCTTACATCCAGCTACACACGTTAGAATCAGAGCAGAAAATTCATCATAAAAATTCCACAAAAAAATGAATAAAAAGCAACAATCTGTGCTCATTAAAATATTAACATCAAAAACTAAAGAAAAAGCATTACCGTAACACAACAGTTAGGACAAAATATATTATTAAACCTTAATTTAATTCTAGCAAATTTCTATAAAAAATGTAAACTTTCAAGGTCTTTTTACATAAAAACATTGAAACTTTTTATTAAATCTTATTTCTATTTCCTATAAATATTCGGTAAAGATCATGTGATATTTCTGTGGCGATTCATTCACTGTGTTTTGATCCTTCAACAGTCAAAAAGAGACGTTACTGATGTTCCCTTGCCCTCCTCGCACGTTTCCCATGATTCTACCAGTATTATTAAAATAGATTCAATAAATGGACACCTGAAACTAGATCATGATCAGAACTTACCAGGAAATATAGAATTTACACTTGTTCCTGTGTTAAAGTTAAAGAAAATGTGCTTCATAAATGAACCTGAATTTCTGTATCTGCTGAGTGAATTTGTTGCATTACAAAGCTGCTAATTCAACTGTAATTATTTAAGATGCACATTTTAAAGTAAATCTGTTTTCTTACTTAAATAGTGAAAAGATAAAAAATTAACATCATCAATAGTTATTTGGAAGCGTCTGTATGATCTCTGATAAATGAGCTTAAAGCTTTTTTGATATGAAATGTTAGTGTAGTACAGTGTATGTTATTACCTCCATTGCAAGAGCGGCAGTCAGCTGGTCGTAGTGGTTCAGTACATTAGGCATGAAGGTGGAGTTGTACGGCAGCCCCTGACACATACGCATGGTGATGGGTTCACAGGTGAACAGACTGTGGCTCCCCTCTGCCGAATCCATGGGGATCGCTACACATGCCGTGAGCATAGACACAGACAGAACCCAAAGGAGATCCATCGCGGGTCCGTAGAGAGGAGAGACCTATGAAAAACCTGGTTATCATGGAGGGTTTAACCCTGATACCACTAGGTTCGTTCACCAGGACAGGGAGGTCACAAGGTTAGAGGATCGAAGTGCCACAGGGCTCCATGGTTAAACCTGGCAGCATCCATGTCCGTGGCGATCCTAGTCAGCATCCAAGACCTCCAGAACCTGGAAGATGCTGCAATGCTTCAGGAGTCTGCCTGGCAACCAAAAGGCATCCAGTTCTCCTTTTCTGTCCTTGCTGGGAAACAACGATGCCTCAACAACTAAATGAAACAATATTCAATCTGCAACCAGAAAAATAAGAGACAAAAAAAATGTAAATTTACCAAAGCACCAACATGGGATAATTATAGAAATTATTTATGTTAAAACCAACATTGAGTAAAAAAGTTACAATAAATTAATGTGAAGGAATAAAAACACAAAATATTATTATTATTACATTGTTTCCACAGGATTTGACTCTGATATCAGGTTAATACTGACTAATAATAATTATTAAAATGTTGTTATTTATGCAGTTAATATGATTTTTCTGTTACATTTGTTAAATGTGTATTTAAACCGAATCCCAGTATCTTTCACTTCATATTTAATATTCCAAACAACAATTACCGAGTCTCGATCTATTTAAAGTTTGATGTTTAATAATAGCAGATTAAAGCATTAATGTGAACCAGCTCCTCCTAAAACTCTCCAAACCGGGAATTCACAGATTAATAACGGCTCTTCATAAATGTGAGATTAGTTTACGAACGTTACCGGGAGGCTCGTGACCAAGTCGTGTTTGTTTCTTTTCACCGTTAACGGTTCGGTGGTCAAAACGATGATAAACGGACTGAAATGTGAAGACCGAACAAAAGATGACGGTTGGTCTGTCCTGCGCGCGCCGGTAATATCACGAGCCGCAACGAGCAACCGACGGCGCTCGTGCAAGAGAAACACTCCGCCCGCACGGTCACTAACAATAATCCGTGGATCAAAACCAACTTTACCTAAACGTTTCCCGGAAAATCCCCGCCGCTCCTCGAATTTGTGACAATGAGTGAATGTCCTCCTCTAGTATCCCTCCTCCTCCTCCTTCTGTCCTCCTCCTCCTCATCTCCCTGCATCAAGAAGTCCACGATATTTTAAAAATGGCTTCCAGCCAGAACTGTCAAAGTAAAAGCACGGGATATTTCAGATTTTTAAAAAACTGTGAAACTGACATATTTGGGTTTTTTGTCGGCGCAGTAGTCATAAATATTTGATTATGATAATGTGTGAGTTTATGTACAGTGAGGTATTTACCGAAACGTCATTCCTTCTCTGCTACACTAAAACTGGTACAGGTGCCATATTAACCAAGTACTATCAAGCTGTTGTTACAGTATAAATAACTCACTTTTGAAGACAAAAATCACAATCCTTTTGGTCAGTTCTAGTTGCTCAATAGGTTTTTCCTGCCAATTCTACTGTATTTTTTCTAGTGAAGAAGTTTGAAGAACAGATTGATGTTCTGAAGGTTTCATCACCTGGTTTCCGGTTACGCGCCACCTGCACGCGTGCAGCTTGACGCAGCGCTTCCTCTCTGCAGGTTGTTGGTCGATCCAGCCGGGTTCGAGCAGCCCGTCAACCGGTGGGTCCGAGTGTAAGAAGCGTAGAATAAAATTAATTTGATCCAGATCCATAATGGTCCTGTTGCATTTGATCAATAATATATAAATTATTATCAATATTATTAATAATAACATCAACTATTTAAGACTAAATACTCATTATTAAGCCTGATAAAATGTATGAATTTCGGTTGCACAACTTCAGAGGTCATGAATGCTAAACTGTGAACTTTATTTTTGTCTCTCTTGAGCTTTTGTGATCCATTTCTCATCATTAAAGCCTACACACTGCCACATGGCACCAACTCCTATGTATTGCACCATAGCACCCCCTCCTCGTGTGTCACACCCCCTCCTCGTGTGTGACAGTCTGTGGCAGCCAGGCCATGTGAGGAGCACAATCACTGCTACTATGGAAACGAGTCAACCTTGCAAGAAGAGGAGTCTGGTGCTCAGACACAAAGCACAGAGTAAGCATGCATTTAATGTGTTTTAATTATCTGTCGGAGGAGGAAACCTGACAGGGAGGGGAAACCACTGCAGTGTTGTTGCACAGTCTTCAACAGTAAAGTCCTGCTGCTTATTCTCAAAACAGATTTTACTGAAAGTATCAAGTTCAGTCTGGTGCCTATGTAAATGTTCTTAGGAGACACAATATTTTAAACTGGAGTTCTTACAGAATGGATGTGAAAAATAAAGACCCCCAGAAATCCACAAGTGATAGAAATATGCCTTTATTTGTAATAGATTGTATACATTTATTAAACTTACCTAATGTAGGAGTTTTACACTGTACTGTAAAAAAAACATTATTTAGGAAGCTAACCCTAATTACAAAAGTTTTCAGGTACAGTGCTGTAAAAAACACTATTTGCTCCATATTCTCAGTTTTTGTTTTTTTTGTTGCATTTAAAATTCTTCAGGTCAGCAAACACATTTTAAGATTAAGGATAACCTAAATGCAGTTTTCAGGAGATTTTCTTAAAAACTATCCAAACTAATGTAAGCAGTATAAAGAAAAGCTCCATTACTTACATAGAACCTGCCTGACAACATGGAGAAAAGATCTCTAAACACATCATGTCCTCCTCTAGATGAGAAACAAAGTCATGGACCCATTAACAGATAAAACAGGGAACAGTGGAGAACCTCTCCAGGAGTAGCAGGTTCTACAGGGTTTTATGTTGAACTGTTCTGTGAAGTTTCTCCTTCCTGGAACCATATACGTCCTCCGTCATGCACAAATTCACAGGATGTATGTACTGAATCAGCTGATGACACGGACTCACAAAGTCTATGTTCTGGTCTTTTACCTCTAAGGTAAAACTTCAGGTTAATGAGTTTAACCTCTCTGTGAAAGGTGAGTAAAGACCAACTGGGCTCTCCCTGTTTGTCCATGTGTCGATATTTGTCCAGGACATGTGGAAGAGACGCAACATCAAGGAGCTGCAACTCAGCCTGAAGCGACTCAGGAGATCCGATCTCATAAAGATCCACAGACTCCAAGTGTTTCTGTGAAAACTTGTTATTTATGTTCTTGCATCATTGACGATTAAACTGGAAACTCTCAGAGAAAGAGACGGATTCAGTGTGAACACATATGTTCAGTGAAGATGATGGAAGTAAACAGCCACTGGAGTTGCTAACATTTAAGTATTTATTTGCTTATTTTAACTGTGTATATTATCTCATGTTTATTTTTGCAGTGGATGAGGTAATTATTATTTAGTAGATACTTTCTATCCTGTATATTCACTCCATGAATGTGTATTAGAAAGTACTAGCGTGTAATCTATCGTGTCTCATTTTACTTCATATTGACTAGAAAAAAACATGGATGTTTCTTGGCTCATATTTTCTCCAGGGATGTAAAATATTATCATGTTTGGATGTTAGACTACTATCAGGCTGAGGCAGCAGGACTGTATGAACTCTGTGTTTCAGATTGACGTGCTTAGGAAACAGACCCTCCACATGCCACAGCAGTTTATTCAGATGACAGCCAGAGGAAAATAGTGTCTGAGGCCACTTACAAACCATACAAAGCCAAAACGCTGGTTAATGACACTCCATCCATCCTCACTACAATAACTCCACGGTAACTGTGACCTCGTCGTCTGACCTCCCAAGGTGTGATGAGTGTGGAACGTTCCCTGGAGGCTGTGCAACCAGCGGGCATCATGTGTTATGGAACAGCTTCTTAGCATGCTAATGATGAGCTACTTATTGGAGGGTTTTACTCTGTCAGAAAACGCTGCAGTTTGGACTTTCTGGTAATTAGTTGAATACTTGTTCTGTTTCTTCCTCACTCCCCCATCCTGACTGAGGAGACAACCAAAACCAGTTAGACCTGGTCCAGTGGAATGCAAGTGGTTTTACAGGAACACCTGAGTAAATGATCTGTGTTGTGTCCCCAATCTGCTCCAGCAGGAGGCACGTTCTCTCTGCTGTCACCCTGCAGTTCTGTGATGCTAAGTGATGAAGAAGAACTAAAGGAGTGACATGGCATACAGGAGTTGTTCGGTTCTGATTATTACGCTCTACATCTCAATGAAATCTAATGAAACCTCCCAGCAAGAGATGCAACCAGGGCAGATTTACTTTATCTTATTAGAACAATAAGACAATAAGAACTTCTTTCTGTTGCTGAGTCTCGATGGGAGTTACATGCTAAACTGACAAAAAACAATAAGACTAACCTAAACAAAATAAATACGACCACAGCACTAGTCAGTAATGTTTTTTTTTTTTTATTTACCATGACTGATAAAACGAACAGCTGATACTGTGTCAGAGTTTTCATTAACCTATGAATAAAATTTGTTGTAATTTGCAACTCAGATGAAATAAAAATATCCAATACAAGAAACATACCAAGGATAAATACGAAAAAATATGGATAAGCCCATTAAAATCCAAATTTACAAAAATCTCCATCACTCACAGTTAAATTGGGAGAAAATTGTGATTTCCGTTTGTTTGTTGTGCAGAGTATAAAAAAGTCAGTACTGCTCTCACCAGGATGGAAAAAACTTCAACATTTTCTTTTAAAATATTCAATGATTTTAAACATTTTTTTTAAATAAAGGAACTGAACAAACCAAACTTTGTAAGAAAGTTCACAACTTTATTATCCAAATCCACATACCCCTTTTAGTTTCAAATAACAAAACCAAAGCAAGAATATAAACAGTGATTTTAAACTCCAAAAATATTAAAAATTAACTGTCAGTTTAAGACCATTAAAATAATTTCTTGCATTCAGCACACAGTAGCGTCTCACAGTGGATGCTTCAGTGCCGACAGAGGATGTGATTGAGTTTTAAAAATACCATCAGTCAGATACGAGACATTGTGATACATACAACCAGATTCATACCTCACTGTTTGGAATACGTTTCTTCCAAAGTCCCGCTCACACGTTTGGATAGAGTTCTACAGAACTAATTAAAAACTCTGTACAATGTCAATAAAACAGAATGCAGTGATAAAGAAATCTCATGAACCCAGATGTAGAAACTGAAGTTTTAATAGAAAATATTTGTTCATTTTGAATTTGATGGCAGCAAAAAGTTAGAACAGGGTGATGTTTACTGTTGTGTAGCATCTCCTCTTCTTTTAAAGAGGCCATTTCATACAAATTTCAGGACTTTGTGGTTATTTCTTAAGTATTAACCAGTAATATGAAACATTTTATATGTAAAAAACGTCAGGAAACACTGATTAACAGACCTTTTAATCTGTCTGCATTAAAATTCGGGTGGTTCCAGCTCCTTCCGTCAGGCTGCTTCGTCAGCAGCTCGTTCATATTCATTATTTGAATTTGCTGGACTCTGATTGGCTAACAAACTAGCCTATGAGAGCAAATAATAATGTTTCCTGCCCCGCTGCGCATGGCAACGTCAGACGTTGAGTCTTCCGGTTTGTTACGTCTTATGCTACAGCTTTTAGCCAGCAGTATTCTAGGTGTGGTTTCAACTGCAGGAGCTGATGAATACTAACAAACAAAGGAGTTGTGACGAAACAGATACAGGCCGTTCGGACTCGGGAGAACTCGGGTGTTATCGCCACCTGCGTAGTTTGAGAGATTAAAACTGAAAGAGAAGTTGTTGACCTGTTTTCACACCCACTATGAAGGCAAGAACACCTGTGGAGCTAAAATATTCAACAGAAAAACCCTTTTTAATGGGAGGGTCTCTTTAACATCTGTGATGTGAGGAGACCAGCTGCTGGAGTTTTAGTTGAGGAATATTTTTCCATTCTTGTCTGATACAGCTCATTAGTCCAGAATCTTTGTGGAACCTTCCATCAATAATAAGCATCAATTTCACATTTGGACCTAATCTGACCCTAGAACAGTTTTCTAGTTGGTCTCAGACCATTATAAATGTATCTGGAAGTGTTCTTGAGTCCAGTAGAGAATCATGTCTCTTTTTAATACAGTGCTGCTTCAAGGCAAATCAAAGCATCCAGTTTTGACCTTTGACCTTGTTTCTTTCTGTTTCTCTGAATATTTTGATATTTTTCACTTTAGATGGTGGATCTTCAAAGTCTTCACGATTCTACATCAAGGAACATTTTTCTCAATTTCAGAAGCAATTTGTCTCAGACTGATGAAACTCTGATTGAGTCTAATTTTCCTCCAGTTGATTCTGAATCGTATCATCACTTCTATTCCAACTTTTTAAAAAAGTGTCGCTGCCATCAAAATAAAAATCAAATATTTTTGATGAAACAGTGAAACATCAGAGTTTCTGTTTATTGAAATAACATACGAGTTTATGAACTTTGGAAATCAGCTCATTCTGTTTTCATTTACATTTTACAGTCCCAACTAATTAGAACTATAAATACACGAGGCTTAAACAGATTTATGTGAATGACATGTTAATGTGATGTTACTTATCAGGAGACTTACATGTTAATTTAAGGAAATGAATCATTGTACATGACTTAATGGCTTATGGATGCAACAACATGAAAACATTGTTTTTACATGTTTCACAGGATAAGACCTCATGTTTGTCAGCTTATGTAACTCAGGCCTTAGACATCTTGTAAGACCACAGGATTCATATGGGAATAAAGAACGTGTTAAAATAGTTTAAAGATTCCACTTGTCCATTAACCACACAGACCACCAGAGTTTACAGTAAAATAAGAAACACAATTGAACAGTCAGATTGTCTAAACTCGACTGAGTCCTCGGATCACCTGAAGGAACGAGACTGCAGGCCACCGTGTAACATTACAGTGACCTGTTCTGTTAGAAATACGATGCAGAAGGAGGCAACATGGGGGTGTGATGAATGCAAGTGGCCACTCACTTCAAAGGCTGCAGGTTCGAGTTACTTCTCTGAACTGCATCAGTTTGATTTAAGGCAAACATCATAGTGCTTAAAGCGCCAGTCTCAGTCAGGATCATGAGCATCAGCTTGATTGTAAGACTGTTTACAGGGCTGTGAAGAATTCAAGCATTTCAAAAAATGAAAACAAAAACTTTAAAGTGGAGGGCATTCAACTGGAAAATAAACTCTTAATATTTTCAAATAGATTCAACCATCTTTTGGAAAAAAGAGACAAATGCAATTTATACAGAATGACATTTTTTTAAAAGAAAGTTTACGAGATAAATCAGCTGTCATTTTTGGCTCAATAATTCATTCTCTGTCTTTTTAATTATCTCTAAATCTAAATTACAGCAAACATACAGGATCTTTCTGGACTCGTGAAATCAACCGCTGCACAGGGCTGGAATGAAAACATACTGAAAAGTTTGTTCATTAAGTTCTTTCCTGCAACAAAAAGTCTTTCATGAACAGAATTATTCTGTCTGATCAGCTTTTCTTACTGTCGCTGCACCAAAACAAACTCCTTTTTACATGAGAATAAACCAGGCAGTTGACTTTCAAACTTATTTCATTGTGCAACCAAAATGTAAAACTAAACTTTGCTGTAAACTCAAATGTTTGATTTACGGAGATTTTTTGGTGCCTTGCGTATTTATTTCCAAGCTCAGTTTTCGACACAGTAACGGTTACATGTATTCATGATTTGTGCTTTAACAGCTGTTAACTGCAGAGGCAGTTTGTGTGATTTTTCATTTGGTTTTTTTTTTCTTTTTTTTTGCAAAAGAAGAAATTAAGAAATCTCTGGAGGGAGGGACTTTCCAAAACACACAAACGTATTAACATTGAGTCTTCTTAAATAGTGTAAACATGTACATTTCATCAGAGATCAGCACTCTGATCCTCTTCATATCTATTTTTAAAAAGTAAATGACATTACTGGAGCATTGTTCGAATGTTCTTTGGAGTGGACTCGTCATTCAGGTGTTTCGTGGTGAATCTGAGGAAACAAGGTGGATTTTATGAAGACAGAAACTTTTTTTTTGTATTTTTGGACGTACAGGAAGTAAAAACTGTGTGATGACCTACTTGAGGGCATTCAGGAGGCCTTCAACCTTTTCTGCTGGCTGATCTTTCAGGACCTTTATGCAACCTTTCATCTGAAACAAATGAACCAATCAGGTTGAGAGTAAATCTAATCAGCATTGAGACATGTGGTGCATCATTTACAACATCTGGACAGCGAGTTTTCTTCTTACATC
Source organism: Pachypanchax playfairii (assembly GCA_006937955.1). Lineage (NCBI taxonomy): Eukaryota > Metazoa > Chordata > Actinopteri > Cyprinodontiformes > Aplocheilidae > Pachypanchax > Pachypanchax playfairii. Next base: position 388,019 of record SSNP01000152.1, on the reverse strand, counting down.
TATCTTGGAGGACTTGTTAAAGGCGCCGTTAGGGTGAACGTGGTCATAAAGGATGATGACGCCTACCATCACTCTCATGCAAAACAAGAGTGTGTCATCACTGCTGAAGCGACTCGAATATTCCCTGAAGACATGAGAGAAGACATGAGAGAAGACAGGAGAGAAGACATGAGAGAAGACGAGAAAAAAGATCTGGTCCAGAGTCACTGTTTTGTTACATAATACATTGTTTCTGTGTGTTGATGTGAAACTCACGGTGTCTCAAGCATGACTTTACACACACTGGCCATGGTGCTGAGACAATCGGTTGTGTTATCCAGTGGAAGAGTTTTGTTCTACCATAAATACAAGATCAGAAATATTATTAGTAATAACATTTTTTATGTTTTTGACTGGTTTTTATTAGTAAATACAACATGATTTTCTTAATCAAAAAGTAAGTTCTGCAACATTTGGCAGTTCTCGAAATACAACTGACATCTAATCAGGATGAATATTTTTGATTGGTGATGATTGGCTGTGAGACTGATGACCGAAAATACTTTGGTATTTAGTTCATAATGAACTTAAAGAAACCATTTCATACATATTTCATGACTTTGTGGTTATTTTTGAAGTATTAACCTGTAATATGAAACATTTTATATCAAAAATATGTTATGAAACACAGATTAACAGACCTTTCAATCTGTCTGCGAAGATTCGGCTAAAACTCATTAATATTCTTTGTGCAAATTTGCTGGACTCAGATTGGCTAACAAACTAGCCTATGAGAGCACGGCTTCCTGTTTCCTGCCCCGATGCGCATGGCAACAATGAGTATCTTCTGGTTTGTTACGTCTTATGCTACAGCTTTTAGCCAGCAGCATGCTAGGCGTGGTTTCAACTGCGGGAGCTGATGAATACTAATAAGCAAAAGAGATTTAACAAAACAAATACAGGCTGTTCGTACTCGGGTGTTATCTCCACCTGCGTAGTTTGAGAGATAAAAACTGAAAGAGAAGTTGTTGACCTGTTTTCACACCCACTATGAAGGTAAGAACACCTGTGGAGCTAAAATATTCAACAGAAACCTCAGAAAAAACTGTTTTTAATGGAAGGGCCTCTTTAATGAGTTTTGAGGTCATGTGACTAAAAACAAGCCCAAATCATCACCCCTATACCTCCATGTCAAACAGCTGGTCTGAGGTGTTTGTGTTGATACAGAGGAACTCAACCTGACTGATGATTAACATTACAGCTGAATCAATATGGAGTCAGTGACAGCCCACTATGGTAGTGTATTTTTTTCCCCACAGTACTTCAGAATGTTTATTTTTTGTAGATATACTGGCATGTTGCACACCAGGTGTATACAACCAGAAGTTTCTCTTTATTGTGGAGTAAACAGGTTAATTAGTAACATTGTAACAACTCTGTCACCTCTGTCACAAAGTTTGTGGTTGCGTTGCTGAGTGTTTTCAGCATGGGCGTGGCCTCAGCATAGAACAGAGACATCTTGTTCGCCATCTCATTGTTGACTTGATTCTCAATCTCCAACTGCAGATTAAAAAACAGAAATGACATGAAACAAAGAACACGGGAAAAACCATCTGAGAATGGCTAAAATAAATAAATAAAAACAAATGAAGGTTTTGAATTAATTTAGATTGAGTCGGACCAAACAATCGAACACGAGTCTGCCTCGGTTCGATTGAAACGAACTCTGGAGCAGTTTGATTGTATGTGTGAACGCAACCGCAGCGAGACCGCACCAAAAGCGGACTATATTCTGCAGCCGTCTTGTGTTCTCTACCTCATTATCTGCTCATCCTGAGCCCATTGCTGCAGAATATTGATCTGGTACGTTCACCAAACACAAAATATAAATCCAAAACCATCAGAATCTGTGGCTACTCCATGTTTGTTTACGTTTCACTCTCTCAGCACCAGGAAGTGCAGTAACAACAATAAAAGTAGTGTAGTTTCATGGAGTGCAGTGTGAATCCCAACTGCACCAACTAAAAACAGTTTTGGTCTCCAATCGAACCGAGTCCACCGGACTATCAGGTGTAAATACAGCCTTTGAAGAGGAACAAGTGTATAAAGAAAATGCATCTCATCCTTCAGCTGTAAGATACCTGATCCAGCTACCTGCTGCTAAATGATTTGCAACGTACCAAATTATATATACAGTACAGACCAAAAGTTTGGAAACACCTTCTCATTCAAAGAGAATTTTTAACTATATTATGAAACCAAACTTACATTCATGTTGTTTATCCGGTTTCGACTGATGGTCCTTCTGTAATAGCTAAAGTCATTCTGGATGGCAGGAATTCTCATCTAGAGCCAAAAAGCAAAACACACTCAGCAACACATAAAAAACTGTATGTGACTCTGAGTTTATCAGTTTGTTTAACACACCTTGAGTTCATCAAAACGCAGTGTGAAGTGGAGGATTTCAGCAAACTGTTTGGCCAGTGCCTGCTCCCTCTCCAGGTGCTGAGTGGGCGTGAGGGGTGGACACGTCAGAGACTCGAGCAGACTCTTAAGAGCCTCCTCTGCAAACAAACATCAGCCACAAAAATGAAGCATTAATTTGACAATGTTTGAACTAATTCACCACATCTGTATCAGGAATCAGGACAGTTGTTGATTTTAAATAGCCAATTTATTTTCAAATAACACATAAATGTGTTTAAATTAATCTTTTTAAGTAAACCTGATGTAGTTATGTCTCATGTTTTCCCTACATGATAAATATGTTGTATGAACACAATTTATTTAAGCTTTATCACCAGGAGGCTTTTATTTAACCAGAACGTGGTATTAATGAGACTTCGGCTGTCGGGAACAACTAAGCAGGCAGCTGTAGGATAGTGGGAAGGGAGATCGCCTCTTGTTCAGAAGACATGGGTTCAATCCCCGGTGCCAGCAGGCTAAGTGTTGAAGTATGTTTGGGCAAGATATTAAATTATTCTTGCTTGCAAGTTAACATGATTTAATTATGTGGAACCTGTTGACATAAATAAACTATGTTAAGTCAATAAATCATTTTTTTGAGTATAGTTCCCTGTAGAACCGTAGTTCTTAAATGTTGTTTCTACTATACGATGGCTGAGCAACAGCCTCCTCTTCAAAAGTAAATATGTTCAATTTAAAGCACAATCTCTTATTGATTTTCACTTAAAATAAATATAAAGTAAGGGTACATAATATTGGCATATAATTCACATTTCAGATATTGACCTAATAAAGTAACTTTTCATGTTCTGTAACTTTTAAATCACATTTAAATGTTTCCATGAACATAAAGTTTGGCTAAAAGCTATAAAAATATTATAACTATGAGGCAGGCAGTGTGAGCACACCGAGTCTGGTGGAGAAATCATAGAAATTCTTTAATTTGATGACCAGCGGGCAGACGGAGTTCCAGGCACGCTCTTGCAGCGTCAGGTTATTGGGATTTTGAATTGCCTGGACAAGAAAAGACACAGCAGAACGTGTTGGATTATTATACATCAACCATCCAGTAAATTCAAATGGATATTGATTTAAAAAACATCAATTTAATGTCAAGGGATGATAGAATCTTGTGTGAGATGTTACTGTATCCTTTAACATTACAGGTAAAGGTAAAGTACATATACATGCAGATGAGTGTGTGTGTTCCTACATCTTTAATTTCCTGTCCCGCCCCTTTATACGCCTGCAGGCCAGCCAGGATGTTCTCAGAGTCCTGGAGGACGGCGTTCACCTGGTTCCACACCTCACGCTCTGCTTCTGTCGGCTGTGCATCTAACACACAAGCAAAGGTAAACACAAGTCCACACACACTGGCATCAGCACACAAACAAATCATCATTATAATCAGAATAAAAACACCCAAAAATTTTTACAAGACTTTGTTTTTCTTCTCCTGCTAAAACTATTATCTTAAACTGAATGTGTACTTTACTGATTGAGACATTTGACCATAAAAGTCATGTAGATATTCATCATCTGATAAGAAAAAATAAAAATAAAACTCTTTAAATTTTTATAATTATGTATGAGCTAATTGCAGCTATTAACATACTATATGTAGGTTCTGCACAAACCACAGCCAACAGACTTTGACACTCTTATCTACTAGAACTGCTTTAAATATGGAGAATCATTAACATTAAAACTCTGTCTGGGCTCAGCTTTGCATTTTAAAACACTTCCACTCCCGTCAGTACTTCCTTAGTGAATCAACAAAGACTGAGGAGCAGCTGACATGCCACTGTGAAAGTGTATTGACATTGTTTTGTCCTGTAGGAAGTCTTAATACAACCACAAAGCTGATTCATTAGCAACACAACTAACTACTGCTGACTGGAGAATAAATTAAATCTGTTCACTAAGAAGACAAGAACAGAAATAAAGAGACTATATCAAATATTTGAAAGGACAGAGATTAAGTTAGTATTTCCATGTTATATGTGCCACACAGCAAAGTTCAGGGAATATGTTTCATATTGTAAAACCAAAGTTTGACATTAATCCTGAACAAATGTTTCAGAGGGAAGCATTACAGACTGAAAGGAGATGCTGAATGAGCTAGTGAAGGCTAAACCAGCCAGACTGCAGGAAAATAAAGACGGAAAGAAGTTTTAATGCTTTAGAGACAGAAGTTAGAAAAAAGTAATGCTCACTTTCAAAGTCAAGGAAAAAGATTGGGCCCTGATCAAGCTCTGTGCAAGTTAGCACTTTTAACAGATTCCCCATTTGGTTTCTGCAAGAGACATAAAAAAGGAAAGAAAAGGAAGCAACTGGTGTTAAAAAAAGTCATAAAAGGTTCTCTGAACAGAGCTGACAGAGCGGGAGGTCATAACGGCGCAGAAGAACAAGGAATAAGAGGAGAAGAAGAAAAGGGTGAAGCGTGATCCAGAGCAGAGACCAGCCGACAGGAAACAAACAGCTAAGCAGGTTACAACTCCTTCCCTCCCCACATCTTGTTCCGTGTTGTTTTACTCCACTCGCTCGCCACACTTACTTTCAAAGTCCAGGAAAAAGTGTGGATAGTTCTCTATTTCTCTTGTTAGGACTTTTAGCAGGTTACCCATTCCAGCAAACCTGATGGTCAAAATACAGAGTTAAAAACATACAAGGAATATAACACAACTTATTGCATTTACAGATTAACTGGGTTATATTCCAGACACTTACAATAACGGTTATGTGTTACATGTTGTATGGGACAGGAGCTGAATTTCAGTAATAAAAAAGGGTGTGAGCATGTGTGTGTGGTGAGGAAATAGATTCATATATAGTGAAACCCACCCTGCAGACACCCCTCGGGAACTGACACCCCTGTTCAGCAGGCAGGTTTTGGGACGACCAAACCTTTTTCCTATTTATATAAACCCTCTGGAGCGAACACCCCGCTGTTCAGGACAATGGACACTTCTTGTCCACCCAAAACAATAAAATCAGTGAAAATTCACCCCGTTTACGGACAGTGTTTACAGAGGCCGACGCTCCTGCAGAGGAGGAGCTGGATGCTGGCTGGGAGCAGCGCCTGCTTGACCAGGTGTGTGGCACATCGGATGCAGAGGATACAGACCAGGAGGACCCTGAGCTGCTGCCACCAGCCAGTGCATGTGCCAATGAGCGTGATGCGCTACCTGGTGGACTCATTTTGATGTGACATTCAGGTCCGTTTCGGCATGATGCCAGTTTCTCCCTTGTTTAAACAATGTAAATGTTGGTCATAGTATTTTGATAATAAATGAAAAAGAAAACTGAAACATATCCACTAAATATATTTAAAAGTTGAGACATATTCAGAAGGGGATTTGACCATGCACTAGTTTATAAAATAAGCTGATGTACCGAGGAAATGTCCATGACAATGGTTTATGGACATTCCTAGATGACAGGACACCCTACCCCTCTGGGGCGGACACCCCACCATAATGGACAAAATGTCTGGTCCCATTAGTGTCCACTATAGCGAGGTTTCACTGTAATCAGTCAATATCAACGTTTTAACATCTTAATAAAAAAAGAAAAACAATAATCAAAGATTTTTTTAATTATCCACTTAATTCGAAAATACTTCATTTATATATTTTTGGCTAGGAGACGTAACTTTATTAATTTTACTGAAATGAAAGAATTTGAAGAGCAAAAAATCTGTATAATGTATTTTTATCTTTTAATATCCTTTTCAGCTTAAATTTTATTTCAGAATGATTTGATCTTTGAATGATCGTTTTGTAGGTTTAGTTGTCAAAAACTGTTTTCTTGACTTCAGTTCTGCTCCTACTTTTTTTTTTTTACATCTGTAAAGGTTTTATGTGTTTATAGATGTGTGAGTAGGTAGTTTTGATAGATGGGTTTGTTTTGTTTTATTTGATGTATTTGGGGATGTACAGTACACACCAAAATTATCAAGAGAATACCAAAAGTATGCAAAGCAGGATTCAAAGCAAAAGGTGACTACTTTGAAGAACCTAGAATATGACCAGGGGTGCACATAAGTGGTCCGCAGGTCCGCACACACTGTCAAAATATAAAATGCGCACCAGATGAAAAGTTGCAACACGCGTTTGCGTACTTAACATTGGTTTGGCTGAGCTGCGTGAATTTTTATGTTAACCAGGCGCGGGGTTCATTGTCAAATAAATGAAGAATCCCGTTGACTTCTTTTGTTTGACTGATATGTTTCTCAGCCAGAGCGCCGAAGTTCCAGCTGATCAGCTGATGCTGCGTCTCTCTCTGTCTCTGTGTATCAGTTTGCCAGTGTGACGGATTTTCAGTCAGTCAGATCAGTGCAGCTGACTGCAGGATTCTGCATCGCGTCAAAACTGAAAAAAATCACTGAATAAGACAAATAGACCATCGTGGCACAGACGTGTATAACTACCTTTTTGTGCTATAAAATACAGAAAACCACCTGTTTTAATCAACAGTATCAGCATATTTTTTCTGTGATCCGCGCCATTTTGAATGCGCGCAAAGCACTATGGGATATGCAGTCAATGCCCCATAACTGTCCAGTGTATCTTTTTATCTGACTGCATCACATTACAAACATCCTCATCATTTCAAAACAAAAAACAGTTACAGTAAATGACAGAAGCCCCAACAGCTGACTAATAAATTTCAACACCAAACTGTTAAATGTAGATTAAAGTGAACAATCAAACCTGTAAACAATCCAACCTGAACTCTGAAGGTTTTTTTTTTACCAGTATTTTTATATTTTACTGGTTTCTCTTGATTTTTTCAACAATTAAAGGATTTTTATTGAAACAAATATAGATCCAGGTAAAGTAAACAGACTGAATTTGAAGCTTGATGAAACCAAAAACAAAGCAGAGGAGCTCGGAAGAGACACAGCGAGACACATTTAAAAATGTGAGGACCAAGCAACCCTAGGTTCTCTTCTGAGAACCAGGCCAAAAATATTATGTGCACCCCTGCATANTGACGTATTTTCAGTTGTTTCACACTTTTGTTAAGTATACAATTCCACATGTGTTAATTAATAGTTTTGATGCATTCAGTGTGAATCTACAATTTTCATAGTCATGAAAATAAAGAAAACTGAATGAGAAGGTGTGTCCAAACTTTTGGTCTGTACTGTATATGAAAAGTGCTTTACAACTTATATTTAAATGAATAGATCTTCTGCTCTAACTTAGTTTCCATTTTTTCCCATTTAGTTCTTTATGATCATTGTTACATCAGCTGTTTATTTGATGTCTTATTGTTATCATGCACTCTGGATATAAAACATTTGGAAATAAATCATCTTAAATCCTGTTTGTATAAATCCCTCTGAATGAGCAACATGTACTGTTTTGTGTTTCCACATGACCAAGGCAGGATCCAGAACTTTAGGGACCCTTTGACACCGTCACATTTTGGTCAGAGAAACGTATAACAAACTATTTCAGGTAAAATCCAGATTTCAATCTGGATTTATTCATCACAGACTAAAAAACATTAAACAAGTTCTGATATTTTGCTGAAAAATCCCGCCCAGCTCAAGTAGTCACCTGAAGATACAGTTTAACTTGTGAGCTTGATGATGTTTATGCTGAATAAAATCCACCTCTGTAATCATGAAGTGATTTGAGAGACTGGCTTCCACAGCCATCTCTGTCCACACTGTGCAGGAGAGACATATGAGGATGTTGTTTGTTGACATCAGCTCAGCATTCCATCAGAATGGACATTTTATCTGACAAACTGATGGACCTGAGACTGTCCTTCTTGAATAAAAGACTTCCTCACTGGTTGCTCAGAGAATTAAAACTGACCTTGTCCTTTATTTCAGGTAGAAAGGTAAATGAGGCAGGAGCCCCCTCTCATGGGGACGTCCTACAACTGGCTGACAGTAGAATTCCCTTGGCTTGTGTCTGACTCCCCTTGGAGTAGATCTGGGTTTGTCTGTGAGGGATTCCTGGTGAGTAAAGAACATTCCCTTCCAGTGAAAAACTAGCTGATTTGAACTAGTTAAATTAAATGATTGGATTCAGACACAGAGACCTCGCCCTAAACTACAGTTGACGTTTTTATTGGAGGCAAAAAGGAAGTAGGTAGTAATTTCAGGGAAAAGTCCTCAGCAGTGGAGTATGGTTATAAACTCTGTAATCAAAGTGGGTTTTAAACTAACAGTAGCTTAATGTCAGACTGTGATTTATGTTAAAAAGCTAAGATCAGAGTACATCATAGAGGAGCAGGGGAAAAGCATACTGTTGATGAAATCAAAACTAAAAGCTAAAAAACAGGCTAATTATTTTCATAATGCGTCTATGTTGAAGTCATTTTCAGTCACAAAATCTCAATGTGCAAAGAAACTAAAGAGCACAAAGTATTTTATTTCACATACAAAGCTCAGACTTTTAGGTTTAGAGCAGAGTGAAGACAAAAGAGACACTGTGCTGCAGCGTGCACATGATAATCACACAACACAGCCTGCAGCAACTGTTGAAGTTTCCCTTCCGTAAAACCCATCCCTGCATAAATTCACACATAACATCTAATCCTATTAATATAAAGCTGCATAATGATTCTGATGCAACTGCCTGGATCCTGCAAAAAATAACACTTTTAAATGCATGTGACAACATTTTAATGTAGTTGCATATTAATCCTGGTTTAACTCGTTTCTACCATAAGGGGGCGGTGTTTACTTTAATATTAGATTAAGATTTTAGCACAATGGTATGTTGGTGGTACGAGGGCTGTGAGGGATTTTTGCTTTGCAGGCTAACTCTAACCTACAACCACAAGTTTCTCAACAGTCTTACTGTTAGTCTCTAACCAAATAAGGGTTTTTCTACCCCAAGTACCCTTTTAACATCAAACGTGAACGTTTTATAAGAGATAAAAGTCTCATGGACTTTGTTAAAGACTGATGAAATATGCGTAAATGAAAAAAATTATTCTGTAAGAGATCATACACCAAAACATCTATAACCATCTATAATCTACCATCAAACAATACATGCTGTGCAAAATAAAGTTAGACAAAACAGGAAGTGAAAGGAATTAAAGTAAACCTGCTCAGACCACTAAATAACAACACACATCATTTTGCCTTTAAGATTATGTACCATGAGGCGACCTGTCAAACATGAAAAATACTTTTATTTGAAACCTAATTTTCATAATGTAATCGTACATCTTTCTTTTCAAGCTAAACATGCCAGTATGCCTGCATGTGGCATCAGTCTGGGTTTACTTCTCTTTTGCTCTGAGGTAAATAATCAGTAACAGAAAGACCTGATTTCTTTTTTCACAAAAACAAAAATGGAAATGAAACAAGAAGTAGAAACAAACGCAAGGAAGGTTGTTGCTACCGCAGCTCCATCTCACCAGAATCTGTCAGACTTTACAACTCAGTTTAACAAGTTTTATTTATCACCTGTTATTCATTTACATCTTACGGGTACAATGTCTGAACAGCACACACCTGTATACAGTTCTCTGTACATCTTGTAGACTCTTTGGTTGATTAGGGTTATTTTTGTGTTAACATATAACCCACTTACTTGTTTTTCTTCTATTCCTGTTGTTATATGAGCTCTGTAACACTTATATTTCTCATTTGTGGGAAAATTAAGGTATATTTGATACTTTGTGCTGCTTTAATGGGAAATATAAAGAAAAACAGACTCCCTGTATTCAAGCATTGTGTCACATAAATCATTTGCTGTTCTAACAAGCTGCTTTTTATATAGCACTGAGTTAATATTACTTTGTCAACCCTATTTATAGAATAAAAAACAATGAATTAAAAATCTTTCTTGATCATGTTAGAATTAGTCCTGCTCACATGCTATGAGAGGAGTTTTACTATTTATAACTTAAACTCTTTGTAAACTTTAAGGGCAGATGAAAAGGCATGAATTCGTGCAGTAAAAACTTTATTCATGCTTGTCTGATGTAATCCAACTCAGACTTAAGCAAATGAAATCACAGCAGCAGTCTGCAGAATAAACTGAGATCAGATCACAGGCTGATTGTGTGCTGAGTTTGACAGAAGCATGAAACATTTTCTTCTTTAGCTTTCTGTCTTCACATGAGGAAGGGAAAGGAACCCAGGGAAGTTCAGCTTGACTCAGTTCCTCTTTCACATTTATCCCAATGCAAAATGTGGACATTTAACTTTTCTCTTTTCCAGAGTATTAGCTGCTTGAGTTAAGGAAAACTACTAGTTATAAAAATACTGTGTTAAATGACATTTCAGAGGAAAATCTAAGAATAAAAATAAGTCACTTTACAAGAAGTCTTGATTAAAAAAAATAAGATAAGAAAAATACTTTATTAATCCCTCGGAAAGGTTCTCTTTGAGAAATTCAGAATGCATCATGATACATAGTCACAGACGTGAAGAAAACTATTTAACCTTCTTTAGATCCACTTAACATTCTAATTACTGCTCTTTAAAGAGGCCATTTCATACAAATTTCAGGACTTTGTGGTTATTTCTTAAGTATAAACCAGTAATATGAAACATTTTATATCTAAAAAACGTCAGGAAACACTGATTAACAGACCTTTCAATCTGTCTGTATTAAAATTCGGGTGGTTCCAGCTCCTTCTGTCAGGCTGCTTCGTCAGGCTTCGGCTGCAGCTCGTTCATATTCATTATTCAAATTTGTTGGACTCTGATTGGCTAAAAAACTAGCCTATGAGAGCAAGATATACTGTTTCCTGCCCCACCGTGAATGGCAACACAAGACGTCGTGTCTTCCTGTTTGATACGTCTTATGCTACAGCTTTTAGCCAGCAGCATGCCAGGCGTGGTTTCAACTGCGAGAGCTGATGAACACTAACGAACAAAGGAGTTGTGATGAAACAGATACAGGCCATTTGAACTCAGGAAAACTCGGATTTTATTGCCACCTGCTAGTTTGAGAGATTAAAACTGAAAGAGAAGTTATTGACCTGTTTCAAAACCATTAAAATTTCCCATCATACTGTTCCTGTTTTAAAGTCCTCACAAAGGGATGCCATAGAATGTACTAGAATGACTGGACCGCATCTTCTCCTGATATATTCACTGGTTTGGAGTGAAGGTGGTGATCCACCTGGGCTTTTATCTTTTGACTGTTTAGGAATTTTTTGGATACACAAAGAAAGAAAAGAGCCCCAGCTTGGAGGGGGAAGGACCTGAAAACAGAGGATTGCTACTCACAGAGGAACCACGTTGCCCTTAATTTCACATCTAAGAGCACAAACTGTCTCTTTTTGGCAAATTCAAGCAACACGGAAGGAAATAAATGTTGCAACCTGCCATGACAGTTAGCATGTGAAGTACAACAAACATATTCTACTTCATCCTACTTGATTCTTACTAGCAAGCAGCCAAACATGGCTAAATCTGTCACAAACATCTGCCAAGTATTTTCCTATGAAAAATACTCATGATTCAAAACTTTGCTGTCGTCACGTCTATACTAGACTTCTGCTAGGGGCTTCAGTTGTCTGTATACAGTGTAAACACATGTACTGTATGTAAACAAAGTACCGGTACATCACAATTACATTTTCTCTTTTCAACAGCAAAATATTGAAATTTAAATAACAGCATTATAGTTTGTTTCTAACCAGTATTTGCAATCTTAGTTGTAGTTTTTGTTTGTATGTTTAATTAGCAAAGTATTGTATTAATGCAGAATTCTTACACATGTGATGTAAAGATTTACTGTTTAGAAGTAATAATTTAAATACATCGTGTTCAATTGTATTTTTTGAATACTATTGAGAAATATTATGATACTATAAAGCAGTATTTTTGCTCAAGGTTATCATGCAGTCAAAAGTGTGATGATGTTGTATGTTTTAAAACATACTAAACAAACAAGCTCCCAAAAACTAGTTCCCTTTAAAAATTTACATGTTAAACCAGATAAAACTGGTTTGACTAATGTCATAAGATATATGACAGAAATAACAATTTAAAATACATAATTATCTTAAATTGTAATCAAAGTCAAATCTGCTTGGAATAATAAATAATTTTTATTTATATGTTGTTAGCGTGAGACGTACCTTCTCCGATGGAGGACTTCGGGTTGCTGCTTATATCATCCACTTCTTTGTTGTTTCTGTAAAAGGTTGAAATAAAATGTTTAAAACACAGTTCATGTCCATAATGGGTGAGAGAAGTGGAGTATCAGTTTTATAATGAACTACTTCTTCTTTTTTATAACAAGCCTTCAACATACAAATACTACGCTTCCCCATCGTAAAACACACAACTGAATTATTCAGCAGGGAAATCTCCGGCTTTTTTTCTCATATCATCGAGCTGATGTTGCTTCTGTTTTCTGCGTGCTTACTGAGTATTAAATAATCTGTGACAAACTGCGGCTGCTAATGGTCACCATGATTTATTGTACCTCCCCTCGGGGTCCAAGCCCAGAGTAAAGGTCGTGTTTTTAAAGTGTTTATTCAGTGAAACATTTATTACCAGTTCAAATAGACAAAAGAAATAAGATTATCTTACAAACTTAATAAAATATCCCCTTTTATATATAAAAATGTTTTGGTCAAGAAAATAAAAGTAACATCAAGCACACTGTATGATACTGAATTAAAATAGATAATACCAGCAAGAAAAGCCAAAAGATGTGGATCTAAGGTTTCTTTCTCACTTTTCTTCGCTTCACTTCTCTTCTCTTCTTTCTCACTTCCAAACTTTTGGTCTGTACTGCATTTTATAGATTTAAAACATCATAACTGATCTGATGAACAGTGAAGAATGAAAACCACAATAAAAAACTAGAAAAGCACTTTGAGAGCGCAGACCTCCGCCAAGCGGACATATTGTAGAAAGTACTATGTCCGTATCATTAAAAAAATTCCTGGATCCAGATGGTAATCCGGATCACCCCCAAAATCTAAACAATTGTCTCTTGGGTCATTTCTGGCCTTTCCTGAAAATTTAATCAAAATCCATCCATGAGTTTCAGAGTTATACTGATAACAAACAAACAAACAAACAAACAAACAAACAAACCCTGATGAAAACATTTCCTTGGCAGAGACCATGACATCCATCAACTTGTCAATGCAGCTGTAAGAGATGTTACAGGTAGTTTCACCTGCCTTTTGCTCCCAATTTGAATATCCATTTTAAATTTGGGCTTCATCCTATTCATGTTTGTGGGGATCAGGTTCTTGTATACAGCCGTCGTTGGGCAAGAGGCAGGATTCACCTTGGACATGGTACCAGTCCATTACAGCAGTTTAACCAAATAAATCAGTCTGAATGACAGGATGACATACGAGTCTTACAATACAAAATCACACTATACTCACACACACAAGGTCACACTGCTTCCACTGGAGATTTTAGGCTTTTTTTGTCAGAACACCATGTGGACAGCAGACTACCCTGACACAATCCCACACACTACAACTGAATTTACATTCAGCTTCTTTGTTGTTCATTCTCTTTTTAATTTAATTTTCCATCTTCTTAACCTCTTTGTCTTTCATTTCCCTGTTTCTATTTAGGGGAAGATTTATTCCTGTTTTTCCAGCCACACAGGTGTCACAGAGACTCAGAAGCTGAATCTAATCACCATTATCATGTCTGAATTCAAAAGATTATCAGGCCACAAGCTAGATGCCCATCAGTCCAGCCTTTAACTAAAACCAGGTAGTAAGACAGACATTCAATGAAACAGTAATAGCTCCAACCACTCAGCCAGAAGATCTAGTTTGTTTTCATTTAACAACTCAGTACAGTACATCTGACTAGGCCTGGGCAATAAATCAATTAAATTAATTAATTTGATTTAATTTTAAATTAATTTTTGTTGCGGGCTATTTAAAAAATAAGTAAATCAAATTTTTGTGTAATGGCCCATTTTTGGCTCCCCAGAGCTTCCGTAGATTTACTTTCACATTGCAGTGAGCGATAACAACAACATCAAAGCACACATGAAACAGCAAGCGACAACATGGCTACAGGTGAGAGTGGGAAGTTTGTCCCCAAGAAAGGAATAAAATCATGTGTTGTTTGGAACTGGTTTTGGTTTGCTGTGAAAGATGTGCAGCAAGAGACCCCACGCTGCAACAGCAACACAAACCTATTCCAACTCCAAAAAAAAGAGGCGTCCAGCCTAATATAAAAAATGCCAGTCGCTCTGAGACAAACAAAACCACAGTGACCAACAAACTTTAACTGTAGCCGAATCCTTTGCAAAAGGCACCGCATATGACAAGAGGCCCGTGGAGAACAATCACCAAAGTGGTCGCTTTAAGTTGTCTGCCATTTGTATAATTGTTGCTTTCCTTAATGAGTAGGGGGAAATCAGAAAAATCGAATTTGATATAATAAAATCTGAGATTTTATTTTTAGGCCATATTGCCCAGCCCTACAGTTGACAATTATCCATCACATGGTAGAGGGTAGAGTGTAGAAGGAGATCCAGACACACTTTCAGGCAATATCAATCAACACCTTGAATGGAATTTCCTGTCATTCCAAAAGAATAGCATACATAGCAAGTTCCTGAGTAAACCTTGTGTTTAGTCATTTAACAGTGGGAATTTGACTCTAGTAGAATTTAAAAAAAACATTTTGACACATATAATCCTTCTATGAATAAAAACAGAGACAATGGATTTTATTTGTATGCTGATGAGACGTGTGAATTTGGAAAAGCAGTTTCATTTTATTCAAATATGTTGATCTGGAGGATTTCTGAGCCATGAATCTATTCAAGTCTTAATCACACCATGGGGTTTTCCACCCAACTGGTTCCAGAGCTAAATCATTACAAGTGCTCGTTAGGACCAGTTCTGTCTGTTTCAACTTCCCAAAAATACCAACCCCAGCACTGACAAACCGGTGTTACAGTAACACCAACTATGTTCTTGGCTAGAGCAAATACCTGCTTTTGTCAAGAGGGATTAAAATGTGCCTTCATTATTACTACGTCAATGCAGTGCCGTTTCATAACTTCATAATTTACAATCACTATTTTCCACTGAATTTATTAATGGGCAACATATGGAACTATAGAACAACAATTTAAATTTCTGCCTAATGCCGGGATCACAGCAGGATTTTCCTGCTGATTTTGGTCTGGTTTCCCCCTTCCGACAAGCCCCAATTATCAGGACGGCTCCTAAAATAATCCTAACTGATAATCTTGCCATGTGTGGTGTGTTAAGAGCCATCGGGTCCTCTCGGAATGACGTTCAATCGCGAATCTGGGATACCCAACATGTTGGATTGTCTTGGCTCGCTCCATGTTTGGTGTGTTGCGAGGAGAACTGAGCATGCAGCCAGCTCAGTGTAGCGTATAGCCAAGCAGAAAGCAACTATCCAATCAGAAAGTGAGGTGACAGGAAGTTTCTTCTTCTTCTGAGGTTTTGTGGTGTTTGTTAACCAGTGGTACACAGATTTCAACCAGAAATCACACAGATCTTGCGATAATTTTTTTGTGAGAATTTCTATCTATACTGAGAGTGTGGCGAGTAAAATCGCTCCGTGTGTGGTGTATATCTACATGACATGATGAGACGCCCCATGGTAAGAGCAGAACAGGAATATGTCCGATTTTTTTTTCGCTGTGTGTGCGGTCTGAAGCTCTTACAACACTGTTAAAATCCAATTTAGTTTATGTTTATAGTTTATGGTTCTAAATCTACAATTCTGGAATCTGTATTCACCATTTACAGGAACTCAGGTGGAAAAAATAGGTACATTTGTAATTCCGATTGATTCTTTGATTTCTACGTTGACTTTGTGTAAGACAACTGATGTCCTGACATGGTACCTACTCCTGACACTTTGAGACTTTAACAGCCACATATTTTCCAGCAAGGTAATGTTTAAAAGGTTTCCATGGTAACACGAGATGTAGGTTAAAATAGGGAGAAACACAAATACAAAAGAGAGTGTTTCTTTGGCCCTTTGTTAAAGCGGCTGTTAAATACACCGAGTTAAATCGCAAAATTTAGAGAAGATAATGAAGTATGATTAAATCAATGAGAAAATGAAGGTAAATATCCACAAAATGTATCCAGTTAGAACCAGAAAAACAGAACCATGGTCAGGGTCATATCTCATTATACCGACACAAATTTACAATGACTATGAAAAATGGTCCAAACTGACGAGACCTTTAACAAATAGTAAGAGTTTAAAAAAAGCGTCAATCTGTTAATGTGAACAGGGAGCAGAAAAAAGTAGGAAACAATTGAAAGTTCATTCAACAATGAAAGACTTAAATGTGACGGGATCTGATGAGTGCTGTGCTTTAATGACAGCAAGTTTACACAAGAAAACAAAGAATTCTGTATCCCACAATTCACCAGGTTAAAGGTGGTATATGCAACTTGAACATAATAACAGTACAAAGCTTTCAGCCATCTGGGTGCCAGGCTCGTTAACAATTTTGAAAGGAAATATTGTATTTTCATTCTACAACCCTCTAAACACCCCGTGGAGGCATTATTTTGTTAAAAATATTGCTTTTAATGAAAATATTCCATATACCACCTTTAAATGAATCTTAACAGAAAACATTTCTAAATTCTTCTTATTGGGCTTTTTGTTCAAAGAATAACCTGAACCCACTGTACACCATGTACAGTTGTAAAATACATTGTCAGTTTAATCACAAATCATCACATTCCTCTGAGATGTGACAGAATGTAACACTGATTTGTGCATATTGTAGCATCTCTTCTCGAACTCGAGACATTTTCTATTTAGGTCAAGGAGAAGTTTTTAAAATCTATTCTTTTAAAATGTTTGACTGTACCCATAACACCACAGATTGAGAACTCCCAGTCCATGATAAGAACTGAAGAAGCCTTTTTGGATTAAATGTGAAATGTTATTAATAAAGAAAAAAAGCCCAGTTGCCTTTTTTGGAAACTTTTTGGATTGCCTTATCCTGGACGGCTGAGAATCTACACAAACAAATCTTGGCCAGTCACTCACCGTTGCCTACCACATTATTTAATCCATAAAACTGGCAAGAGTGAGTCTAAATCCCACGTGAGATGACTTTTAGCTCAAACATACAAATAGCATGTGTATGGGACAAAGGGCCAACATATATTTGATGGTGAGAGCAAGTTTGAGTGCAAGAGAAGATCTGACAGAAGACAATCTATCTTCTGCAGCAGAAACTCTTTTAGTGGTAAAGAGCATTTAACAAGTCAAAAAATCCCAACCTTATCAAAAGTAAAAAAACGTGTTTGTCTGGATAATGAATGAATAATAGATTCATAACAGCTCAGTGACCTGTGACAAATTTTAGCTAAGTGGGAAAAAAAGCCATGGGTGATTATTTTCTTGACAATTTTGTGTTAAGTAACTCAATTTTACAAGAGCAAATACTTAAAAATTGCACCTATACTTACAAATTAACCTGCAGTAGTTCTTTAAATACGTAGTGCTTTCAGATCAAAGGGAACTTTTTACAGTTTTAAAAACCAATTTCAATTTCAACTGAAACCCGTTTCAACTTTTTATTTATTTTTGTGCAGCAGGAGCTGCGGCCACTCACCTTTCTGGCTTGTGTACCATGTTTTCAGCTCCTGCTTTAGAGCAGGAACAGGAAGTGAGGGGATGTAACTGATCCATTTGCATTTGCATGCTCCACTTAAAATTCATTTACATTGCAAACAGTACATTGTGAAGCTCTTTTTAAGCTTTAGACAATGCAACATTTCTTTAGACATCTGAGGATAAGAAAAATAATAATTGTCACAAGAAAAATCAACTTGTTTGGATTTTATTCACATGAAACCATTAAGCACTAAGGTTTTCTTATGATGTACAATCTCAGCTCTCAGTATTCTGTCATCCATGTTCTTCTGTCATCCAGTGGTATTAACTACAATCCAAACGGACTACTTTAACCTACTAGTGTTCCTTCTTCAAGCACCTATTCTAAAAAAATGTGTCTTCTATCTGTTTTGATCTAATCATAATCACGTAGTTCTAACTACAACCTTTTCTGTTGTGTTGATGAATACTCACATGAATGACATGGTTGCACTGCAAACAAAATACCAGATATAGTAGTTCCATTAGCTGTGCTTTAGGGGAACTAAAATTTCTCATAATTCTAAGACAGTCCTTAGAACTGTTTGGTTGGGAAACTCCCCTTATTAAATCAGTCAGTCATTTTCTTTACCTGCTTGTTACTGGTCAGGGTCACATGGAGCTGGTGTCTATCTCCAGCTGGCATTGGGTGAGGGGCGGAGTCACACCTTGGACAAGTTGCCAGTCCATCACAGGGCCACATATAGACTATTTAGAGTTGCTAATTAACCTCATGCATGTTTTTGGTCTATGGGAGGAAGCTGGAGTCCCTGGAGAAAACCCACATGCATGGGGAGAACATGTAACCTCCACTGTCAGGATCTCTGCAGCTGGTGGGTGGTGTGTGTTCCTACTCTGCACTAATTGTTATTACAGGGCGTGGCAGCAGTGATCAGTGGCTGCAGGTGTGGCTCGTTTACCCAGCTCAGGAGAGCTGGGTATTTATGCTGAGGAGGAACCACAGACAGACGCCAGTTCTTTCCACGACCTTCCTGTGGTAACAGAGTGGCCAGAGAGATTTCTGACAGTGTTAAATGTTAGTCGTCAACTAACCTGCCTTCTCTTCCCTTTTCTCAGTCCCGTGTGCTGGAGCGTTCCTCCAGACTTGAGTACCTCTGCGTGGTCATCAACCCGCCGGAAAGAGGACTCTTCTCCTACAGGTTCCTGCAGTCGTGAGCTCTACGACTCGCTCTCTCTCCCTGGCTTCCCTGTCTGTCTCTGGTCTCCTCTGGATCCACACCTGCCCGGTACAGCGCGCTGCTGTCACCCCTGCCACAACCTCTCCTGTGGAGACAGCAACACGCCCCGGATCTCATCTCACTTCCTCGACGCCTGGATCACCACCACCGCTGCAGTGCCTCCGGATCCCTCCTCACGCAGTACAGCATCTGCTTCACCGTGAGTTTTAAGAGCACAATCCCCGCACACCGCAGCTGGTCATTCCTACGTGTATCTAACGTGTCTCTCCTCCACTACCGTGATCGAAACCTCTACCCCGCCTCAGTTCCAGTCCTGTGTTCTTCAGCGTGCACATTCTGAACT
>SSNP01000152.1:334323-368399 GCA_006937955.1 Pachypanchax playfairii | reverse complement strand
ACTGTCTTGTTATTGGTGCACTGTACATATTAAACTCACTGTAACTGATTCCAGTCTCTCTGTGTGTGTTTGGAGTTGGGTCGCTCTTGGAGTTCAAAACAAACCCTTAAAATCATGACATCCACGCAGAAAGGTCCCAGTCTGGTTTCAAACCCAGGACCTTCTTGCTGCAAGGCAACAGTGCTACACACTGCACCACTGTGCAGTCCCTCATCAGATCAATGAAGGAAAGCAGAAAATGTTAAAATTTACTTTACAACAGATGAACGCTTTCATTCTTTAAATGTGAGTGCACTTATCTAAAGCGGAAGCTTCATGTTGCTGAACAGGTGCAGAACGTGTGAGAGCTGTATTAAAATTTTTCCTCTCATACCTTTCAAGCATCGACAGCTTCCTGTGTGTCACTTCACTTTTATTATTCAAATACATAATCAAGTTCCTCTTTTCCATTGTGTCTGCTGGGGTTCAATTGGTCAAATATTAATAAAAATAGTCAAAGTTCAGTCTGTAGGATGCTGGCATAGTAACTTGTGTGTGTGTCTCAAAACAAGAAGTGTTGCTGTGATGACAGAGAGAAAAAAACACCAAACCGGCTGGACTTGATTTGTAGTTTGTGGAATCTGGTTTGACAGTTGACCAGCTGAGTATGTTTCAGAACAAGACTGCTAAAGGTAACCAAGTGAAGCCATTACCTTCCATCATTTAAAATATACAACAGTAAAAAGGTTGGACACACTTTCTACTTCAATTAGGTGATAAATACATTATACTCAAACGTCAATGGCTCACTTGATTTCTAAAAGTTTGCCGAAGCTCTAGAAAAACCCATGTAACTGATAGTGTTCATATTTTTATCTTATTGTGCACAAAAATAAAATCAGTAAACAAGTCCCATGGTTAAAGTATTCCACTGAGCTGGGTGAATTAATATTAAATATTAATATACAGATTTGTACATTAGCAGAAATGTAACAATACAAAATGTCAACCCCAAATAATGTTAACATGATACATGTTCACTAATCATTTAGGCCAGTGGTCCTCAAACCCTGGTCTGCGGACTGGTTCCAGTCTGTGGGTCATTCAGTACCAGGCCACACAGAATAATTAACTCTTATTATTTCAGTTTTATTTATTATCCACGTCTGAATTATGTTTTATTTAGTTATCTCCGTAACTTCCCCTCTGACTCACTCTCGACGTATGTCAAAACACTTTACACAGTTATGTGATACGTTTGTGCTAAAAGTAAAGCCACAAGCTAGCAACACTAATAAAACATGTCTCTGTAAAGTTTTGTATCTTCAGTTATAGATTTATTGTGACAGGTGATTTTGGTTTTACCGAGCACTGTAAAAACTGCTGAAGATTTTAAATGATGGCAGCCATAAAAGTAGGTTTGAGACAACAACTATGTGTGCGTTCTGGTATCAGTCAGTGAATTCTGGTCTCATAGCGCTATTTGCGTTCCGGTAACTTTTGATTTACAAATTAAGCACTGGATTAATCCCTTTGTACAACTCCAGCACAAGAAGCCGAAATAATAAAAAAGGATTTTATTTAAAAGGAACTCAAAAGCAGAAACTAGATTAGAAATTGAAAGATTACTAGATTAAAAATTAGATTAATGCGATTAAGGAATATAATGCACCAAATATGGCTGAGATTAATTAATCGCAACTAACACGATAATTTGATACTCCTAGTATAAAGATCAATAAAACATTGGACTCACTTTTATTGTTAAAATTAAAGGATACCTCAGTTTTTATGCTGGTTGTACCATTTTACTTTTTTGCCAGTTCATGAAAATATTGTGTGATCTTAAATCGGTCTGTGGCACAAAAAAGGTTGGGAATCACTGATTAAAGCTTTAATCATGCAACTCTATTACTTAACAAATATGATCTATTCAGGTGCTTCAATATTGCAGAGGCAGAAAACCAGAGCACACAATGAGCTCGTAGTAATGTATTTAAATCATTTATTTTGCGGTGTTTGAATGGCCTGTAATCAAAAACCACAATTTACATATTCTTTGTCTTGATTAAACATGAATGTGCTTTTAGGCTGTATTCACACCTGATAGTCCGGTGGACTTGGTTCGACTGGGGACCAAAACTACAACTTTGTTGCTGTTGGTGCGGTTTGGATTCACACTGCACTTTATTAAACAAACCAAATAAACTTGTTTTACATCCCCACCTGTGGTGGAGTTACTGCACTACTTTTTTTTGTTGTTGTTACTGCACTTCCTGGTGCTGCGAGTCTACTTCTACAGGGAACGTAAACAAACTGGAGTAGCAGCAGATTTTGGTGGTTTTGGGATTGATCTTTTGTGTTTGGTGAATGTGCCAGGTAGGGCTGGGTTTAAAAAATCGATTAATCGATTTAAATCGATTTAAGAATAAAAAATCTATAATCGATTCATAAAGCACTGAATCGATTTTTTAAAATATACATTTCCTTTTGTTACAGTTATGGCACATGCCACTGCTTCTGGATATTTTTAATGAAAACATGAATATTAAATGTATATAAAATACGCACTGTTGAAAGGCTGCTTCAGCATTTCATAAAAATTGCCATCTACGAATGTCTGATATTCAAGAAATACTAATGTGACAGAAATATCTGAAAAAAGAATCGATACTGAATCGAATCGAAATTAATCGAAATCGAATCAATTTTTGCTCTTGTGAATCGAATCGAATCGATTCAGGAAATTAGGAGTGTTACCCAGCCCTAGTGCCAGGTCAATATTCTGCAGCAATGGGCTTAGAATGAGCAGATAATGAGGCAGAGGACCACACAAGGCAGCTGAGACGGCTGCTTTTGGTGCGGTCTTAGTTTGGTTGCGTTCACACATACAATCAAGCCACTCCAGAGTTCATTTCAATCGAACTGAGACCTACGTTTTTAGGTGGACTAGAGTTCGATTGTTTGGTCTGAATCAGTTTAGTTGCCCGTTCACACCTCCCCAAACGAACCAGACATTCTCACCAAGTGAACTAGAGTTCAATTCAAGCGGACTAAACAGGGCTAGTGTGAATGCACCCTTACCCCGGGCTCACACTGCATCCAGATCCGGTCCGGTGCGGACCCCCCAGGTATTCCGTTCGATTAAAATCCCTTTTGAAGGCTCACAGTAGCTCGGCGCGGTGCGGGTCTGGTTACGGGGGCCGTACGGCACAACGGAAAGAATCCGCAAGGTTCTATTTTTTCCGGACGCCGGAGAGGATCCGCGTCAAGTTTGATGAAATCTGACGAACTATACAGGAAGTGTGGCTTGAACATCCGGTGTTTTTTCAAAATAAACGAGTGTACAAACAATTGTAACTTGACTCTTCTTTTTACACAGCACACACGCGCTAATAGGAAATGTAAACATTACATCACACCCGGTGACACAGGGTCCCGAAAGCCTGCAGCACAACACATTTTCACACATTTGCTAAATAATGGACGTGTTCTCGTGTGAAGTCCCGACAAAACGATAACCCACGTGAACGTCTGTTCTCGCGGGTGCCCTTTCCGCACCCAGCACCGGAGCTGGCCGCACTCCCTATCTGGAGCAGATGTGAGTGGTAGCTTGCGGAAAAACCGCACCGAAGCCGGACCGAAGCCGTTCCGTAGACAGTGTGGGCCCGGCGTTACTTGATCTGTGTGCAAAATAGAAACAGTTATTTTTACCTTTCTACTGTTGAATTTACTTGATTGAAATGCATGTTCACGCCAGTCCATTCATATGTCATGTAGGATCAAATGGCCTGATATGTTGAAACTGTCTGTGTGCTAAAACTCTAAGGGACTGTGTAAAAACTTAGAGAAACCAAAATAAACACCAGTAACAAACAACAACAACAACAACAACAACAACAACAACAATAAAACTACTTCTGCTTGTGAATCAGAAGGAAAGTTACTGGCCAACACAAAGCAGCTGTTTATTACTGATGATGAAAATACAATGTTAAAGTAACTGTGACTAAGAATTCACCCCTGCAGAAGAATTCATAGCTAAAATTTCCCATTTATTAATATCAGCACAACATATTTTGGACACTCAATGTAAACAGTCACGCTCACACAATAAAGTGGGTCAGATAGAATCAAAATATTTCTAACCTGCTCTCGCAACTGTCCCATTTTAGTCTTTTTAACACTTTCCAAAATATAACAGTAAAACAGACAAGCGTAACTGTATCAAAGATGGAATGTATGTTTAATAGTACTAAGACTGAGTGAACCAATCACACACAACAATCTGGTATCATAGAAACAACACAACTGGCCTTGGCTTTCTGCATCATTTCTAAAATCTCTACGCCGTTTTGACTGGCCAGGAAAAAGCTTTATAACTGGGTTAGGGGGGCTGTGTCTCCCTCTGGCTCTCTTTGCTGGACCAAATGTGACAGCAGGGTGTGCTGTTAGGGGTTGGGGGGGTGAGCTTAGCTTGCAGGGAGGTTGGCTGAGTTTTGCCCTAATATGGCCACAGGCCAGGGGGCGGGGGTTTGCTGTTGAGAGGCAGGAGAGAGGGCAGACTGGGTGGAGAAGGGGAAACCTGCCCAGCACCACCACAATGGCAGCCTTGCTTCCCTTTGTTGTATCCCTGACACTCTGAATTCTTCTACTTCACATACCAATGCAGGATCTAAATGTTGTGGTCTACCAAGCATGATACAAATACTTGATTCACACTGAAGAGCTCTTCAGAAGTCACTGTGGAGTCGTG
Source organism: Pachypanchax playfairii (assembly GCA_006937955.1). Lineage (NCBI taxonomy): Eukaryota > Metazoa > Chordata > Actinopteri > Cyprinodontiformes > Aplocheilidae > Pachypanchax > Pachypanchax playfairii. Next base: position 363,664 of record SSNP01000152.1, on the reverse strand, counting down.
TGTCAGTTCATTTTTAAGTAACGTTGTTGTTCTCTGAAAGCTTCTCACTCTGACACAATGAATCACATTTCTCTCACACACGCAGACACCTACACAGTGGCTTGTGTCACTGAAGCGACGATCTGAGCCGCCTCCTTGCAGCAGCGCTCTGTTAACATTCTGGCTCTGTGTTTCCCTCTAGTCCAGCCAGCTGGACCTGCTGTCCAGTTGTAAACGGACTCAGTACAAACTCACCACTATCCCTTCTTCACATCTGGTCTGTGGAACAGAGAGGAGCTGATAATAATAAGCAACAGAAGAAAAATTCAAATGCGCCCACAATGCATCACATTTCTAACTTCTCATCAAAATCACAAAGTGAAATCAAAGCATAATTTAAGTAGGATGGTGAGGACGTTTTGTTGGTATTTGGAGAGACGCTGAAGCAGTAGACAGAGTGGCTGTCTGGATACTACCAGCTATTACAGCTTAAAGTGCAACTCCAGGCTTAGAAATTCCTCCTACGTCTCTGTTCAATGCCACTTCTGTTCAGCCATGTTTGGCATGTCAACAGCACTGAGGGAACCATGACTGCATGTGACTGACTCCTGTGTGAAGCTACTGTCAGCATGTGTATGAGTGCATGAAGCAGTCATCACTAACACAAGCTCTTTCTCTGATGAGTCAGTACATGTATTTAAGTGGCAGACCATTGCTGGTTTACCGACGGGGACAAATTTGTTGGTGACTTTCCATTAAAGAAAGGGAAAAGTCACAATGTTCACTGAAACGACTTGCAACTGACACAAATAATAATAACTTAAAAAATTACTGAAAATCAGCAAAAAAAACTCAGACAGAAAAACAGAATAATAATTTCTCAACTCCGCAAACCAATGAAACTGACTTGATCAAAAATGATGATAATCTTATATATTTTGATTTAATCACTGCAGTCAAACAACTTCTGTGATTTTCAGTAAAAATTTGGCACCTGTCGACAGTACAAACTGCTCCAGCTGTCTCAGGTTTGAAGGGTTTCAGCTCCTTCCACAGGTGTTCAATAGAATTTACAACATGGATAATAAAACACCACAACAGAATTATTTTGTTCTGATCCATTCTTGGTGTTTTTAGCTGTGATTTTTGGGTCATTTTTCTGTTGGAGGACCCATGACCTGCAACTGACACTGGGCAACATGTTTCACTCCTGAGGGCCTCGACAGTTTGAGGTTTCAGATTAAAGACATTCTGTGCAGCAAAGCAGCCCCAAAACTAAACTGTGCCCCCTCCATGTTTGACCAAAGGCCTGATGTTCTTGACTTTTAAAGCTTAATTGTCCTTCTGTAAACACTGAGCTGACGTGAGTGACCAAATGCTCCAGCTTTGACTCTTTAATCCCCAAAATTTTCCCCCAAAAGCTTTGTACCGCTTCAATCTGAGTTTTGGTAAATTCCTGTCTTGGTTTTATGTTTATCTGTCAGTAGTGAAGACCTTCTCTATGGAACCCCATATGACTCAGAATGTGACCAATGGTGAGATCTGAAATTAATGTATACTGAACTTCAGCTTGAATGCTTTTAGTTGGTTTCCTTACTATCTGTTATATTCGGGTTGTAGTCCCACTTGTGCCCACAAATCTGGAAGGCTGGCTACAATCCCAAGAACCTTATACTAAATAATACTGGCAACAGTGATCACAGAAATACAAAGAGGCTACCAGACATGAGACGGCAGTGAGAGAACATTGGAGATTTTAAACTCTCTGAAGTCCAAATCTTATATTATCTGAATGTATATTAAAGCAGAACTAAGTAAGTTTTGCTCTCGCTCTCCCCCTACTGGTCCCCTGTGAAAGCTCACTGTCGTAACGTTCCCTCGCTGCTGCCGCAGACCCCCCCTCCTCACCCCCCACCCCCTCCACCCCGCCGCCGCCCCCCCAACAACAACGAGCAGAGAACGCATTTGCAAGAAGAAAGAAAAACAAAACCAAGAAAATGTCTCGACAGGTGAGTATTATTGTCATCTTTGCGCTCCTAAGGGTGGCGTTGCTAACAACGGCAAGGGCTTCATGCTTGTATTTATGTACGTGAGTGTGAGTGCCGTAAAGCAGGTTTGTTCTCGCGAGATTAGTCGGGTCCGATCCACTGAAAGTTGCAAGTGCTGCTTTCAGGACACAGACCCCGGAGGGAGGGGAGGGACCCACGAATCACCCCACCAAGTCCTTGTTTACCCCCACAGGGACTCTAGAAAACATTTATTGAGGTGAAAAAACTTACTTAGTTCTGCTTTAAATTAAAGTGTGATGTGTGTAATATGGATCAAACATGTCCTCTTTGTTTACTTCATTACAGCTAATGCAAAGTGGCCCTCTTTTTGCTCTCATAACAAGGTGCATACATACTGTATACTTGATTAAACTGCTAAAAGATTGAACAAGTTTTTTAGACATAGCTTCTTTTATAACATCCTTTTTTTCTCTCGCTACAGCTCATCTTTCATAACCTCTTAACAACGAGAAAAGAGCCCTGGCTAAACTTTAAATTCTCTAGTAACAATTAAAGTTAATTAAACTAACGAAGAGTCTCCTTCCCCCTCACAAAAACCCACCGATCTTAATGTGGGGGAAGCAGATTTTGTGCTGAATACTATAAATAGCCAGTTACACATTTGTTTATTTATTCAATATCAGGTATCAAACATGACTCATTTTAGAGCTGGCTTGTCATTTAATCCTCTACACACACACACACACACACACACACACACACACACACACACACACACACACACACACACACACACACCTACATGTTTGTTTTGTTATCCTTGTGGGGACCGTCCATTGACTTCCATTGATTTTAGTAACTAGATTTATACCTAACCCAAACCCTTTTCCTAACCTTAACCATTACTGATCTATAACTAACCCTAAGACTAACTAAAACTCTATTCACACCATACCTATAAACCTAACCCCTAACCCTAAAAAGGGGAGTCCCCCCCATGGGGACCAGGCTTCGGTCCCCACAAGAACCCTCGGACCCCAGAAAGATAGTAAAAGTCAGGAAACGGGTCCCCAGCAGGTCAGAAATACAAACACACACACACACACACACACACACACACACACACACACACACACACACACACACACACACACACACACACACACACACACACACACACACACACACACACACACACACTGCAGAATGAACATGCAGAAAGAATCATACACAGTTGTTTATTGTAGTTCTGAAAAGATTGCAGACCTCTGCCAAGGAGCTCAGTACCCCCATGTTGTGATCTAAACCTAAAAATACAAAGTTCCCAAGTTATCCATATTCCTTTTTAATGTATGATACTGATATAAGTTTGCACATCTGTCAATGGTGATACAAGGTCAAAACAGTCTATTTAAAAAAAATAAATAAAAGCGATTTTTGTTTAAAGTCCAGATAAATAAAAAAAAAAAAGAAAGAGGAATAGGTATTATATTCATATGCAAGAAATGTACGGCACCCAAAATATGACTCAATTCAGAAACATTTATCTTTTTATTTAAACATCTAGGAGGTAAGGACTTTCCTAAAAGTATGTAACTTTGTGCAAAACTCAAAATCCAAGTATTTAAAGTAATATTCAAAAATAAATTTTATGTGCAACTTTATGTGAGATTTCAACATCAATTTGGTTCTGAAAAACAAAGAAGTACAATATTAACATAAAAATATGTTCAAATACAACAACTTAAAAAACTCGAGTTGCAAAATGGATCTTACTCAAAGCTCAAACAAGAGCTACAGTGGAAAGTAGTAAGAAGATGTAAACGTGTCTTTTTGCAGCACTGATATTAAGATGGCGCTTCATACAAACTGTTTCATATTTAATCTCAGGTAGAAATCTGTAATGTCAATAAAGAGTGTACGACAAGTATAAACACATATCCAGTTTATAAAAAAAACCCACAAACTTAAATATTTGGCTTAAGGTTTCCTCTAAAATGAGACATAACTGACCTACTCTAAAAAATATATAATTTGAACAGTCTTTTTTGGACAGATTTTTCATTTTAACAGGAGAGGGAGGTTCTTCTTTAGCACGGACAGTATTTCAGCCTGTTTCTCCTTTCAGCATTAGAGAGAAAGGCTGTACTGAAGAGTCTCCACACTGGTAGTTTAAATGATTCTCCAGCTACCTATGAAATTCGGAGTTTGTAAACATTTGTGGGAGGGTACTTTCCTACAGTATTTTTAGAAAGTTGGTATGGCTGCATTTCAATTTGCAAGAGTCGGAAGGTGGCAGACCTCCCGCTGACCTCTCACCTTTGTGAGGTGTTGCATCATGTAGTGTCATTGTCATTGTGTATTTGAATGTACTTTTAAAACAGAAAAAAATGCAAATCCAGAAATTTGGAAGCAGTTTTCTCCCAGAAAACCTTGTGCAAAATGAGGATTTGTATAACGTGCAACTTTGAAACATAACAGAACATATAAATAATCCAAGTGAAGATTTGCCTCTCTTAATACCTTGGATTCAATTGTGCATGATGGCTTTGATTCCACAACTCTGAAGCATCCATTAACCACATCAAGAAGGTCACCTTCTATTTCATTTCATTGTTTGGTGTTTTCATTAGAGAGAACAGGCTTAAGGACGCAAATGATAAATGATTATGTCAGATACAGATAAGGATGAAGACCTTAAAGGACTGCCAGAATCTTTTCTTCAATACATTTCTGTTCCATGAGGGTCTTGAACATCTTGGATCTTGTGCAATTCCATCTTGTTTGCAGATTTTGTGCCAGACTCTTAAATGGCATTTCCAGCTTCATTTGAAGGTCCTCCAAACATGAACATGCCTGTGGTGGGGGCTTGAAGTGACCCACTTTTTTCCTGCTGACTGCCACAGCATCATTTACACTTCATTGGGCTAATAGTCCCTTATTCACCACTAGTTGCAGGATGTAGGCAAAGCCTCCCAAATCCAAGCTGGTCCACTACCTTTGCTACATTTGCTGCATTGTCTCTCAAAACTACGTGGACTTTGTTTTAGGGATTTTCCATGCATTCAACATTTTATTTTCCATGCAGGACACTTTTCATCTTTGCACTGGGGATCAGGATTCCATGTTCTCCTCTACATGGTATTTCTGTGTTTGATCATATTCTTAGTGTTGCAGTTCCCAACACGACTACCAACTCACAGAACACTTGCATCGCATGTTATACTTCAGTAACTCTCCACTGCTAATCGATCTCTCTCTCCCACAACAACCGTTCTATCATGAAACAAATATTGCTCCAATGTGAGAAGGTGACACTCTGGGGTTGTGGCATCTTGTAAATTTGGTGAAAAGGTTAGGGTTAGGGCTATCAACTTTAATCATTTAGTCGACTAATCGGTCGATGCCGTCTTGGTCAACTGACATTCTCATTGGCCGACCAGTTGCATTTTTTTTTCCACCAATGAAGAAATTTTCATTGATTTACGCCTTGATATTTATTCCTTTACTAGCAGTTATATAATACTATATTCTTAATATAATTAGGCTATGTTTTATCCCCAACTTTAAATGCTATTTTGTATTAGCACCACAGTTTAGCACATCGTAGAACACCCGGGAACCACACCTGTGTCTGGTTGCGCAATGCATGGACGCTGCTTCACGCTCAGTAAGGAGTATAGGTACTTTTGCTGTATTCAGTTAGAACGCTGCTTGTTTTAGCTGTAGTCAGGCAGTTTTAGCAGTTATATTTTTTGTAGCGTGTGGTGTGGTCAGGTGCGTCGTTGTGACTATCGCTATAGACGTCAGACAGATCTCCTCACCTAAAGCAGTACTTAATAACTTTCCACAGTCGTGTCTCAGACGGCTGTTGCTCAAACCGGTGTTCTGTTGAAATATGCTGCCTTTTGAGCTGTGCTACCGATTCCTTCTGCACATGTGCCGTTCCACTGTCTTGACTTCAATAAACAGATTTATTGTTTATATATGCAGTTAAAAAAATCACTTAAAGAAGCCATTTCACACAAATTTCATGACTTTGTGGTTATTTCTTAAGTATTAACCTGTAATATGAAACATTTTATATCTAATAAATGTTAGGAAACACTGATTAACAGACCTTTCAATCTCTCTATGTCAAAATTTGGCTGGTTTTGTCAGGTTTTGGGCTGTAACTCATTAATATTCATTATTCAAATTTGCTGGACTCAGATTGGCTAACAAATTAGCTTACGAGAGCAAGGTATACTGTTTCCTGCCCCGATGCGCATGGTAACAGCAAACGTGCTCTCTTCCTGTTTGCTACATCTTATGCTAACAGCTTTTAGCCAGCAGCATACTAGGTGTGGTTTCAACTGCGGGAGCTGATGAATACTAACAAGCAAAGGAGTTGTGATGAAACAAGTACCGGCCGTTCGAACTCAAGAGAACTCTGGTTTTATCGCCACCTGCGTAGTTTGAGAAATAAAAACTCAAAGAGAAGTTGTTGACCTGTTTTCACACCCACTATAAAGGTAAGAACACCTGTGGAGCTAAAATATTCAAAAGAAACCTCTGAAAACCCGTTTTTAATGGAATAGCATCTTTAATTTCCAAAGAACTGTATTATTTTTATAGCTTTATGTATTAATGGTGTTTTTGTTTTTGCTTTATAAATGCTCTACAACAATTGTTAAATAAATGTTCATGCAAAATGCAAAACATTGCATTTTTTTAGTCAACTAATCGTTGTGCAGGACAGGACTTTGATTGACTAAGCATTTCTTTGTTTTTCTACAGCCCTAGTTGGGTTACACTCTTATTTGTCCTGGATATCCGATTAAGATTGATAGGCGCATCCCTAAAACTAACACCACGAAAACACAGAACCTCCTTGGTGGAAAGGTGTAACTGCAATCAATTTTCATTAAACTAATTAATAAAATCTGAATTTGAATCCGACTTAAAACTATTAGTGGTTTTTATTAAACGTCCATTTTAACATTAGTCACTGTCTCAGCTCAAACTGCTTTTGTTTTGTTTTCTTTGTCAGCGTTTTGCACCACATTTGGACATCTTTCTGGTAAAGTGTGAGGGTTGTCCTCCTGAGGATCTTGATATTTTCCTCTCACGGACCGGCAGACTGTAATGAATAATAAACAACTGTAGACCTCTAGGTTCCTGCGCTTGCTGTGATCAGTGAGCGAACAGCACAGGAAGTAATAAGTTCTGTCAAGGTTCATGTTCATACATTCAGTTTATGGGCATTTCAATGATACATGATTGTTTTAAAAGTTATATTAGTTTTCAAATGGTATTGAAAAAATTGTTTTATTACATAAGCACAACATGAAATTCACAGAGCAGAATATTTTTCTTCTTTTCTGTCTTAAATATGTTGGTAAAGCAATAACCTAGATTTAAATCATGGTGCTACATGCACTAATCATTATTGGAACAAATAGATGAAGATTATCTGGTCTGAAGAACATTTTTTCTGCAACCCATTTTCGACTACTTTCAAATTTTCCAGTGGCCTAGAATGTATGATGCTTTAGGCATTTATGCACACTCTGCCAAAGAGAGAGAGTGTTGGAAAAAGTTGTTTGCACAAATAAACTGGGCGTATGGTGAGAATTTTAATGACTACCACTCAGATTTCAGAAATGTAGAAAAATAACAACTTTTAGCATTAAACTGAGCAAGAAATAATGAAAACCACTAAAGTAAACATTCAGCAATAAAACAGAAGGTTTTGAATGACTAGAAGATACAGGAAAGCCAGACACAAATTTTAATTCATCCCCCAAAATTATGGCTGTTGGAAAAGGAGAAAACTTGAACTATGTCCTTTTTGTTCAATCCGTAACAAGTGCGACTCAAACTGCATGTATTATGTGAAGTATATCATCCCACACCAGAAACCTATTATCTAAACAAGTTAAAATAAAATAACACATCAGCATCGGTGAAAAAGCGGCTGGAACACTGTCCACACCTACAGCATAAAACAACAGTCACAAAAACTGTACGAGCAATAAACAGAGTGACTGTCACACTGACAGGATGTGAGCATAAAAAGTAAAACGTGAGTGGGAGGTGTGCAGGGTCATGAGGCAGAGCTGTTGCAGATTCACTTGTTCTCAGACAGATCGTTTGGGCTAAAACAGGAACTAAGTGTTTGTATTTCACTGCAACACAAAAATGACCCAGTTTCTGACAGTAATAAAACAGGAGGTTGAGTAAAGATTATTGCAGCCAAATGCTGAGCACATATGGCTTAAATGGTAGGATTTAAGACAATTAGATGTTCTAATAACAAGAATTTATTCATCATGCTTTACCATATTTTGAGCAAGGCTTTTTTTATAGTAAGAGCTGATTTATAACCTTGACACAGCAGCTGTGTTGAGTACTATAAAAACAGGCATTTTGGAAAACATCCATGCTGCTTAGACTTTATGTAAGAGTCCTGGTAAATTGTGTAACTGTGTCAGCAAGCCTGAAACTGAAGCACCAGATTAAACCGTCATCTTTGAATTTCTTATAGTAAAAAGTGTAAAATCCATGTAAATCACATGGCCTAAAGCCTTTTAGCCTATTTGTCAGCTCTCCAAATGCATTTTAATTATTCCTTCACACTTTTCATGGTTTTCCTCTCTGTCTGTCACGCCATCAAAATCTATTATCTGAGTGTTTGAGGCTGTGAAGCTGCTGGGTGAGAAGTCTGTCGTGCTTTCCTTTCCAGCCCAGATGGCAGCGCTGGAAGAGTCCGCAATGATTTGGGGGGACACTGATAACAGGAGGACAGACAATACAAAGAGTCTGGAGCTGACGAATTCAAGGACATCTTTATCAAATAATTCTGTCAAATTAAAATCATGACTTCATAAACTACAAAAGCTGGTTTACTCCCTAAAATGTACTAGTTAAAATGCAGCTTTATATGTTGCAGCTTAAGAATGAGAAACATTTTAAATAATTTAGTTACTACTGAAAGCAGTCATGCACAACTGTTATAAAAATGCTGCAGGCTCACTTCATTTAAAGTTAAATATTGATTTGAAAAGTAGTCCAACTGCTTACTCAGCATATTACACGTCATCGGTTTACACGCCATCAAAAAGCAAGCCGTGATTCACAGCTGGACACAAACAAAAACTGCTACTGCATCCAGGTTTGTGTGGAGTTTAAACTACATATATAACATTACTCAGCCCTACAGCAAGTTCATTCAATTTGTAATATGACTCAAAAGACTGTAGTTAACACTTCTCACATCAGAGGGAAATAACACTGTTTCCTTTACCTTGGATCAGGTAATCATTACAACAAGCTGCTGGTTGGCTGTTTTATGGAGATTCACAGATTTATCATAAAAACAATCACTTTTTCACAACTCACTTATCAGTGCCAAACAATTACAAAACAAAGCTCCTCAATGCAACATGAAGGCTTTGTGCAAGATAAGTTACAAACCACAATGTGAAAGAAATACAACCCACCACTGATCAGGGTGTGATGCACCATATCCTGTTTTTCTGTCACAGTTAAAAACTCTCATGCAGTGACATACCAAAAGAAATGAAGCAGTGTCCATCAGTGGCTTGTGTCAAAGTAATACAACACACAATCAGAACCATCTCATTCTACACACATATTGCTGTCTCATGACATTATCTGGTCTCTTAGTTTTGGAAATACACAAAATTCCAGCATGCACTAACTGGATCAAACCACTGAAGTGAAGACTGTGAGGACATGACGAGGCAACCAAATGTAACGAACATGCAAAACATGCCGCGCTCCACGAGAGATCAGGTTCATTCACTGCAGCCATTGTCCTGCACGTTCAAGTCCCAGAATTCAGCCGGCATTCCAGAAATGCTGCAGCTTCAGAATTCATACTGACTGCAACGGGACAAATATGCACACATGTGCCAACACACACACACACATACACACACAGTGGTCGTTGAAAAGTGCAGCTGTTGCTGTATGTTCTCTTAGACAAAAGACTGCCATTTAATTCTTTAGCACAAAAAGTAGGAAGTGTTTGTTTGGCCGGTTATTTCTTGGTTGTAATGATGGTGCCACATTTGTAGGGAGAATGCATTTGTTTATTCAGCAGTAGAATGTGACCAAAACCAACTGCTATTCTGCTATATGAACTTCTCGAACACTGAGTAATGATTATTAGTGGCTGATTGGCACCGATTAGCAGAACCTGTGAGCATAAACCCCGGTAGAGCAGTCAGTAGGTGTCTTGGTCTAAGCACGATGTGTTGGACAGATCTGAATTGGACTTGTACCACATAGCAACTTCTAGCAGGAGTTCTGCAAAGCCAAACTGCAGGATTATCTGTAGAGAGACCACTTCTAAATTAGACGTCAAATTCCATGTAATGGAGGTGTCAGAAATGCGACTACCCTTCACCTACATCTGTACTCGGATTGATACATGTGGACGAACACTCTGTCTGCAGCAGTTGGATCAAAGTGTGTGAAAGTCATGGATACTGACTATGTCTATGCTGACTGCTGGACCAAGAGGGTCACAGCTTTTGGTGGAGGTAGTGTGATAATGTCGGGCTGAATCTCCCTCACGTGAATGAAGCTCCTCATCAAGGTTTTCCTGCAGCCTGGACCTCAACACCTGTTGGTTCAGCCTGGTTGTGCTGTTCGTGCCAGAGTGACAAACAGAACCAAGCTAGAGAGCAGCATGAGCAGATACCAGGCTGTTGTAGATCTGTATGGTCCCTCCAGATGCTCCCGATGTGACAGCAGAACAAGCTGCTCGGTGTTGGCCGAGAAGATTTGGCTAATTTTTCATGGTCACATGATCAATGCACAAATGTATTTTCAATACAAAATGTGGCAACTTTTAAAAATGAAACTTTTTAATAGCAACAAATAAAAAATCCAAGACGTCCCAGCTGCCAAAATATAAGACTGTTTAACCACTTCTGAGATAATGTACCAAATATTAGGAGTTTAGAATAACTGCACAATTCAAGGTCATCATGTGTTCTTTTAAAGTTTTAACTAATTATTTACTTTTCAGATGACTCAGAGTTCACTTAGGAACCAGCACCTATATCGAACACAAAAAATGACAGGAATCATAAATATAAGGAGAATAAAGAAAAATAAGAATAAACCATTTGAGAGGATCAGAGTAGAACACAGTTATAAACCAGTTCATGATAGCTGCTATCTGCCTGACACATACTGAGGTTAAACTGAGCTGTGATAACTTTCCACCAGTGTTTCATAACAACACCAAGAGTTTCACTTCAAGCACCTGCCCGTCAATATCCGCTGCAGTCAACAACACACACGAATTTCAGTTTTAATACAGAGTATTTCCCATCAAATAATAAAGTAATCCAGGTGATAATTTGATAAGGTTAAAACATAACGCGATTTATGGCTAATAGTCCTAAGCTAAGTTTGAGAGGTTAGCTAAACAACAAGCTAAAGTCAGAACAGTACAGACAGAAATAAACATAATTTTTATACCACATACATACGACACAACGCTCCCACATAACTAATTCATAAGCCTAAAGTTGGCTAGCACTTCCTCCTTCATCCCATGTGAGCTTTTTCTTTGACAGTCGTTCACCTGACGGAGTTCAAATCCACCTGATACCCGCTAAACAAGCAACAAAACTCAGCCTTTTGTTCCTGGGGTTGTATTTGGAAAGAGATACGTACCGAAGTCTTGTCTGTTCAGGCTCGGTGTGTCGCCTCACTGTCACCGGACTACGAGGTTCTGTGTCTGTCCCCAGCAGCCAGCAAAACACATCATTCTCCGCAACTTCCCCTCCCCCAGAGAGGTTCCGCCAGAGTTAAGCCCCACCTCTCAACTTTTTGATTGGTCACTTTTGGGGACAGCACCTAACGGGCCAATTAGATTAAACTTTTCTTTTCTTTTGTCCAATAGTTGTGCGATAAATAAAGGACATGAATACAAAGTCCTTTATAAATATCTCCATGCGATAAATGATGTCTTCTCTGAGACTTAGTCTTAAAATTAAACTGAAAATCCAAAACAAAATGAATAAACGAACTGTTATAATGTTTTGCAGCTTTCACACGAGAAAATATTTATTGGTATTTTAAATACTATCCTTCTACGACAAAATAGGACTTCAGCCATTTTTTGACAACTTTATTGCAAAAAGTAATTGTATAACAGTTACAATTCACATCATATGTAACAGTGATAGTATTTATAGCAGTGTAAGTAGGCGTTTTATTTTTTTAAATGATGGCAAATCACTCAAATGTATGATCAGTTTATTAGACTCTTAATGACTCAATGAATCTATTTAAATCTTGATTTGCCAGATTTTTTTTTTCATGTACTAAACCAAAAAAGAAATCTAACCACATACAAATACAAATACCCACTCTACTCTCACTTTCCAGCATATGGTAGATAATCTTAGTACAGTGGATTAAGTCAAAGATGTTGCATTTGGGCTGCAAGGTGGAGCAGACAGTAGGATTGATTGTTGAAGGTCCTGGGTTTGAAATTAGACCAGGACCTTTCTGCATGGAGTTTGCATGTTCTTCCCGTGCATGTGTAAGTTTTCACTGGGGCTTTCTCAGGCTTACATGATAGGTAAATTGTCCCTAGTTGTGAGCGTGTGAATGGTTGTCTGTCTATATGTGACCCTGTGATGTCGTGGCGACCTGTCCAGGTGTGACTCCGCCTCTCACTGCTGGACTGACTGCTGAAGATAGACACCAGCTCCCTGTCACTCGGAACAGGAATAAGTGGGTACGTACCAATAAAGTGGCTTTCATACTTCACCACAAGGAGATACACTGCCAGGTTGAAGGCAGCAGGAAAACAAACACCTCTGCAGTCAAAACATTCATTCTTTTTGCTGCAAGGACACATAAACTGTGTGTTACATCAACATTTTGCCACGACACATGCTTGAGCCTTGAAAAGCTCATTCTTGTTACAAAAGTGAAGGTATGTGCAGGGTAAACTGCTATGAAGCGCCAAACGTGACAGAAAATTTATGCATAAAGTGGGGGAGTCAGAGTGCATGCACATCTTGCACCAGCTTAAGCAATTGCTATCATGGAGTTCCATATTTACTTCAGAGTGACTCAAACACCCACAACACAAGGGTCTAACTGGAGCTCCAAAGTTTAACTGAAAACAGTTTCAGAAACTTCAACAATAAATTTAGTTCAAGGTAAAATAGTGAATATTTTCTAGTCCAGGTTTAAACTCACATGAGATATAAATACATGCACCCAACTGTTGGCCAAGAACAGTTTCCCCCTCATTTTTAGTAATTTAAAGGTGGGATATGGGACTTGGAACAGAATAACACAACACAAAGCTTTCAACCATCTGGGTGCCAGACTCGTTAATCCCCGCACGCGCTCCGATGCCTAGGTCGACCAGTATTCCTCACCAAACCCACTCTGATCCCCGATCCGAGCAGGACAATAATCAAATCAAATCAAAAATACTTTATTAATCCCCGAAGGGAAATTAAGTGTTGTTGTAGCTCAGTTTGTCTTTTTGTAGAAGGTTCTAGCTATGGACAGGAAGGATCTCCTGTAGAGGGTTCTAGCTGTGGATAGGAAGGATCTCCTAGGTTTCTAACTGTGGACAGGAAGGATCTCCTGTAGCATAAATGCATAAAATGCATCATGAGTTCAGTTCACTAATCATGCTCTCCAGCCCCGCTGATCACACACTAGAATCATAAAAGCAGCTCTACCTGTTTGTAGCTCAGTCATCGATTCAGTCCGTGGCAAAGAGCTCATAGTTGTCCCGCGGCTCCAAAACTTCATGCAGTCCCTCTTAAGATCCTCTGTCCTCCTCACACATCATCCTGCATGCCCCACTTATCCAATAAAATTTTAAAAAAGCAATAAAATCCTCCGTGGTGTTTTCCAGTCCAAAAAGTTGCCCGAAGTGCTCCTCCACTTCAGCAACATGCTGCAGCTACGTGTTAGCTAGCTGCTAAGAAAAACAGTTTCCACACAGAACTTGCTCGTCACATGGGAAACCCCAGGGGAAACCTGCTTTGGCAAGCAAATAAGGTATGGGGAGCCACAGTCACGCCCTTCTACTTCCGGTCCATGGGTCCCCTGGGCGAAAAAATAATGAATGGAAGTCAATAGAGCGATAAAAGTTATTTTCTGATCCAGATTGAAATGCACCATGGATCGAACATATGATGTCCGTGAGTTGTAAAGACAAGTTTTGATGCTGAGAAAGCGATCAGTTTTGACACGCGGCAAAAGTTATTTTATATTTTATGTGAAGACACGTAGTAGACTACAACCACTTGTCTCATAAAATTGACGTCCTCATACCGCTCAGAAGGAGAAGAAGAATCAGAATAGGAACAATGGCGGTGAGTTTAGCGAGTTTCACCTCCTTCTATCAGGACGAAGGAAGGAGCATTAAACAACTAGTTTTGTGGTGACATCCAGGTACAAAACACACCGGCAGCGGTGAGACTCGGGAGATTCTGCCGTGACATCATATGTGCGACTTTCCAGTTGTAGTCATTTTAATTGCAAAATTTTAAAAATAAATAAATCCGAATCCACTTGACAGACACAATCAAAACGTACATCATTATTTATCATTTAAATTGCGGTACAGCATATGTGTGATTCAGGGCGTAAGACAAAGCGGACCAGAAAATAACTTTTACAGCTCCATTGACTTCCATTCATTATTTTTTCGTTCAGGGGACCCATGGGCCGACCGGAAGGGGAGGAGACTGTGGCTCCCCATATAATCACCACATATCTCTGGTGCTTCCAGCTGCTTGACCTGCAGACTCCACAGTACCAGCCTCACTGTGCTGGATTATTTACGGTATTAGGTAACAATGGTGCCCACTGCTCTGCCAGCTATTGGCTGGTAGATGTAAACAAAATGCCAACGTTGTGCCCGTCAAAATTAATATTTTATAATATTTTACTTCGAATATAATTTTTAAAGGAAATAGTATATTTCCATTCTACAACCCTCTAAACACCCCATGGAGGCATTATTTTATTAAAAATATTGTTTTTAATGAAAATATTCCATATACCACCTTTAAATACATGTCTATGAGATGTGGACATCTACAGCTAGATGGTGAGTGTGGCCACAACAAGAAGTGTGCAAGTTCAAGTTTAACACCTTAAAAGCTTCACTTCTGCAGAGTCGACCAACATTATTGTTTTTTCAAGCTTAAAAAAATAATAAAAAACAAACTGTTTGGATTTATTAAACAATGTTTCCATCTCTGCTACGTTGAATGCTCAGTTGTGTAACACTGTCCAAGTGAGACACCTAGTGGAGACTGGCTGTTATGTTACCACTGCATTAGTTACAGGACTGTGTGTTAGGATGTTTTCCATACAAGGTCCCACTTCACGCAGATTAGAAGGAAATCTGTTATATATATATATATATATATATATATATATATGTATGTATGCCAACAGATGGTTTGAGGAAATTATCATCCAACTTGGCAATCTGCAAAAGAAGAATGACAGACTCCATTTCTTGAAAAAGACAGAAATATAGAATAAAATGCTAATTTTTTTTTTCATTACAAAACGATATGATATTCTAGAAATGGTCCAGTTTTTGACATGCTTTCAAGTGCTGATGTTCCATATTGATGTTGGTCAAAGAGGAAACATTATGGCAGAATAATAATCAGTCAGGGTTTCTTTCACCCGTTAGTTGAATATATGATAATTTAGAAAATGGTAAAACCACATAGAAATCATATTTTAGATGTAACTTGCTCACAAATGTCTAACTAATGCTGCTGGATTACCACTACTGATGAGGAAACAACTACCAAACTTGACCTCTAGGTGGCAGAAGATGATCATTATTGAAGGAAATATGCAGATTTGTTCTGCAAAAAAAAAAAAAAAAGATGAGGCTCCATGACTACCCACAGTGTAGAGGAGAAGATCAAAATGAATGCTCTCTCTTCTGTGGAATCTGATGCAGTTACAAACATTCATCCAACAGAAGATGATGTAGTTGAGAACTGGAGGGGTCTAGCTGTTCCTTGTACTGAATGGCTCCATGTAGAACCATCTTTTGGGGCCAAAGAGTGAAGGTTGGATTATTAAAAAATGGAAACCTTCATCAGCCTGTTAAACTCAGGACTTCAACTGTGCATTTGATGCTTTGTGTCAGTGCTTATGTTGTACTTTCTGTGACATCTCTGCATGTAAAGATGCTGTTAGTAAAGACCCTGTCTTGCTGCTGGTGAAAGCCACACACAGACGGTGTGACCCAACATACACACAGAAAGCAGAGCTGCTCAATACAATGTTTGAAACATTCCAGTTGAGGTCTGGTGCTCTCCAAATTGATGCACAGTGCAACATCTCTGCCGTCATTGCAAAGACAATACAGAACGTGTCAAGTGTTTATTTTACAAAACGCTGCACTCAACAAAGGGATGAGAAGGGAAGTGCCACTTGTTTCTCCCAACTTTTCTGTCCTCAATGAGTCTGGTATGGCTCAGCTTGGCACTGCTGTGGAAGAAGGACTCAGCCTTCCCGAGTTTCCCTGCCTCAGGCCAGTCCTGAATCAATTCAGTGTCCACCTGAATTCAAAACAAGAGACAGCACCTCACGAAATGTGCCCTGTACAGAGTCACAGCTACAGCATTGGAAACACAGCATGGATTAATTCTGACTTTCAAACCAAACAGCATTTTCATCGAGTTAATTTCCCTCCAACACGGTTCTCCAAGGAAAGACATTCACTCTGAAGATGTGCATTGCTTTCTGGGGGAGTTTGACCAGTGATGCTCTGGGGCATTATAGAGCTTACTGCAGGAGAGCTCTCTGTTTGGGAGTGTATGATGTCCTGAAAATGGAGTGACAGCAGCCTCCAAAACGAAGAAGAAGGTGCAACCACATGCTGTGTTTTAATTGAATTAATTAGTTACATGTGTTCAGTATGAATAGTTTGGGTTATCCATATGTTCAGTTTTTCATATAAAATCAATTCTTCAAATTAAAAGTCTCTTTTTCACGTTCTTCTTTTTGAGTCTTAGGCCCAAAAACATTTGGCCACTAACACAAGTTTTGTTATTTTAGCTGCTTACAAAAACATTCAAGAAACAGTTATATAATCAATATATCCTTAAAGTGCAGACCATCAGCTTTAATTTGAGTTATTCACATTCAAATTGGCTGAAGGATTTAGTAATTAAAGCTCTTTAAAATGTAACTACCTCTTTTTCAGGGGGCTCAAAAGTAACTGGACAAATAAACATTATAAAATGTTCTTTTTTAATACTGTGTTGGGAATCCTTTGCAGACAGTTACTGTCTGAAGTCTGGAACCCATGGACTTCACCAAATTCTGGGTTTCCTCCTTTGTGATGCTTTGCCAGGCTTTTACTACAGCTGTCTTCAGTTGGATATCATTTGAATTAGTATGATAAAGAGTATGTAATCCTGCTCTACATGAGATGCTAGATGATTCAACACTACATTAATGAAACTGACCTGAACTGATAAAGAAGCTTTGTAAAAAAAGTGGAGATTTTTACTGATGAGTGTGGCCATTTTTGATGTAGGGGACTGTCCGTATGGAAGGAACAGGTGAACTGATGTAACAGTGGGTGTGAACAAACTAGCATTATTTCCAATATAACCACTTTCTAAGTCCAAACAATAATAGTGACCCATTATATTTTTAATTTTACTTACTTCAAATGGAAGATAGTAAATACACAATGCCCATGTCTGAAAGGGAATGTGATGCAAGTAATGTAAAATAAACATGCATATTATACTGCAGAACATACTGTATATTGGTTTAGTCAAAATGTATTTTTCAAATTACAAATTAGGGATGAGACAGATGAAGATGAGTCTGTTGTTATATAGTGGAACATGAAAAAAGTAAGACACACAGAGATGGTGCAGATTACTTTACTAACTACTAACTACTTTCTAAAAGTACTAAAGGCAGATGTGAAGAGCCTGTTGACTAGCAACCAAACATCATTAATATTAAAAGAGAAAGAGAAGTTATTGACCTGTTTTCACACCCATTATGAAGGTAAGAACACCTGTGGAACTAAAATATTCAACAGAAACCTCAGAAAAACCGTTTTTAATGGAAAGGCATTTTTAAAAACTAATTTTCACATTAGTGTTCTAGGGTTAAAGGACATCAAGGCTAACTTCATATGATTATCTGGATATTAGACTACCAAACTCACCTCAGCCAGGTACTGTATTTCAATCTTTAGCCATGCAACTGGTCAATAGTGTTTCTGAGTCTCTCAACTTCTTAAAATGTTCATGGATCTTAATGTAATTCAGAGATTTGAGCCCCTCAGGAGCTTAACGATTCCCTCACTCTCTATTTAAGCCTGTACATGAAACTAAAGAAACAGAAAGAGGCAGTCTAAAAACTGGGTCTTCTTCTGCAGTTGCGTGCAGATGCTGCTGCTTTGTAACAATTATCTTGCTGTATTGTGTTTTCATGAGAGCATGTAGATATTGTTGATTATATTAAGACCAAAAAAGGTCTGATCTTCAGACTGAAGCTTTGACAGCAGCTGGGTTTGTCTTCAAACACACTGTAACGTTCAGATAATAGTCTCTCATGCCATGGGGAAACTCCTGCAGTGTGTCTGAAAGGATGTTCTCCTCATTAATGCAACAAAAGCAGCCTGTGAAAAAAGAAAGAAGGAAGTCTTAATATGAATATTTTCTGAGATATCTATAAAAGTCTCCACTTTGCACTTGAATTATGCAACGTGGGCCTCAGTGAATTAAATGTCTCTTAATCCCAGTCCGTGTTGTGTAATACTCAAGATGGATGTTCAAGGCCTTGGGGCATCATCATTATTTGGACTTAAACAAACTGTTTCCTCTGTTTCAAACAGCAGCAGCTGCTGCTTTTACGCAGCAGCTGGTCATTGCAGATCTCTGTTCTTTTTCTTTTTAAGCACATTCCCACTCGCACCTATGCACAAGCACCGCTCAGCAAATTTGACTTGACACACGCTGACATGAGAGAGTCGTGTTTTGGTTTCTTCTCAGTAGCAATTTGTTGCTGGCATTGACGGGACATGAAGAGGAAGTGGCACATTAGCATTCAGGACACATACGTAGTTGGGAATATTTTCATTTTACCACTGAGTTTAAGTGAAGGGGTTTTGATGCTTTGTCATTTGTAGTGTTTCCAGTTCTATTTATTTAGGGCATTTTTTTCCCTCTTTTGACAAGGTTGCTGAAAAATGGAGGGACTTGTGTGCTGGGAAAATCCACACAGGGAGAACATGTAAACTCCATGCATGTTTAGAACCCAGGACCTTCTTACTGCAGTGCAGTTAAGGGTTTCAGAATGTGTCCAATCGCACTTCAAATAAGGATAAAACAGTTAGGAAATTGTTCAAGTAAAAAAGGGTGAGTGCCCCGTTTCTAAACATTGAATGATTTCTGCCAACTGGTGGTTGAAATGGGTTGAATGCTGAATGTGGACTTCCTCCCACAGACCAAAAATTCTGTATGTATGTTCGGTCACCTGACAACCCTAAAGTGTGTGTGAATGGTTCTATGGCTCTGTGTGGAGATAGGGACCAGCTCCCCTTGACAACAATACAAGAAACCCAAGAAAGACTAAATCTGAACCAAACAAATCCAAATGTAAAAATTCAAACTCAGTTTAAAATCCGTATGAGCCATGAAATAAAAACAACTTATAAAGATGAAATTGACATTCTTCAAATCAACTTGCCCTTAAAGGTGCAATATTAAATATTTTCATAAAAAGCAATATTTTTAACATCATAATGCCTCCATGGGGTGTTTAGAGGGTTGTAGAATGAAAATACACTATTTCCTTTAAAATTATATCTGAATTAAAATCTTATAAAATATTTATTCTGACGGGCACAACATTGGCATTTTGTTAACATCTACCAGCCAACAGCTGGCAGAGCAGTGGGCACCATTGTGGGTTGCCTAATACGGTGAATAGTCCGGCACAGCGAGGCTGGTACTGTGGAGGGTGGTGGATTCGGCGGTTGAGAAGCTGCTTCGGCGCACTGGGGATTTGTTGTTCTTCCCATGAGAGGAACGACCAGAGGGGGTTTAGGTAAGGAATTTTTGCGGCATCGGAGCGCAAGCGGGGGTCGAGAGCCTGGTGCCCCGACGACTGAATGCCTTGTTTTGATGTTGTGGCTGAGGCGTCTGCACACTGGATGCTGTTGTGATGTTCCATATTGCACCTTTCACAGCATTTGATTAACCTATGTAA
This sequence comes from Pachypanchax playfairii, assembly GCA_006937955.1. NCBI lineage: Eukaryota > Metazoa > Chordata > Actinopteri > Cyprinodontiformes > Aplocheilidae > Pachypanchax > Pachypanchax playfairii. Next base: position 343,388 of record SSNP01000152.1, on the reverse strand, counting down.
TCTATTTGTCTGTCTGGATCTGTGTCATTATTATTACAGGAGAAAGTTTCCTTCCTGCAAAGTTAAAGGATGATTATCTACCTGTCTGCTCTAATTCTCACCAGTCCCCTTCTGCAAAAGGTAAAGCTCACCTGCAAAATTTAAGAATAATCTATTCATCTGTTTTTCCCTCCATATTGTCTCTGCTGGCCTATGAAATACCGACATCATATATTCATGAGTCCTGGTGTCTTAGCAGCACCTCCACTTCAGAAGTACATGCAATTAACCAAGTTCAAAGGAAAATGTTCTCAAATGGCCAAACAAAGTTAAACAACAATTATTTCAGCTTTACTCTGATTTGTGTACTGCTGCCCCCCCCCCCCCACTTAAACTTCAATCAATATCTCTTCCATTTTTAGAGCCAGTCAATAGTAATATCAAGTCAAAACTGAGACTCTGCTTCACCATCTGACTATCAGGCATCCACAGCACATTTCCCCACGCCTCGTTATCCACCCTCAGCAGGGAAAACCTGTGAAGGAGAATCCCTTTGTTTGAGCAGCGGAGCTGCCGCCCACTCTTTGCAGAGCAGGACGACAAGCTGACAACAGAAGTGAAAACGAAGAAAGATGAGGGGAAGGAGGAGAGGTTTCCCTTTCATCTCTTGTTCCTTGCACCCTTTTTTTCTCCCTCTGTTTTATACTGTCTCTCCCTCTCATTCCTTGATTGGTATGCAGGGCCAGACGTGCTGTCTTCTGCAGCAGGGGTTAGTACTGCTGCATGACAGAAGTGAAAAGGGAAATTGCATTGCAGTGGCGGGTGCATAGAGCATGCACACGCACATCGATCAAAACCCTCCTGTGCAGCACCAGGAAACTCTTTTCTACCTGAATGGGTCAAGCTCCTGCTGTCATGCAAAGTGAAGACCTGATTCACTTTTATTTCCCTCACAGGAGCTGTTAAACTGTGAAGAAAGCTGTGCAAAAAATGACTTGCTTATTATTAAAATGCAGCTAGCCAGTATACTGGTACACCCTAGAGATACTAGCAGCAGATTAATCAGATTAATCGGCAGATTAAGAAAAACATTGCCCCGCCTAGCGACCAACTTTCACCAACCTTTGCACACAGCTTTTGGCCTAAATAATAAAAACAGCATAACATTTTTACGTGGATAAACCCTATAATCACAGACGAGGGGCATGGAACCCCATCTGTGCATAATGACAAATTATAGCCTGGAACATTTGAAAAAAAAAAAACTGTTAAAAATGGACAGTCTGTCAAAAAATTAACAGATGGATTTTATAAGGTCTTCTATGAACATAATATTCTCTCATGTTCTTAAAGAGTTTTCCTCTTTTCAGGAGTTCTGCATGAAATTCCATAAAAGGGACAGTCTGACACGTTTCTGTAGTATAATGTAGGAAAAACGTCATATTTTTTTTCTTTCTCAAAGCCCCCCTGTGCCGTGGGGGTGCATTTAATTTTGACTGAGCTCCGCCTGCCATTAGCCATCCACATAGTACACCTCTCAATCAACCAAGCGTGCGCGCACACTTATCCTGAAGAACTACCGCTTACGAGTTGTTTACAACACTGCAAAGATATGGAAAAAATATAGTCTCATCAGAATCCACTTCTTTTTAGACATTGAATTTATAACACTGAATTTTTATCCTGCATAACTGTGCATATTTTTTTTTTTTTACTTTAAATTCACCAGCAAAAATTCAGCTGCAAATGTGGTGAATTCTTTATGACCCAAGCCAAAGCAATCAGCAACAGAATGAGTCGAGTGCCTCTTAGCCAAACAAATTGCGCTCCTCTGGTCACATGAAACCACCTACTGCCGGTTGGATGCTAGTGTGACCTCACAACATCACTTCTAATCACTTCTAATTGTTCAAATTTGCTGGACTCAGATTGGCTAACAAACTAGCCTATCAGAGCAAGGTATACTGTTTCCTGCCCTGCTGCGCATGGTAACGACAGACGTCGTGTCTTTCTATTTGCTACGTCTTACGCTACAGCTTTTTAGTGAGCCGCATGCTAGGTGTGGTTTCAACTGGGGGAGCTGCCGAATACTAACGAACAAAGGAGTTGTGATGAAACAGATACAGGCCGTTCGGACTCGGGAGAACTCGGGTGTTATCACCACCTGCGTAGTTTGAGAGATAAAAACTGAAAGAGAAGTTGTTACCTGTTTTCACACCCACTATGAAGGTAACAACACCTGTGGAGCTAAAATATTCAACAGAAACCTCCGAAAAAATGTTTTTTTTAATGGAAGGGCCTCTTTAAGATGTTTTTTGTGAGGGTTAACAAAGTTAACTGGTGTGATCATCCATGAGACGGAGTGTTCCTCTCTGACTGTGGCCCATAGACTGTGGCCCATAGACTGTGGCCTGCTTGGTGGCGCCACAGATGGGAGAGCATCTGATGACGGCGGCATCATCAAGGTGAAACGTCCCGTCCCTATGCTGCCAGAAAGAAGAACCTAATTCAAGCAACAGAGACAAAGGACGAAAATAATGTAATTACTAGAATTACATTTATAATGTAGGAGATTAAAATAATTTTGATTTGCAAGATTTAAGTAATAATTTACAAGTTTATGTCATTTACAGTAATTTCAAGATTCAGGTCCGTATTTTTTTTTTAATTAAAGTGACAATTTTCAAGAAGAAAGTCAGTATTTAAAAGGTTAAAGTCATTTTTGAGAGTAAAGCCATTATTAAAGTGCAACTTACCCCCCAAAAAGCTTTTTTTGCTGATAAACTCTATAAACGAGTGTTTAATAGTCCTGTCTACATTTCTGGGTCATCCATACACTCCTGCTTGCTCACTCAGGTCTGCTGACCAGCTGCTTCTGGTTGTTCCCAGTTCAAAGCGGAAGCTTAGAGGGGACAGAACCTTCTCCATCGGGGCTCCAAAGTTATGGAACTCACTACCACTAAATATGCGACAAGCCCCATCACTGCCCATTTTTAAAACTTGTTTAAAGACCCATTTTTACTTGTTGGCTTTTAATGCAACTCTTACTTGATTTTACTTGATTTTATTTTAACCAGCATCAAGTTTATCGGTTTTATGACTTTGTTTTGTTGTTTTTATTGAATTGTGCTTCTTTCCTGTGTCAGTTTTTGTGATTTTATTGGATGTGTTCAGTGCTTTGTTTCAGCTGTGGTTGATGTTACAATGCTTTATAAATAAAGTTGATCGATTGATTGTCACTGTATTTTCATGGGGATGACATGGCAGAGGATATCATCATACTTTGAAATCAGTTGAAAAACACTATATATACAGACACAAATTCTTGGAGTTGAGCCATTAGAATATGCATTACTGTTTAATGAAGACTTGGACAGGTCATTAAAATACTTCAGAACACTCCAAATGCAGGTGAAACATACTGTATGTATCATGTAGCATAATGGTTTACTTTCAACTTTACAGGTTTTCAGTGAAGGATTTTAACAGTGTTTATGCATAAGATTATTCCACTTGAGTGTGCATGCATAAAGGAGTTTCACTTGCATGTGTAAGAGGTCTTCAATATAGTGTATGAAAGATTTTGTTTTTACAAGCTCATTTGGAAGGAAGTCCCTAGTGGCCCTTCATATTTCTGCTTTGCAGCTACATTCATTTGCCACTTGGACCACTAACTAGGGAGTCTCAACATTTATCAGTGTAGATCTTAGAGATTTTACACTTACAAAGGAGTGAAATGAATGAAACTGAGCTAACAACGATATGCAGGGAAACATTTCAAACTAAACAAAAGCCTGGACTTCATGAGTAACACTACAAAACCTATTACACGAACCATAAAATTCACATCTGTTCATATTGGCAGAATACAGTTGAGTGGAAACAAATCACCAGTGGAGATAAAGAAACTCAGTCTGTTTGTGGCAAACTGCTTTAACTACTTAAAATTATGGGCCTTCCTTATTAGCATCATCCCGCTCCTTCTGTTTGAATGTGTTAATTTAATCTGCTTTATATGTGCAGTAATATCTCTCCAAAGGAGCAGCAGCAGTAGATCAACAACCTGCTCTCCACTGCAGCAGAAAGAAGACTGCAATGGATTTTCTCTCTTGGCGCTAGTTGAACCCAATTACACATGAAGCAATAAATCCTCAGCAATGCAATTTCCCTTTTAGACGAGATCTGTCAGACACCTCCCCCCACACACACACCCTCGCTCTCTGCCACTGTCTCTTACCTCTGTACACAAATGGCTTCACCCCTAGTCTAACTCTGTCTCACTCACCCAACTTATCTTATGCTTTCTTCCATTTTTCCCTCTTGATCTATTTCTTCTTCCCGTTTGTCTTGCAAATTTTCATCTTTTCTCACCGTTTTATTAAATACTTTATTTTCTGTCTGGTCTTCTGTCTTTATCTATCCTCACTCTCTCTAATGTTCTTATTATACTACTCTCCCTCTGACCTTCCTCTCCCATGTCTCAACATTTTCTTTCCATAACCCATTCATTTTCATCTAACACTCCTTTGTTCATTATACAGCATTCTAACATTTTCCACACTCCTTTTCTGTTCGACAGCATATTACTGGGAAAAATGACAGTGAACATGTATGAAGATTTCACCTATAGTGCTGTTTGTATTTCATCATCAGAGTAGCTCACACAAACACAAGGCTTTTGTTGCTAATTAACTCAAGGGCAGTCTCTAATCCAAAAAGGTTATTTAAAGACAATTTGTGAACACGTGGGGATTTTTTAACAACTCATTTTTTCTCACAATTTCTTGTTTTGTTGTTCTATTTGTCGACATGAATGTATTTTATTTTACTTGGAAACTTGGAACTACATGTGACAAAATTAAAACAACACAAAATCACATTAAAGGTGGTACATGGAATATTTTCATTAAAAGCTTTATTTATAACAAAATAATGCCTCCACGGGGTGTTTAGAGGGTTGTAGAATGAAAATACTGCATTTCCCTTAAAAATTATATTTGAAGTAAATTATTATAAAATATTAATTTTGGCGGGTACGACGTCGGCATTTTGTTTACCTCTACCAGCCAATTGCTGGCAGAGCAGCGGGCACCATTTTGGGTTGCCTAATACCGTAAATACTCCAGCACAGTGAGGTGCTGTGGAGTCTGCAGGTCAATCAGCCAGAAGCACCGGGGATATGTGGTGATTATATACCTTATTTGCTTGCAATAGGGGATTCCCATGTGACGAGCAAGTTCTGCGTGGAAACGTTTTTCATTAGCAGCTATTAGCAGCTAGCTAACACAGAGCTACATGTTGGTGAAGTGGATGAACACTTCAGGCCACTTTTTCGACTGGAAGACACACCACAGAGGATTTCATTGCCTTTTTTTATTTTATTGGATAAGTGGGGCGTGCAGGATGGTGTGTGAGGAGGACAGAGGATCTTAAGAGGGGCTGCAGGAAGTTTTGGAGCCGCGGTGCAACTATGAGCTCTTTGCCACGGACTGAATCGATGACTGAGCTTCAAACAGGTAGGAGCTGCTTTTATCAGAGTCAGTGTGTGATCAGCGGGGCTGGAGAGCATGATTAGTGAGCTGAACTCATGATATTTTATTGTCCTGCTCGGATCGGGGATCAGAGTGGGTTTGGTAAGGAATATTGGTCGACCTCAGCATCACGCAGGGGGGTTAACGAGCCTGGCACCCAGATGGCTGAAGGCTTTGTGCTGTGTTATTCTGTTCCAAGTTCCATATCCCACCTTTAAGAGCATATGCAGAATTTTTTCCTTGCTAATTTCATGTTTTCAAGGTGTGTTTTACTTTAAATTTATTTCTACACATATTATATGTTTGTTATGGCTGCACAGTGGTGCAGTTGGTAGCACTGTTGCCTTGCAGTAAGAAGCTCCTAAGTTCAAAACTGGGCTGGGACCAATCTGCGTGGAGTTTGGATATTGTCCCTATGCATGCATGGATTTCCTCCAGGGACTGTGGCTTCTTTCCACAAACCAAAAACATTCTTGAGGTTAACTGAAAATTAATTATTATGTACCTGGGTCAGTCAGTAAAAGGAGGTAACATTGTGACACTACCCAGGTGGTAAAGGTAACAAAGATAACAATTTAAAGCTACAATATGTAAGAATTTTACAGTGAAATACTCACAACAGTCTAATGTCCCACTGATGTTAAAAATAAAGTCACATTGTAACAGATCTCGATCTCAGCCGGCTGGATGGTTGCTAGTCAGTGCGACAGGAAAATGTTTGGACAGACCCAGAGGAAAAGGACCCAATAATGGCCGATAAGGACCCAGAGGGCCTTTATTGCTGGGTTTTACTCACGTGACTCGGAAGCCGCGTGAAACTCAAATGGGGGTCAGGAAGTGTTTCACTTGGCCACAACAAAACAGCGCGATGTCGGAAAGCAACTATAGTAAGGCTTTAAATGGACTAGCACATACGCGATATCGCGAAAAATATATATCTTCATTTAAGTTATAACCCATATAGTTTTAAAAAATCGGACTTTAAGTACAGTCTGGAGGATTTACCCTGTATTGAAGCTATCGACATAAACTCTAGTCCTGCATACCTCTTTTTACACAGCAAATCAAATGAAAGCCTTCAAAAGCCTGGAAGCCTACAACTATTTTGTATCAGTTTGTGTCAACGATTTAGGATCCAGAGGAGCTTTAAATGGCTGTCGTCTTGTTTTTGCACGGGTAAGTCGTGAGTTGTGCTACTTTTAATTCATGATAATAATACTATTGCTAATGCTAATAACGAGTGTGTTTATGTGCTAGTATCTACATGTAAATACCTTATTATGCCTTTTTAAATCAAAATTTCTATTAGATTTGTTTGATTTTAAGTAATTTCTCTGTATATATTTCTATTATGTAGGTCAACCATTCACAGAGATCCACAGAACCCCCATAAAAACGTGGTTTGTGGTCAGAGAAAAACTTGTTTACCTGACATTTTTGTAGATGTGTTTCTAAGTAAATGTTCACTAAAACACTAGAACATTTATTAAACCCTTTTATTAAACCTTTTAGAAAGTGATCGCTGCAAACTCTAGCACTGTCCGTTTCTGTGCCTCTTGTTTTTAGCTCGAGATAAGTGATCCATTTCTGCTGTCTTCTTTCGGTAAGTTTTTTAAAATTAAGACCTTTGTGGCACACGACTTTAGCGACACGAAAAAAAACGTTTGTCTTTCTCCCGATTAGAGCGGTTGCAACAACCGTAGACCGCACAGATTTTGGGCATTTTTAAGCCGAATCAACAGAGTTCAGCAGGGTTCTGTGCAGCGGCAGTTACTTCCTGACCCCCATCTGCATTTGGTGACGTCAACGCTACGTCATGTGAAACCCAGCAATATAGAAAATATCAGGGAAGGATCATAAAAAATATGCTTTAATGATTAACAGGACACACTCACCATAAACAAGAATACTGTATAAACTTCTAATGACATCTCGTTATGAAATAAGTTTTAAATTCACACGACGGCGGCCTTTTTCTACAGGGTAGCATAAATCGAACAGTGACGCTTGACTGAATAAGTGGGGAGAGGAATGGGGGTGGGGCTTCAAGATGGGGGAGAAATTAAAATCTTATGCTTGAGTGCACGTGCAAGTGGGCTGGTTGAAGAAGCCAGGGTGAACAAGCGCTCCACTTTTAAAAATCGGCATTCCAGTCCATGTAAAATCATAATATAAACGTTTTCATGTGGAAATGTGAACATTTCAGATTATGACCCCTTTAAAATAACATTGTCCGTGACCAATAAAGACATTATATATTGATGTGCATTGCTTTCCACTGACTCTCACTCATGCAGTTTGTAAACAATGTGCAAGAGTTACTGCACTTATGATCAGTTGAATCTATTTCATTTATAGTCTTGTATGATTTAAGAAAATAAACTATGGTGTGCTGTTTGCCATCTCCCTGCAGTGTATTGCTCGGGGGGGTGTTCCCATCCTCGCCCAGGCTCTTTGTCTGCTGGCACTCGTCTTGCAGATAACATCCGAGGGCACAGCATCAATCCCGGTCTCTGCAGAGAGTAACACACTGTCCAAGAGTGCACACACGCAGGGAGGAACACACATGCAGTGTGCATTACACCAGCTGCTCAAACATTAGAGGAAACTTGAGCCATATGTCTCTCATGTTTTTTCAAATAAACTTTTGAGCAAAGATTAAAACATTTATTGTCTAATGCAATTAGAAAGTTCACAGATATGCAACTGTCATGATGTGTACAGGACAGACTCAAATACTGAAAACCCAGATAACTACTGCATTTATAAAAAAAGGGTTTATTTACAGGGAAGGGGAGAAACAAAGAACAGTGAAATACAATGCCAGAGATGATCTGTAACAGAGGGAAGAGGCAGGTTAGGATTAAAATAGTTGCAGATGAGGGGAATGTGCAGGAGGGAAGGCTTATGTGATCCAGAGTCCAAAAAGGCACAGGGGGGAACGGAGCCGGAGCGAGCTGAACCAAGGAGCGCAATGATGGTTAGGTCCGGTGGCGGGTGAGTGAGTCCAGTGAGCAGGCAGGGCTTGTGTGAACGGTAGACAACGGTGAAGATGACGTGAAGGTTCCAGCAGGCACAAGTCTTGAGGTAATCCAAAGTGAAAGGTTCCAAACGTGACATCCAAAAACACAACAACCTTCAGGAAGAAAGGAGCACAATACAAGATTAGACTTATATACTTTCAAACAACACTATAAACTATACTTGATTGCACAGTCACCCAAGTAGACACAACGGTCTGGCGTTGAGTTGTTGTAGAGCCCTTGCTTTTGAACAGTCCAAATCATGTGATGATGATCCACAGCTGTGCCTGCTCAGCTTGATGCCTGCCACCTGACGACCTGTAGAGAAGCAGTTGTAGGAAGAAAAACACCGGAGGGGAAATGTCATCACGGGTGTAACATACAACACAAGAAGAAGACATTTCTGGAAAATGAATGAATCAGTATATTTACAGTCATTGTACTAACAGTATAATGAAATTAATAAGTGAAATCAATAGTCTTATAAAAAAAAGAAGACCTATGAATAGAGAGAATCCTATCTTTCTACTCT